>CM077160.1:173960233-174180250 GCA_039583875.1 Platanthera guangdongensis | reverse complement strand
ATAACAAATATATAAACCTATATATAATATTATTCTATATATTAATATATACATATATATATATATAATATATAATATATATATATATATATATATATATATATATATATATATATATATATATATATATATATATATATATATATATATTATAACCATATGCGCATAGAACCTCTGCACGCACGCACGCACGAGGACCCGCACGGGGTCGCACCAACTCGTCGTCCACAACACGGCCCTAGGCTGATATTTGGGGAGGGTCCCACTCGCCCGGCTACGGGGTTGTACATCAATAATTTCAAATTTTAATACAGCTTTTACAGATTTCTATAATTATTATTATGATTTATATGGGTCGCGATCGCGAGATGATTAACACAAGTACAAATAGCAGATGATTTTCAAAATGAATTTTATGAGGTTGTATCTAGAAAAAAAATATCATGAACTACTAGTACATTAAATGAATTATGACTATACACTAAAATACAATGTAGAGAGTATATGACGAAAAATAAAATTGAAAATTTTAATATATTAGAGTGGTGGAAAAATAAAACGAACACATATCCTATTTTGGCTTTAATGGCCCGCGATATATTAACTGTTCAAGCTAGTACAATAGCTTCAGAGTTTGCATTTTCTTTAAGTGGCAGGGTTTTGAATGAACGACGGAGTCGTCTTTACGAAGAGTCGTTGGAGATTTGTATTTGCTATAAAGATTGTTTGGGCGCGGCGAACAGAGAGCAACATACTGCTTCCATCGAAGACAGCTCCTCGTCAGTCGAAGAAGAACTGAGTTCGTTAAACTTGGCCGATGAAGATTGAGTAATAGTGATGTATTTTATTTTATTTTGTGTTGCCTGTCATACGGTGCTTTGACACCTTACTTATTGTGGGTGGGTAGGTTGAGAGTTGTGAGATTTTGTGTGTTTTGTAAGTTCGGGTAGTTTTTCGCTGGATTGGTGGCAGACCCGTTTGTGTGTGTTGTAATATTTTCAATATGAAATAAAATATAATATTTTATCTTATTAAATATTTAAATATTCAATATATATCTTACATAATATTAAATATTAATTAATTTTTATTCAAAAAACTAATTTTTATATTAAAAATTCGGCCTTGGGTAGGCCTGGGCCTGCTTGGGCCTGGTTGGGTCTGGTTTAGGCCTTGCCGAAAAGGCCTTGTAAGGCCTCATTCATAAGGGAGCCTGGGCCTGGTTATTGTCAGGCCTGGGCCTGGTTATTGTCAGGCATAAGCCTGGGCCTGGACATAAAAAGCATGGGCCTGGCAGGCCCAGGCCTAAACTGGGCCTGCCAGGCTTTATGTGCACCCCTAGTTGATGCTCCTGCAGTTATTGTCCGCTTCTACTTCACATGTTCTGTCGCTTCGAATTCTCTCTGCATGACTGCATCGCTATGTTTCCATCAGTTGTCCTTCTCCTGTAATTGATTTTATATATCTCTACCACTATATAAAAAATGTCAAATTCATGATTTTTAAACTCATTAGAGTGATTGTGGCCGTCGAATCTGGCATGATATTACATCGGCCGTGTGATCGAATTGTATCATCTCTCTCTACTTTTTCATAGGTCTCTTAAACCTACGATCATGTTCTAAATCTATGTGAAATTACTATTTTGCCCATATAACTTTGAAAAAAGTTTAATCAGGTGCCGACCCTATCAAACCCGCTCTTCCTATAAATATAGCCCGTTGCCCGCCCAATGTAACCTTGCGCGCTCTCCATAGCCCACCAGGTTATGTTACATTTAGGTTAAGCATTCAGATCCTATAATATATACTCGAATACAACTCTCCAACCCACGATGTGGGTCTATCTTTTAGAAGATATTAAAAAACAAATTTAATTTTAAAAAAACGTGGTGGGTGAGCCCAAGGTTTTGAAAACCGGACCGGACATCGAACCGGCGGAGGGAAAGGTTCAAGGTTGAACCGGTCCAACCGGTTCAACCGGGGTCGAACCGTTGCATAATATATATATATATATATATATATATATATATATATATATATATATATATATATATATATAAATATATACATATTAGCAAATAAAAAAAATTAACATTAACTTATAAATTATTAAATTTATCTATAAAATTTTCGGTTCAAGATCGAACATAAAAATGTATGAAATTTTCTTATATATGGTCGGACGTTCAAGAACGACGGTTCATAACCACCACGTTGATGACCGCCACCGTCGTGCCAAACGGAACGTAAAATTTATTTGAATGATAGATTATCATGTATGTATATATTAAAAAATATAAACTTTAATTTTTAAAAGATAATTTAATATGTTAATATAATAATATATTTAACAAAATATGTAATTAATATTTATATAAATGTATATTAAATTAGATTTTATAGATAGGTTAATATTGATATGTATATAATATATTAGTGTTTATAACAAACAACCAAATGGCCAGGTGGTTCGCTATTATATTATTATCGTAATGGTGGGGGGTTCGAAACCCCCTGCTTACCTTTTTTTTCTGATATTAATAGCGGGCGGGCCAAAGGCCCGGTTGCTTGAAACCGCGCCCGGGTTCTCGGCCCACCGGTCCGCCCGCCCTTTCCGCGGTTCTTGAGCGGTTCTTGGAGGATGCGGTTTTCTTATCTGGACCGGACCGGCTGGGTCCCCAGTTCGCGGTTCGACCAGTGTCGACCGCCCGGTCCGGTCCGGTTTTCAAAAGCTTGAGTGAGCCTCAAACCACAAACTTCAGGATAAATTTCAATCCCTTTACCAAGTACGTCACAGTAGCTTTGCCCAATTTACCGTAACTGGGATTTATATTTATCTCTTGGAATGTTTATTTTTTAAAAAATTCATTTAATTATATTTTATATATAATAATCGGGATTTATTTTTAAATTTAAATTCAATCATCTTATCCAGTACGCCGGGGGCGGGCGTAGCCCGCAGCCGCGACTGGGTACTGTCGCGCAGCGCACGAGGGTCGAAGGCCCGTGCCTGTCACTCGTGTGTGTGTGTGTGTGTATATATATATATATATATATACATACGAGCATCTTCGCACGGGCTGCACCCGTGCTCGATGTTCTCGGGCGGCCTTCGGCCGCATCCAGGCGGACAACTTGCAGACGCCTCGACACGGGCTTTGCAGGTGTTCGATGCGTCTGCAAGTTGAGCCCGCATCAAGGCGGGTTATGTCCGCAACATATACATATGAGTACTCAAAATGATCGTAAAAAATATACATTAATTTTACAATATTTATATTGTAAAAAATAATTATTTGACGTAAAAATATTATTTTCGCTCTCTCTTTCTCTTCCTAACCCTCCCTCTCTCTCTAGCTCTCTCTCCCTCACACTCTCCTCTCATCTCTCTTTAATAATATATTATATATATATATATATATATATATATATATATATAATATATATAAAGAAATCCGGCCACTCTCTCTCCCTCGATCTACTCTCTCCATTTTCTTTCTCTCTCCCTCTCTCTCTCTCTCCCAACACTGCCCCCATCTCATGCTCTCTGTCATGATCCAATGGCTCTTGTTTGATCAATAGTGCCTCCAATAGCTATATTGTTTTATATAATAAAAGAGATATATATATATATATATATATATATCTAAATCACTATAATAGAAGTATGAAATGCAAGAATTTTAAATTCATTAGATTGATTGCAGCCGTTGAATTTGACATAATATTATATCCACCGTACGATCAATCCACACCCTCTCTCTCCTAAACCTAGGGGAGTAGGGAGTCTTAAACATATATTTTAATAGAGCTACTTCCTACCATAAGAAATTATCAAAGTTCAAAATGAAGGACACTAAAAGCAGGAATGGGCCGGTCAAACCAGTATTGGGCATCTCTGAATTACTTTGTCTGTTATGCATATCACAGCTCACGTTGTTGTTAATACTCTAATTTCAAATAATTAAAGCCATCATGTTATTTATACTCCAACAAAAAAACAATTCTGACGATGTGGGACAAATCATACCTTGACACGGATATGGCAGTGGATCACAGCGCCATTTCAAGGAGGGGTAAATTAAATAATAAAGTACGCAAGAATAAATTATATAATTTAGGTTGTCTTTAAATTGATAAAATTTTGTTGCTTTTTAAATTCATTTTGATTAAAAATTGCATGTTTACTCCGGGGCGAAGCACACCGTCGTCAGACAGGTACTGTCGAGTTTGGTCATAGGGGTGGAGGCGGGTGAAGCCCGCCGGGGAGTGGAGGCGAGTGAAGCCCGCCGGGGAGTGGAGGCGGGTGAAGCCCGCGCGATTTTTGTTTTTGTTTTTCGATTTTCTTATTGTTTTTATATTTATATAATTTATATTATTAATAAATAATTAAATAATTATTTAAAAAGTCAGAAAATTAAAATTTTTAACTTTAAATTTTTAAAATTTTATGCCGGGCTAGCGGGAGAAACCCGCCAGGGGAGCGGGCGAAGCCCGCCGGAATGCCAAGCGGGCGAAGCCCGCCGGAATGCCAGCGGGCGAAGCCCGCTTGGTTGCGTGCGAAGCCCGCAGCGACGCATCGAGAACGGGCGGAGCCCGTTCGAAGATGCTAGTATATATATATAGGGGTTCCCTAGTCTTTTTCTTGGTAATAAAAAATGACGATGAAGATGATGATAATAATGTAACATGTGTTGAAACTAAGACTCGGCTGCATTGGAACCCAAACATGCTTCTGTGAAATTTGCCCTGAAAACCAGCCTCCGAATCAAATAAGACTCGGTTGCTTTAAGTCCAGGAAATACCCAAACGGAAACCGCTAGAGCGGCAAGAATAGAGAGGGCTTTAATGTTATGTAGCAGTCTTGAATTAAGAACTTTAATAATTCTACTCCTTGTCTGTCTACATTTTTAATTCTTGCGGCATGTGTCGTTCCTGCAGTTAATGACCACTCCAGATCACACCTATTTTTGTTGTTCATGCTCCTGCAGTTATTGTCCGCTTCTACTTCTCACATGTTCTGTTGCTTCAAATTCTCTCTGCATGACTGCATCACTTAGTTTCCATCAGTTGTCCTCCTGTTATGACATTTTCTGTTTCTATAGGGGTTCCGTACTCTTTTTCTTTTTACATGTGTGAAACTAAGACTCGCTGCATTGGAACCCAAACATACTTCTGTGAAATTTGCCCTGAAAACCAGGCTCTAGCGCGGAGGTCCACCTCACACCCGGAAGACCTTGACGATCTCCCCCTCCCTAACCAATGCGGAGCTAGGTGCCTTGGAGGATGAAGAAAGATGATCAAGAAGTCTTGCCCTCCAAGGCACCCCTAAGGGTCTATTTATAGTTATCCCAAACCCAGGGACCAAAAGGTCAGAAATACCCCGAAGGCAAATAGATCCTGGGCCAATAGAAAACATCCACACCCGGGGAAAGAGGTAATTCCACCCCTAGGGGCACAACGGTGAAAACACGGCCAAAAGAGGTCCGGGGGTAAAAGGAGGCTAAACCACGCCCCTCACCTTCCTCGGACACCTGAGGCGAGTGGGGGTTAAACCACTCCACTCCTCCACCACCTTGGGGCCGAGCGAGCAGGCGAATCCCATAGAACTGGGGAGCAGGGACAGGGGCGAGACCCCGGCCTCCGGCCGTCTCGCCCCGCCAGGCCGCGGAGCAAGGACGAGACCCCGGCCTCCGGCCGGTCTCGCCCCGCCAGGCCGCGGAGCAGGGGGCGAGACCCCGGCCTCCGGCCGGTCTCGCCCTGCACAGGGCTAGGGTGCCGGGAGCGGGACCCTGGCCTCCGACCGA
Organism: Platanthera guangdongensis; assembly: GCA_039583875.1. Taxonomy (NCBI): domain Eukaryota; kingdom Viridiplantae; phylum Streptophyta; class Magnoliopsida; order Asparagales; family Orchidaceae; genus Platanthera; species Platanthera guangdongensis. Next base: position 174,174,441 of record CM077160.1, on the reverse strand, counting down.
TCCCGCTGCTCCCACCCCACACCTAGCAAGCCAGGGCGGGTGCCAACCAACTCGCCGCACCCGCCCTGTAAAAGGGGCCAGGGGGGAGGCATATTTTTCCTCCACTACTAGTATATCCTGCAGATCCACCCAAAATTGACCTCCGGGAGTGCAAAACTCCCAAAAAGCTTAAAAACACGCATCAAGTCTCACGCCTCAATTGGGGGCCCCTCTTCGCGAATACGGGGTTGTACATGCACCTTTCGATGAATTATTTTCGTCCTTTCAACTTCTGAAAACTTATATTATGTTTTCATCGAACACCGTCCCGCGCATTCTTCATTTCTCTTGCACTTGATCTCTCTATTTTGCAGGATAATGGCAGTGTCGCAAGCGATTCTCACTGCGATGAAGTTCGACGCTGTATTCGATATCAATATGGACTCTTTTACTCATTCAGATCAAATCTTTCAGGACATCTTGCAACTATTTGAGGCACAGCATCTGCAAAATTTTATGTCCTCCCGTATCAAGCTCTTCGTCACAGAAATAAAGGAATGAGTTCACACTGCAAAGGTTCATGATCATACAACCATTACTGGATCAATCTCAGGTCATCAGGTTTCTCTCACCCCTAAAATTCTATCTGAAATTTTTGATTTAGTCAATGGAGAAGAAGATTTAGAATTATCTAGTAAAAAATTTGATATTATTGTAGATAGATTGGGTCACTCACAAGGAAACCCTAACCATTTGTTGAAAAAGAATTTTTCAGTGGAATACAAATTTCCAGCCGATGTGGTTGAGAAAGTTCTTCTGGGCAAACATTCAGCCCATGACTATGTCACCAGGCACCAGTTTCTGATGACGAGTGCTCTGGTTGATCAAAAGAAAATTAATTGGGGGACAGTGTTGTTTGATTCTATTAAGAAGAAGATTAATAAACAAAATGTATGTTATGGAAGATTTTTGGGAATTTTTCTCCAAACCAAATGTCCAGAGGTCTTGGTCTCTCAGACTTTGCATATTAATGCATCCAAGAGGATCACTTCTGCTTTGTTTGGTAAATGGGAGAGGGTGATTCCTAAGCCTTTGAGGGTTAAATCCTCGAGGGCAGCTTCTGAAAGCACTAGAGTTGTCCCTGCTACTCTCCCTACTCCAGAAGAATATTCTCACCTTATTTCTTCCACTCCACAATCTCCACATCATTCCCTAGACCTTCCACACCACCTTCTCTATAGCATACTTTGTTTGAATAAGTTCCATCCTCAACCTTCCATGCAGATTTCCCAGCTCATCAGCCACCTCACTTATCTCCACCTCATTCATCTCCACTTCACTCATCTCCAACTCATTTATCTCCACCTCCCTTATCTCTACCTCACTTACCCATCCAGAAGACAATTCTTTATGACATTCCCCCGTTCATCAATTATTCATCTATACCACAACCTTTCTTTATCTGTACAAACTATGCTAACAGATCATCTCCATATTCATCTACTCAGAATCTATCCTCTGCATCTACTCAGAATCCACCTGAGTTTATGTATCTGAATTTCTCATCTATTTCCACTCAACTTCTTGATTTCATCACTCCTACACTCAAGAAGCTCTTGGATGAATCTTTATCTCCTGTTTTGGCTTCTATTTCAGAACTCTCTTCTAAAGTTACCTCTTCTAATTTTGTCCCTTCTTCTGGGGGCCTAGATTCAGTTTTCCCTGGATCTAGGCAGGGGGAGATGCTTGATGAAGAAGCTCCAGTTGCAGAAGTGCCTGATTTTGTTGAAGTGTCTGATACAGAAATGACTGAAGTCATTTCAGTGTTAGCTAGTCCAGCTCACTGTAGAGATTCTGTGACAGTTGAGATTATTACTGTTGGTGATCTCATCATTAATCCCACAGTTAATATATATTCTTTACTATTAGATTTTGATTTACTGCACAGTCACATTGCTAGCATACCAGATCCAGATTTAGGAGAGGATCTTTCTAGAGCAATAGTTTGTTATTCTGCTCCTATTGATACTTCTGCCTTAGAACAACTTTTAAAAGATGTTTCTACCAGTTCTGATCCAGTCTCACAGACTATGATAATTGATGATCCAGTCCCACAGACTATTATGCTTGATGAGATAATGAATATTCCTGATAAGGCTCATTCCCCTCCTAAATGGAATGAATCTCTCATGCCTAAATCTGATGATCTGCCTAATAAAGATAAGGAAGAGGTAGGTAAATTAGTTAAACTAATTGATGAATTATATGAATACCTAGAGGTGCAGTCTGATGATAATACAGATTCTGATGAATCAGATAATTCTATTTCTAAGAAAAGGAAAAGCAGGAAAAAGGCTCAAACCAAGGTTGCTCCTCAACCTTCTTCTACTGCCGATATCTGAAAGTGAAGGGATAGATCTAACTTTTGCACTAGAGGGGGGTGAATAGTGTATTTTAAAAAAAATTATTTATCTTTTATCAGTTGTAAAAATAGTGATATATGTATGTGTATATATAATATGCACAACACAAAAATAAAAAAAACAATCACAGACGACACAAGAATTTTATAGTAGTTCCCCAATAAATCTGGGTACGTCTACTCTTCTACCACCCTAGTAAGAATCCACTACAGGTTTTTGATCAGGTGTCCTGCCACCAGAAGATCTATTTTCTAAGGGAGATCTAGCAACCCTTTGGACTTTTAATCAGGTACCCAAAAACCAAACCTACGTCTTTTGATCAGGTGACTTATGAACCAAGTGTTAGCTTTTGAAGGGAGTTATAATCATGTAGACTGTTTAAAGAATAAACTAAATGAGTGAGATGTTGTCTTCTCTTTCAAATATCTCTGAGAAGACTTAGTGGATGATGTTGCAAAAAGCTCCCCCTGATTTGAATAGAATTTGTGATCAAGGGAGAAGACTTTTCTTCAGGGTGTAGGCCTTCTTGTATGTTGTTCCTCTCCAGCAGATGTTTGAGACATATATGTATTTTGATGTCTCAAGGAGAGTCTAAAGCAAAATGAAAGTATATCTCTGTCTCTGTGTGTTCAAAAATCTGACTAACTAATAATACTGGTGAAGCAGCAATCTTTTATATATGTAGACTGTTAGGGAAGATTTCAATATTTGAAATAAAATGATTCTGAAACGTCTGAATTCCTCGAGAATTTGTAACTGCCCTGAATTAATTAGATTTTAAACTCTGTGAAAAATCCATATTTAATGTTGCCTTAAACGGCTATATTCGTTAGAATATTTTGCATTAAATATCGGACTTTCAGTTACCAAATATTTTGAAATCATTATGCCTTCTGTTGATAGAGAAACTGTCTGATTCGTCGAACTCAGCAAGCATTTCATCGAACTGAGCCTCGCTTTCGTCGAACTGATCCTTTACAAACTGAGCAATCACTTTCATCGAGCAGAGCTCTGTGTTCGTCGAACTGAGCTCAGAGTTCGTCGAACTCAGCTCAGAGTTTGAGTTCTGAGTTAGTCGAACTGAGTTTAGAGTTCGTCGAACTGAGTTCAGAGTCCGTCGAACCGAGCTTCTCTGGAATTCCTTCTGAAATACTTCTGGAAATAAAACATGACCCTTAGTCTATACAAGTTGGGTCAAAATAAAATCCTAATAGTAATCCTAGCCCAAATCAGTAACAAGGAGTTCTAACAATCTCCCCCTATTTGGGTGAGGATACTATCAAAACAAGAAAAACTCAAAGCATAAATTATCTGGCAGAAACATAAATGTTCGGCAGATATAAAAAGTTATAACAACAATAACAAAACATAATTAAAGTTTAGGAATTCTTCTGAGATGCACCAGCTGAAGGATCTGAAGAAGATTTGGTAGAAATTAGTTCCCTTGTTGGATCATCTGATTCCCTTTTGCTTAACTTCAGATCTTGAGCACCAATAATCTTCTGGGAGGTGACTGTAGGGACAACAGTCTCTGGATGCAAGCTCATATATTTATCAACATTAAACAAGTTTTTCTTCTGATATCTGTCCAATTCTTGTTGCTTGTATGAAGACATAGTGGAAAACTGAGAGGTATCTTTACCTTCAGTTATTGCCATCCTAATCTGAGCAAGTGAAACTTGTTCTTTGAACCTAGACATTCTATACACAGGATCTAATTCTGGTTCAATTACTGGAGAAGCTGGCCTATCTTGGCTATAATCTTGCTGAGTGCTTTGTCTGTCATGAGTTTCAGACCTTGTAGGTCTGTCTTGCCTTATGGGTCTTTCTTGTCTGTATTGAGTTGTTTTAAAAGAATGAGAAGTGGGCCTCTGAGAAGAAGATTAAGTACCTATAGATCCTGCAGCTGGAGGAGGAGGAGGATTGTTTCCAAGATTTTGGATGTGAATGAAAACTTTTCATTTTCTTCCTCCTTTACTGCTCATTTTTAGAATATCTCATCCAACTTGGATGGTCTGGAGTAAGGGTTATTTCATGCAAAATGTAATAAGGGATATCTGCAGTTGAAGGAGGTTGAGGAGCAACCTTGGCTTGAATCTTTTTTGTTCTTTTCCTTTTCTTATTACCAGAATCTTCTGATTCATCAGAATCTGTAGAATCATCAGACTGCTCCTCTGCCTGTTCATATAATTCATCAATTTGTTTAACTGCCTCATCAATTTTATCTACCTCTTCCATATCTTCATTGAACAGACCATCAAAATTAGGCATAAGAGATTCATCTCATGCAAAAGTAGGAGGGGAACAAGCCTGCTTAGGAATACTCATTATCTCATCAAGCATAACAGTCTGTGAGACTGGATCAACAATTATCATAGACTGAGAGGTAGGAGCAAAACTGGTAGAAATATCTTTTAAAAGTTGTTCTAAGGCAGAAGTTTCAATAGGAGCAGAATAACAAACTACTGCTCTAGAAAGATCCTTTTCAAAATCTGGTAGGCTGGGAATATGACTATACAGTAAATTAGAATCTGATAATAAAGAATATATATCAACTGTGAGATTAATAATGAAATCACCAACATTCATAATCTCTGGAGGTTCTAAGAACACATCCACACCTATCATTTCTGAATCTGGAACTGGATCTTCATTAGCAGCTACAACTGGAGCTTCTTCATTAAGCATCTCCCCCTGCCTAGATCCAGTGATAACTGAATCTAGGCCCCTAGAAGAAGGGACGGATTGGAGAGAGAGTCAATTTTAGAAAAGAGTTCAGAAATAGCAGCCACAACAGGAGCCAGAGCTTCATCCAACAGCTTCTTGAGTGTAGGAGTGATGAAATCAAGAAGTTGATTGGCAATACATGAAAAATCTAAATACATAAACTCATATGAATTCTGAGTAGATGTAGAGGATGGAATCTGAAAAGCTTGTGGTATAGTTGAAGGACTGGTGACAGGGGGAATATCATCAGGAATTGTCCCATGGATGGGTAATTGAGGTGGAGATATATGAAGTGGAGATATATGAGGTGGAGATAGGTGAGATGGAGGTAAATGAGGTGGAGATGAATGAGGTGAAGATAAGTGAATTGGAGATGAGTGAAGTAACTGATGAGTAGGGGATTCTACATGAAAGACTGAGGATGGAATTTCTTTAGAAAAATTAGTTTGTAGAGTAGGTGGTGTGGAAGGAGCAAAGTGATAATGTGGAGATGGTGGAGTGGAAGAAACAGGGTGAGAATCTTCTTCTGGAGTTGGGAGAGTAGTTGGGACAACTCTAGTGCTTTCAGAAGCTGCCCTAGAGGATTCATCCCTAGGAGGATTAAGACTCACCCTCCCCCACTTTCCAAATAGAGCAGAGGTGATCGTTTTAGATGCATTAATATGCACTGTTTGAGAGACCAAGATCTCTAGACATTTAGTCTGGAGGAAAATTCCTAAAATTATGTCATAACTCACATCCTTCTTATTAATCTTCTTCTTAATGGAATCAAACAAAATTATCCCCCAGTTAATGTTCTTCTGATCAACCAGAGCACACATCAATAAAAATTGGTGTCTGGTGACATAATCATGGACAGAGTGTTTGCCCAGAAGAACTTTTCCAACCACATCGGCTAGAAATTTATACCCAATAGAGAAATTTTTTTCAATAAATGATGAGGGTTTCCTTGTGACTGACCCAATCTATCCAGCATAATATCAAATTCTGAACTAGATAATTCTATATCATCTTCTCCATTCACTAATCCAAAAATTTCAGATAAAAATTGCAGGGGTAAGAGAAACCTGATGTCCTGAGATGGATCCAGTAACCGTTGAAAGATCATGAACCTTTGCAGTATAAACTCATTCCTTAATCTCTGTGACTAGGAGCTTGATTCTGGTGGACATAAAATTTTGCAGATGTTGTGCCTCAAAGAGTTGTAATATGTCCAGAAAGATTTGATCTGAATGTTGAGAAGAGTCCATGTATATATCAAATCCTGCATCGAACTTCATCGCTGTGAGAATCGCCTGTGACACCGCCATTTTCCTGCAAAACAAAAAGATCAAGTGTAAGAGAAGATAAATGGAGAATGTGTGGGACGGAGTTCGATGAAAACCTAATATAAATTTTCAGAAGTTGAACAGACAAAAATCAATTCATCGAAAGGTGCACAATTCGTCGAGCTACATTCGTCGAAAGGTTCACGAAAGATTTTACACTTCGTCGATCTTCGTTCGATGAAAAGTTCACAATTGGTCATTCGACAAAAGGTTCACAACTCGTCGAACTTCGCTTGACGAAAAAGTCACAATTCGTCGATCTTCGTTCGACGAAAAGTTGAAATTCATCGATCTCCGTTCAAAATCAATTTAATGTTTCTCCATCAATCATTCATAACTAATTTAAAAAGAAATTATGTTTCTTTTCATCTAATGGTTTGGTGAATATGTCTGCCCTTTGTAAATCAGTAGGTATAAAAACAAGATTAATTTTATTTATATATATATTGTCTCTGATAAAATGATATCTTATTTCTATATGTTTAGTCTTACTATGCAGGACTGACTTCTGTGCAATTGAAATTGCACTTGTATTATCACAATATATTATAGAATTATTTAAGTTGAAACCATAATCTAGAATTTGATTTTGAATCCACAAAATCTGTGAACAACAACTACCTGCTGCAATATATTCAGCCTCAGCAGTTGAAGTAGACACAGAGGTTTGTTTCTTGCAAAACCATGACACAAGCCTATCACCAAGGAACTGACAAGTTCTTGATGTGCTTTTTCTGTCAACTCTGCATCCAGCATAGTCAACATCTGTGAATTCAGTTAATTCAAATCCCAACTCAATAGGATACCAGAGTGCTAGATTAGGACAACACTTTATATATCTTAAAATTCTTTTTACTAAGGTAAGGTGTAATTTTTTAGGGTTAACCTAAAACCTAGCACAAATGCAGGTTGCAAACATAATATATGGTCTACTTGCTGTTAAATATAATAGAGACCCAATGATAGTTCTATATGTTTTCTAATCAATAGATTTTCCTTGATCATCATTATCAACTACAGCATTAGTAGACATAAGTGTTTTCATAGAAGAGACATCTGACATCTCAAATCTTTTAATAAGCTCTTTAGCATATTTAGATTGAGATATGAAGATGTCATCTGATGTTTGCTTCATTTGTAAACCAAGGAAATAGGATAATTCAATCATGCTACTCATTTCAAACTTGGAATGCATTAGGTCAGAGAACCTTTTGCATAGTTTGGAATCAGTAGAACCAAAATTTATATCATCAACATATATCTGAACTAGTAAAATTTCAGTTTTATGATTTCTAAAAAGTAAAGTTTTATTTATCTCGTCTTTAAAAAATTTATTTTCTAATAGAAAATTAGCAAGGGTCTCATACCAAGCTCTTTGATGTCTCCATTCAAGAATGCACTATTTACATCGATCTGATATACTTTGAACTTCTTGAAAGCAGCAAAAACAAGAAATATCTTGATAGCTTACAATCTTGCTGTTGAAACCGAAAAACGGTCTCCTGTGGAGTTCACCCTTGGGGAAGGGGTGATCGCACACCTACTTCGCTCCGGCAAGCCAAACAACAAAAGAAACAAGAGAAAACCGACCCAAGGGCTCGGCGGGGAGGACCCACCACACACCCGGAAGACCTTAGAGCACTTCCCCTCCTTAGGCACAGGCCGAGCTAAGGCTACCTCAGAAAGCGCTGGAAGATTAAGGGGCAAGTGAATATGGAAGCGTGCTTTCTGAGGTGTCACTTGAGTCTTATTTATAGATTTCTGGAAACGGCCTGCAAATAGCCGACCTCCGCTGTTTCGAACAGCTATGTGCAACCCAACTTGGTCTGCCAACAGCGCAACTCCGATGTTCTAATAAGCTATCCGCACCCATGGGAGGGGCATCGAGGTAATTTTACCCCAGGGCCCCACTGCACAGGTCCCACGGGTTTGGAGGTCAGCTCGTCACTGCTCTTCGCGCCCTGGGGGCGGGTGCGAGCCAGGTTCTCACAACTCGCCGTCTCCCTTGGGCGAATGCGAGCCACGCTACCGCGACCTGCCCGTACCTCTGCCGGGGCGGGTTGGCGACCAGCTCGCCTATAGAAGAGCGGGCTGGCCCGAACTCAAACTGCTGCTGCGGGAGCACCGGAAGGGGACTGGCCGATCTGGACCAGTCCGACCCATCCAAATATTAATTCGACGAATGCCGACCTAAAGCTCTTGTACGGGCTCGCGCGGCTCGCCCGCTTGACTTGGGCAGGAGCAAGCTGGCGACCCGCTGTCTGCCCGTATGCTGCTCTGGTGCGGACCGGGTGCCTTGGTCCGCTCACCTGGCTTGGCGGACCTACTCGGCGAACACGGGGTTGTACACAATCCCCGCTCTTTTTGAGCTTGGAAGAGCTCAGAAAGAAACATCCAACCCGCGTGTTCGGTGAGTGTTGTGTTGAGCTGTCATGGAATCTTCTGGTAGATCCCACTCCCCTGCTATAAATATACCACCGAGCCCTCAGGTGAATCCCTGTCTTCTTTTGCCTTTCTGAGCGAACTGTGGTCGTACCATGCCTGTCAGCGAGGAGGTGCGAGCCCGACTGGCCGCTGCGAGCCAAAAGACCTGGGAGGAGGCCCTCGAGGACGCCCCTTGGTTGGCACGTGGGTCTCCGGCCCTCTCTTCAGGCCGGTAAAGGGAAGGATCATTAGGCGGTCCCCGGTAAATGACGTCCCGGGCTCCAGCTCGGCAGCTGGCACCGAGGTCGTCCCTGAGGTATGGGTACCTCCCTCCTGGCTTGTCGCTTCACTCCTGACCTTTTCTCTAGTAGGTACTACCGTGTAAAGGTGAAGGCGGTGGGGAGGAGGATCGTTCCCTTCCACTGTCAACTGAGCTGGTCGCCAGCCCCTCGGGCCTGGGGCGTCCTCCGCTGGATACCTCTCGGTCGTCGATTCCTCCTGGGCTAGGGAAATCCCTCGCAGCTTTTGAAGGAGAGCCCTTCCAGGGACGGTCGGGTTCCTCTCGACCGTCCACTGGTGCGGAGGACGTGCCTACCCCAGGTAAGCACGCACTTGGCGTTTGTTTTGTTCTCGCATGTCCCCTCTGAATCTCTTCTTTGCAGGCTACAACGCGATTTCCTCTGAAACAGAAATGAGCGAGGGGTATTCGCCTCCCCCTGATGTGGAGCGTGTTTCTGACTATCTGGGCGACCCGACGGATGCGGTGGGGATGAAGAGGCAAGTGACACGGCTGTTCGTTCCAGAAACATACTCTGCTGCTTCAGGAGATCGTCAAGAGGGTCGACTGGGACAAAGCCGAGACCGAGGAGCGGCTCGCGGCTTCGGAGGGAGCTCGGCGCCCAGCAGGAGGAGAGGTTACTTCTCCTGGCGTGCATATCACGCGGGCCGAGGAGCGGCTAAGGCATGCCACGGAGCAAGTCGGTCTGGCCCAGCAGGAGTTGGTGGCGGTGCGGGATTACCATTATCCTCGCGTGCCGCCACGAACCGGGACGCAGAGGCGGGGCAGGTGGAAATGGATCCAGTACTAATCCACCTACTCCCTTCTCGCGGTCTATCGCCGGGTCAGGCCGCGTCCGCATTTCGGGCGACTCGCTTAGGAGGGTTTATCGTTTCGAAATATTTTACCGTCTGTAATAATTTGACACTTCCTTCGCCCGTTGGTGGGCTTAATTCTTGATGCATGTTGTTTCCATCGTACTGCTGTTTGACTTTCTTTGGGGTGGGTATGGATGAAGCCATATTGCTCGCCCACTACTTTTTCAGGCGGGTGCGAGGTCGTCGGATAAGCTTGCCCAGCACGCCAACCTGATCCTGGCGGGGGCGGGCCGAGAACTCGCGGGTTGCGAGTCTCCCCGGCTCGCTCAAAGTTTCGGGCGGGTGCGAGCCGCAGCTCGCCCGCCTCTTGTGCGGACGCGGGTGGGCATGATCCCGCCGCTGGACAGTCCTGGCGGCGTGGCTGCGAGCTGGAAGTTGAACCGTCAGGGCTGACTTTTACTATCCACACTTTTCCCGCCGGCGGAAGATTTTTCCGCTCTTTTTCTTTCTATAAATAGGCCTTGTCGGCCTTTATTCATCCACCATACTCAAGCTCTTCCTCCTCTACTGCTCCTTGCGGACCCCGACTCGCGTGCGTCCTCTCGAGGTTTGCTCGCTCGCTCAGCAAACCTTCTGCGAAATGGGCGGCGGCAGCGGTGACGCGGACGGGCGGAGTAAGTGTGCTTGGACTTTTTCTGAGCATGACTTCCCCCGTGCCGTTATTTCTGAGAGCGAGTACCTGGACGCCCTCAGCGATCACGTTCCGCCTGGATTCTCGGCGAGGCGGCCCGGGGAAGGGGAGAAGATAAAAGATCTCTCCGGAGATGAGCTCGTCATTCCTCTGGCTCACTTTGAGGTGGGCCTCCGGCTTCCCCTGTGGTCGGAGGTTCGCCAAGTTCCGAAGTACTTCGGGGTTGTAATAGGTCAGATGACCCCGAACTCTGTGGCGGTCATGGTCGGGTTCGCCTGTTTTTTGCGGGAGGAGCGGGTCGAGTTCTGTCTCACGGTCTTCCGCAAACTGTTCTCCTTCCGCGCGAACCGGGACGGGACCGCCTATTTTTCCAGTGCCGACCTCAAGGTGCGGGAGACCGTCAACAAGAGCCACAACTGGCTCAAGAAATTTATGTTCGTCAAGGGGGACTTCGGCAACGTCCCTTTCTCGTCGGTGCAGCTTAGCGAGGCGAGCTACCGCCCGCCCAGCCTGGGGGGCCATGAGGCCGACCTGTGGGGGTTCTTCGTTGGGAAGAACTTCGAGGTCGCGTACTTACGCCGCAACCTGGATAACCTCGCCGTCGTCCCGCCCGGGGGAGGTTAGCTACTCGCCAGTACTCTTTGTCTCACTGCTTTTTGTACTCCCGCTTCACCCTTCCTCCTCTTGACAGGCGAGCAGGACGTCCCCCTTCACCCCCTTATGAGAGTGTTAGGGTCGCTGCCAGCGAGCTCGCCCGCGCTCAGGCCGCTGACGCTGCTCAGCGCGACATCCCGGTGGTTCCCGCCAAGAAGCGGTCGGGCCGCGAACAGCCTACACCTCCCCCGCCCAAGAAGGCGAAGATTGTGGGGGAGGTGCCCGCCGCGGGCCAAAAGAAAGGCAAGGCCCCGATGAAACAATCGGCCGAAGATCCTGCCCCGGGACCGCCTCGACCAGCGAAACCCCCGGCAAGGCAGCGGGTACTTCTGGGCCGCCGGAAGGGGCGCAAACCGCCGCGAGGCCGGTGCCGAGAGGGCACCGCAATTTCGGCTACGGCGAGAAGTACCTAGACGAGCTCGGCGTTCCGCTTCTGCTATGGGACAAAGAGTCAAATCGCGCTGTGGTCTCGACCCTGCTGCCGAGCTGGCTGGAGCAGGATACCATCGGCGGGGAGGCCTATAACTTCTCATTTGGCCTTTACTCACGGGAGGATGCCGCTATTTATGACAAGGAGGCGACGCGAGTGTTGGTGCACGAAAGTGTGCGGGCTCAACTCCGCGGCCTGGAGCTGGCCCATATGGTCGGGCGGCGTTGCACCCAGTTGGAGCGGAACGCCACCTCGCTCAAGAAGTTGGCGGACGATAAGGAGGAGGCCCGCAAGCTCGCTCAGGAGGAGGCGAATCTCCAAAGGAAGCGGGCTGACGCGGCCGAGGTGACCCTCGCCCAGTACTTGGGAGGGGTGGTACATCTCTCAGCCCGCATTTACTTCTAGTTGTCGTTTCCTTTCTCGAGCCTATCCCTTAACCATCTTCCTTTTTGCAGGACGCGACGACGGCCAGCCGTCTGGGCGCCGAGATCGCCACCCTCGGCCAGGACAAGCAGGCGCTGGAGGCGCGGGTACGCGAGCTGGAGGCCGCCGCTGCCACCCCTCTGCCAGCCAACAGCAGCTGCCCACTGGAACATCATTCTGATTATGAGCTGGAGGTGTTGATGCAGAAGAACGCTGCCAGCGCCGCGAAGTACACGATGCAGATGCTGCGGCGGGCCGATCTCCTCAAGAGCGAGGGCGCGGGTCTCTCGGCGAGCGAGGTGGTGTCGGCGCTGTTCCGTCCTGTGCTGGACCCTGGGGATAAGTCCTATCAGCGCCTCTAGGACTTCTCGCCCGGAATCTCTCGTCGCCCTTCACTCCTGCGCCTCGCCCGTCACGTGTATACACATTTTTTGGTTGTTGAACTGTAAGCGTGGGTTGCGCCATGACTTTGCATTTTTTATCTATTTCTGTTTTTATAAACGATCCTCTGCTTGCCTTGTATGTACATTTGTTATTGTTGCGCGATGTAAATTCTATTCCTCTTTGTATGTGCGGTCGTTCATTTCACGTTATGTTGACGAGGTCGCACGCCTACGGATTTAGCTTAGGAGTCATAGGAGACTAAATCAGTCGTACCGCTAGCGACGACCTGCCTCCGCAGCCCGGCCCCGCTGTGATGGTTGCCGCTCACCAGGAGAGGCGAGCCAGCTCGAAGCTTGCCTGAGCCATCGAGTTTCTTGCAGGCTGACCCCCCCCCCCCCTTGCGACACGACCCGGGTTCTAGCCCCCTTTGACCGCTATCCTGGGTGCTGGGCGATTATGCTAGTCTCCTCTTTTGGTTGACTTTGCGACTCCTTTTCCCCATCATTTGGACACCTGGTTCTCCGACTTCTAGCACCGCTTTGCTCATCTAGATCTGTCCGGTTAGTTGGCGAGAGGCCGAAGTTTTCCCCGACGAGCAACATCCAGCCCTGCCAGCTAGGTCGGAGCCTGGCAGCGGGATCTGCTCGGGGTCCAGGGGTGACACCGAGTGACTTCCATCCTTGCCAGCTAGGTGGGAGCCTGGCAGTGGGATCTGCTCGGGGTCCAAGGGTGACACCATCGAGTGACTTCCAGCCCTGCCAGCTAGGTCGGAGCCTGGCAGCGGGATCTGCTCGGGGTCTAAGGGTGACATCATCGAGTGACTTCCAGCCCTGCCAGCTATATGGGAGCCTGACAGCGGGATCTGCTCGGGGTCTAAGGTTGACATCGAGTGACTTCCAGCCCTGCCAGCTAGGTGGGAGCCTGGCAGCGGGATCTGCTTGGGGTCCAAGGGTTGACACCATCGAGTGACTTCCAGCCCTACCAGCTAGGTGGGATCCTGACAGTGGGATCTGCTCGGGGTCTAAGGTTGACACCGAGTGACTTCCAGCCCTGCCAGCTAGGTGAGAGCCTGACAGCGGGATCTGCTCGGGGTCCAAGGGTGGCACCGAGTGACTTTGAGCTCTGCCAGCTAGATGGGAGCCTGACAGCGGGATCTGCTCGGGGTCTAAGGTTGACACCATTGAGTGACTTCCAGCTCTGCCAGCTAGGTGGGAGCCTGACAGCGGGATCTACTGGGGGTCTAAGATTGACACCGAGTGACTTCCAGCCCTGCCAGCTAGGTGAGAGCCTGACAGCGGGATCTGCTCGGGGTCCAAGGGTTGACACCATCAAGTGACTTCCAACCATGCCAGCTAGGTGAGAGCCTGACAGCGGGATCTGCTCGGGGTCCAAGGTTGACACCGAGTGACTTCCAGCCCTGCCAGCTAGATGAGAGTCTGACAATGGGATCTTCTCAGGGTCCAGGGTTGACACCGAGTGACTTCCAGCCCTGCCAGATAGGTGGGAGCCTGGCAGCGGGATCCGCTCGGGGTCCAAGGGTTGACACCATCGAGTGACTTCCAGCCCTGCCAGCTAAGTGGGAGCCTGACAGCGGGATCTGCTCGGGGTCTAAGGTTGACACCGAGTGACTTCCAGCCCTGCCAGCTAGGTGAGAGCCTGGCAGCGGGATCTGCTCGGGGTCTAAGGTTGACACCGAGTGACTTCCAGCCCTGCCAGCTAGGTGAGAGTCTGACAGCGGGATCTGCTCGGGGTCCAAGGGTTGACACCATCGAGTGACTTCCAGCCCTGCCAGCTAGGTGAGAGCCTGGCAGCGGGATCTGATCGGGGTCCAAGTACACCTCACTTCTTCATGCAAACTTATTGTGACAGCATTGATATGTCAAAGAACTTTATTAAAACCCAAAGCACCACTTACATGTTTCAAGGGAAAAAACGTTTCAAGTCGTCACCACTCCAGGTGAGACTTAGGGTCTCGCCCTCCACATTTTGGAGTTGATACCCCCCTGATCTTAAAGCCTCTTTTACAATAAATTGACCTTCCCAGTTGGGGTTGAGCTTCCCCACGATTATCGACCTCCCTGCTGCATCCACCTTCTTCAGCACCAAGTCCTCCTCCACAAATTGCTTGACTCTAACGTGCTTGTCAAATTACTTAGTCATCCTCCTCTTCACCTCTTCTTGTCGGACGGCGAAAAGGTCCCGTAGCTCTTCCGCCATGTCAAGGGAGAGTCGCAGCTCTTCCTCGTTCTCAGCCTGCCATTCTTCCCTGCCTTCCCCGACCGTAACAACTCGAGGTGTTTGAACTTCAAATTCTACGGGGAGCACTACCTCGCACCCATGGGAGAGCATGAAGGGGGTCTCTCCTATAGCTGTGTTGGGGGTGGTCCACAGGGCCCAGAGAACCGCGGGAAGCTGCTCCACCCAGCTCCCCTTCAGATTTTCCACTTTCTTCTTTAGGAGGTTGACAATGATTTTGTTCGCGGCCTCCACCTGCCCGTTGCTCCTGGGGTGGTGGACCGAGGCGAACCTGAGGTCGATCCCAAGCTGCTCGCAGAAACCGGTAAATTCTGCGCTGGCGAACTGAGGCCCATTGTCCGTGACAATGGCCTGGGGCAGCCCATGGCGGCAGATGATCTCCCCCCAAACGAAGTTCCTGATGACCTGGGAAGTCACCTTGGTCAGCGCCTTCACCTCCAACCACTTGGAGAAATAATCGATCATCACCGATAGGAACCTTCTCTGCCCACTGGCCTGGGGAAACGGTCCAACCAAATCCATTCCCCAAATGGCAAAGGGCCAGGGGGCTGTGATACTCTTGAGTCGTTGAGCCGGTTGTAGCTGGAGGGGGGCAAACAACTGGCATTTGTGACACCTTCTTGTGAATTCTGCAGCATCGTGGCTTAGGGTGGGCCAGAAATACCCTTGTCTGATGATCCTTCCTTCCAGGGTCCGACTCCCGGAGTGACTCCCACACTCCCCGAAGTGGACTTCTTCCAAGATTCTTTGTACTTCCCCCCGGCCACGCAACGAGCAAGCATCCCCGAGAGAGTCTTCCTGTACAACTGCCCATCCCGGAGAAGGTAGTACGCTGATTTGTACCTGAGCTTTTTTTTATCCACCCCCTCTGGATACTCTCCCGTAGAAAGGAAGGTTGTGACCGGGTCCATCCATGAGACCCGCTGATCTATCTCTGTTGAAGTTGGAGACCGGGCGGTCTGTCTTGGCGGGTTGGAGACCGCGCGGTCTGGCGGTTTGACTCGGCGACTTGTAAACCGGGCGGTCTAGCAATCTTCACAGGCGACCTCTCTGCTTCTCTTATTGTAAGCCGTGCGGTTAGTCCTTCTGTCTAACCGCGCGGCCTGTGCGGTTTACTTTGTACAGTCCGCTTAGCTTGTAAATTTTTAGTCCCACATCTCTTATTTGTATTCTCTCTTCTCTCATCCATTCTATATAAGGGAGGGCATACCTTTGTAATAGTTATCTTTTTTGGATAATAAAATTTCGATTATTCAAAAGTTTATTCGGCTTGTTCTCTTCTTTTCGCTTCTTTTCTCTACTTTCTAACATGATATCAGAGGACACGGTCTTTTCCTCCTGATTCTGTGCGCTCTCTGTTGTTCGCGGCTTGTCTTCCGCGTTCTGCGGCTTGTTCGCGGCTTGCCTTCTCATCTGTCCGCGCGGCTTGTTTCTGTCCGCTGCCTGTTCGCGCGGCTTGCTTCTTCTTGTTTCTCTTCTCCTACTGCTCGTTGTCGCAGCGACCTGTTTCCGTGTCGCCGCGCTCCTTGTTCTTTCCTGCCGCTCCGACTTCCTAGTCGCTGCGGTCTGTCTCTGTCCGCGTGTGTTGTCTCTGCACTCGTGGTTTGCTGCTGTGATCTGCCTGACCGTGCGGGTTGTCCCTTTCTTACCCGCATCTTGGTCGCGGTCACCTGTTCTTCTCCTCTCTTCTGTTCGCTCGACCTTTTTGCAGTCCGCGCGACTTCTTCCCCGCTGTGCCTTGATCTGAATCCTAGCCGCTCGTGTTCACGCGGCTTCTTCCCTTTTGTTCCCGCCGCGGTTTCACGCGGATTCTTCCTTGTTTGAGCGGCCTCTCTGCCCTTCCGCTCTTAGCCGCTTCTCTTGTTAGTCGCCGCGACCTCCTGGTTTAGTCGCGCGGCTTGTGCTCTGCACCTTGGTCGTGGCCCTTCGTGCCGCTGGTGTGCTGTCACCGAGACCGCTGCAGTTTCTTCTTCCTCCCTTCATGGCTTTCGCCTCGGTTGTCACGTCTTCTGGTCGTGCACACGTTGTTACTCAGGGCAAATGGCTGATCGACACTGGTGCTACGAATCATATGACCGGCCATCTCCCGTGTTTCTCTCTCCTAGAAAAACATGCTCGTTTGCCCCCAGTTACTCTCGCTGACGGCTCTTCATCATCAGTTCATGGCACAGGGATAGTTCATGTCACCCCGTCTCTTCACTTGGCGGATACTCTATACGTCCCCCAGTTCCCGTGCAACTTATTATCTGTTACATCTCTTTGCAAGCAATTACAGTGTTCCGTCACATTTACTTCTACTTCTTGCTCTTTTCAGGATCCGGACTCCCAACAGACGATTGCTACTGGGACTGAGAGTGGCGGCTTATACTTCCTAGACAACATTTCTGCTTTTTCCACCTTCTCCTCCACCTCCACAGATCTTCTCCAATGACATCTCCGCCTTGGTCATGCTCCTCCCCGTCTTCTTCGTCAACTTCTGCCCCACCTTCCTCCTCAAAGTCCTTCGCTCAACTGTGAGGCCTGTCAGCTTGGCAAGCATCACCGCTCCTCCTTCCCTCCAAAGCACGTTCGTAGCTCTACCCGTCCGTTTGATCTTATCCACTCCGATATCTGGGGTCCTTCTCCTACTCTTACCATTGGTCGGGGTAGTTCCTATTTTGTCACGTTCATTGATGATTTCTCTCGCTGTACGTGGGTGTATCTGTTAAAAGATCGCTCCGAATTATTCTCTGTATGGACATCCTTCTATCTCATGATCAAAACTCAGTTTGGTGTTTCTATCAAAGTTTTTCGGTCTGATAATGCCCCAGAATATCTCAGTCGTGACTTCTCTACATTCTGCATGCAAAATGGGATTCTTCATCAAACTAGTTGTGTCTATACTTCACAACAAAATGGTGTGGCCGAACGCAAAAACCGACACCTGCTCGATGTCGCTCGCACCTTGATGACCCAGATGCATGTTCCTCGCTCCTATTGGGGCTATGCTGTTCTCCTTGCCTGCTACCTCATCAATCGCATTCCCTCCACGGTTCTCCATCGCCAAACCCCGTTCTCCATTTTGTATCCGGGAAAGGAGCCGTTTCCTCTCCCTCTCCAAATCTTTGGATGCACTGCCTTTGTGCATACCCCTTCTGCCACCCGTGATAAGCTCTCCCCTCGCTCCACCAAATGTGTCTTTCTGGGGTATTCCACCACTCAGAAAGGCTACTGTTGCTTTGATCCCGTCCTTCGTAAGCAGTTCGTCTCTGCTGACGTCACCTTCTTCGAAAATACCTCCTACTTCTCGGATGCCTCTTCTCCTCTTCTCCCAGCTTCTGAGTCTCCTGCCGTTCCCTTCGTTCCCTCGCCTCCTCCTACACTCTCCACCACTACACCGTCTCCACCCCCTCCTCTTCCTCCACCTCTCTCTCTCTCTTCCCCACCACCCTCTCCCTCCTCTCCGCTGCCGTCGCTCTCTTCTCCCGGGCCAGCTTTCTCTACCACGGATGCTCCGGATGCCGCGGGCCCGGCTGACCTGGATCTTCCTATAGCTCTTCGCAAAGGGGTGCGGACGTGCACCTTACACCCCCTTGCTGCTGTTGTTTCCTATGATCGTCTTACTCCTTCTCGCAGGGCATTTGCACTGGCTATCTCTGCCACTGCCACACCCCGCTCCTATCAGGAGGCCCTTGCTATTCCTCACTGGAAGATGGCCATGGATGAGGAAATGGCGACCCTCACTGAGCGGGGTACCTGGACTCTTGTTCCTCCTCCCTTTGGTACTGATGTTGTTGGCTGTCGCTGGGTCTTTGTGGTCAAATTTAGCCCAGACGGCACTGTGGATCGGTATAAGGCTCGCCTTGTGGCTAAGGGCTTTACTCAGACCTATGGGGTTGATTACTTTGACACCTTCTCCCCTGTGGCTCGTCTCAGCACAATCCGGGTTCTTCTCTCTGTGGCCGTCAATCGGGATTGGCCAATTTCTCAGCTGGACGTCAAGAATGCCTTCCTTTATGGTGATCTTCACGAGGCCGTTTACATGGAGCAACCTCCTGGGTATGTTGCTCAGGGGGAGACACGAGTATGCCGGCTGCAGAAGGCAATTTATGGCCTCAAGCAGAGTCCTCGAGCTTGGTTTGACAAGTTCAGCGGTATTGTGGCGGCTGTTGGTTTTGTGCGAAGCTCTGCTGATCACTCTCTCTTTATTCGCAAAACTCCTTCTGGGCTGGTTGTTCTTGCTGTGTACGTCGATGATATTCTTCTCACTGGCGATGACCAGGAAGGGGTAGCCCTGACAAAGCGACATCTTCGCCAACATCTGATCACTAAAGATATGGGCTCTCCAAAGTACTTTCTGGGGATCGAACTCTCTCGGAAGCCCGACTCCTTAGTTCTCTCTCAGCGTAAGTATGCCCTTGATCTTTTAAAAGAGGCAGGATTGACTGGAGCTAAACCTGCCCGATGTCCCATGACTATTGGGGAGGACAAAACCTGGACAGATGATTCGCCTCTTCTTTCAGATAGTTCGCGGTACAGGCGTCTGGTTGGTAAGCTCATATATCTCACAGTGACCAGACCCGACATTTCTTATGCTGTGGGCAAGGTGAGTCAATTCATGCAAGCGCCCAGGGAATGTCATCTACAGTCCGCCTTGCGGATCTTGGAATATGTCAAAGCAGCGCCTGAGAAAGGATTACTGTTTCAGAAGAATGGTCATCTGAGGATTGAAGCCTACTCAGATGCAAGTTATGCTGATGACAAAGGGGATCGCAAGTCTACCTCAGGTTTTTGCACCTTTGTTGGGGGAAATCTGGTGAGCTGGAAGAGTAAAAAGCAGTCTGTTGTCTCCAGGTCCAGTGCAGAAGCTGAGTATCGCAGTATGGCGTCAACCACTTGTGAGTTGAAATGGTTGCGGGCTCTCATGCTAGATTTAGGAGAGGTGTACAACCATCCTCTACCTATGTTCTGTGATAACAAGGCCGCCATATACATCTCCAAAAATCCGGTATTCCATGAAAGAACAAAGCACATTGAGGTTGACTGTCATTTCATTCGTGAAGAGATTTTAAAAGAACAAATTTGCACTCCGTTTGTCACATCTGATAAAGAGCTAGCTGACATCTTCACCAAGCCAGTCTCCGCCTCGTTTCTGCATGTTTGCGACAAGCTGGGCATGATTGATATATATGCTCCAGCTTGAGGGGGAGTGTTGAAGTTGGAGACCGGGCGGTCTGTCTTGGCGGGTTGGAGACCGCGCGGTCTGGCGGTTTGACTCGGCGACTTGTAAACCGGGCGGTCTAGCAATCTTCACAGGCGACCTCTCTGCTTCTCTTATTGTAAGCCGTGCGGTTAGTCCTTCTGTCTAACCGCGCGGCCTGTGCGGTTTACTTTGTACAGTCCGCTTAGCTTGTAAATTTTTAGTCTCACATCTCTTATTTGTATTCTCTCTTCTCTCCTCCATTCTATATAAGGGAGGGCATACCTTTGTAATAGTTATCTTTTTTGGATAATAAAATTTCGATTATTCAAAAGTTTATTCGGCTTGTTCTCTTCTTTTCGCTTCTTTTCTCTACTTTCTAACAATCTCCATGAGCTCTCCTTCTTTGATGGAACGGCGGAATAGGTCGGTGATAGTCCCCCCCACCCGGGGACCATGCTTCGCTAGTTGGTCGACCTGCTCATTCTCCTCCCGAGGCACGTGTCGGATAGAAAAAGTTTGGAATGTGCCGATGACCCCCTTCACTTTGGCTAATTATAACTGCAGGGTAGGCTCTCTTACCTCAAACTCCTCGTTGATCTGGGAAGCTACCACCATGGAGTCGGTAAGGACCTCCACGTCCAGCACCCCCAGCTCCCTGGCCAGGCGCAGCCCTGCTATCACGACCTCATACTCGGCGTGATTGTTAGTGATGGGAAAGTGCACCACCACCGTCTGCTCAATTCTAGTTCCCTGGGGGCTCTCCAAGATCACCCCCACTCCTAGGGAATGCCACCCCGAGGCACCATCTACCTTCACCTTCCAAGGAGTCGGACGAGTGAGCTCTTCCTCCGCCACCTCAATCACATAATCGGCCAAGAAGTCGGTCATCGCTTGAGCTTTGATCGAGAGGCAGGGGACGAAGGAGATGGCGAACTCACTCAACTCCACCGACCACTTGGCCAGCCTGCCAGAATGCTCAACCCCCTCAAAGATGTTGCGTAGGGGATGGTCAGTCACCACTTGGATTGAGTGTGCCTGGAAATAGGGTCGATGACCAGGGCGAAGGCCAGCTTCTCCAAGATTGGATATCGGAGCTCGGCCTTCCTCAGTACCCGGCTCACGTAATATATATGAGACTGCTTCATCCCCTCTTCACGAACTAGGACAGAGCTTAAGGCATCCGCCCCGACCCCGAGATACAAAAATAGGTCCTCCCCCTCCTTCGGCCCTTGGAGCAATGGAGCCTGAGTCAACTGCATCTTGAGGGCCTGGAATGTCTCCTCGCACTCCTTGCTCCACTCGAATTTCTGAACCCCCACCACCCCCACCACCCCAGTGTTTTGAAGAAGGGGGAGCACTTCTCCCCAGCCCGGGAGAGGAACCTACTTAGCTCTGCCAGCTTCCCCGTCAGCCGTTGCACCTTCTTAGTATTCCGCGGCGACCCCAGCTCCATGATATCCTTGACCTTATCAGGGTTTGGCTCGACCCCCGCGGGGGTGAGGAGATGCCCTAAGAACTTCCCCCTGCTGGCCTCGAAGACACTTCAGGGGGTTCAGCCGCATCTTGTACTTGCGCAGGGTGGCGAAGGTCTCCTCTAGGTCCTGAAGGTGAGAGTCCACATCCTGACTCTTGATCATGAGATCATCTACGTACACCTCCAGGTTCCTCCCCTTCTGTTCTTTGAACACCCTATCCATCATCTTTTGATAGGTCACTCCTGCATACTTCAGCCCGAAGGGCATCATCTTGTAACAGTAGCATCCATCCCCCGTGATGAACGAGACGTCCTTGACGTCCGGGGGGTGCATCCTGATTTGATGATAACCTGAAAATGCATCTAGAAAACTCATTACAGAAAAACCAACGGCTGAGTCAACCAGCGCGTCGATCCGAGGCAAGGGATAACAGTCCTTAGGACAAGATTTATTAAGCAGAGAGAAGTCGATACACATACGCCACCGGCCATTTCCCTTTTTGACCATGACTACATTGGAGACCCAACTGGGGTATTGGATCTCGGACACGAAGCCGGCCTTGAGAAGCTTTGTCACCTCCTCTCTGATGGGCTCCGCCAGCTTGTCCGCGATGGACCTCTTCTTTTGTTGGACGGGGCGTGTTCCCGGGTCCAAGTTGAGGCGGTGGCAAGCCACATCCGCGTCAACCCCCGGCATCTCCGCGGCGCTCCATGCGAAGATGTCCACGTTCTTCTGGATGCACGCCAGCATCCTGCCTTGAGCCTCCGGGGTCAGCCCTCCGCTGACGCGGACCCTTTCCACCCTGCCTTCACGGGTGAGGACCTCCAGCTCCACCACCTCTTCTGCAGCCTCCAACCTGGACTGCTCCCCCATTCTTCAACATCCCTCTCCCCTGGGGCGAGGACCTCCGCCTCCACCTCTTCCTCCACGGTCATTGCCTCGGTCATCTCCTCCTGATCTCCTCCTGCCACCTCAATCTCAGTGCAGCTCTCCACCTCCAGCTCCTCCCTGCCAGCTTCCTGCTCTGCCTCCTCCATCCTT
Organism: Platanthera guangdongensis; assembly: GCA_039583875.1. Taxonomy (NCBI): domain Eukaryota; kingdom Viridiplantae; phylum Streptophyta; class Magnoliopsida; order Asparagales; family Orchidaceae; genus Platanthera; species Platanthera guangdongensis. The sequence continues at coordinate 174,151,929 of CM077160.1, read as the reverse complement.
CGCTCCATCTCCTCGGCTCTCTCTTGCTAAGAGATGGAGTTCATGGCGGTGACGTAGCATTCCCGCGCCACCTTGGGGTCCCCCCTGACCCGGACCTGGATCCCCTCTGCATTGAGCTTCAAGCATTGATGGAACGAAGAGGGGACGCAGCGGAAGGCGCTGATGAGGGGCCTCCCGAAGATGGCGCTGTAGATACTGGGGGCATCCACGATGACGAACCTGCAGTTCCTGGACTGCCCCCCCCCCCCCCCAGGGTGACATGGAGGCCTACTCCTTCTACCTCCTTCCTCTTCCCCGAAAATCCAAACAAGGGCCCATCCGAGGCCAACACCCTCTTCGTCTCCACCTTCATCGCGTCAAACGCCTTCTTAAAGACGACGTTGACGGAGCTTCCGTTGTGAACGAGGATCCGGGAGACGGTAAAATTTTTGATGGCTGTCTGGATGACCAGCGCATCGCAAAATGGATCTTCATGATCCGGTATATCGCTCCTGGAGAAGGTGATCCTCTCTTCTGGGGGCGGGGTTTGGGATGTGGAGCCGACGCTCCGGCGATACATGGTATGGAGGCTCGCCCTCCGGGAGGCCTCTACCCCCCCCCCCCCTCGTGGATCACTCTGATCCCTCCTCGGGTCCCGACGTCTACTCGGTCCTCGCAACGGTCCTCCTCTGCCCGAGGCAGGACCTCCTCGATCCTCACTTCCTGACGCCCCTGCTGCTGCTGCTGATGTTGCTCCCTGTTTCCCCTCATTTCGAGGAACTTCGGGCACGTGGTTGTGGCGTGCCCTTCCTCTTGATGGAAATCGCAGTAGGGCAACTCCACCCTAACTTCTCTCCTCCTCCTTGCCACTCTCCTCCTCTCCCCCATGGCTATTGTCATAGCCTCTTCTTGATCGGGGAGTCGAGGCCTCTGGGCCTGCCTCCAGCATGGGGGGTGAAATTGATCCTTCCCCCCTTGATGGCGGTCCCTTCCTTGATACCCTCTCTGTGGCCCCTGCCCTTGCCACTCGGACCTCCAGCCCAGCCGACGGTCGGGCTCCTGACGCCCCCACCTGGGTTGTTGCTGCCCCTGGAGCTGCCTCTGCTCCCTCTGTCGAGGCTCTCCTCTCCTCTCCTCCTGTCCTCTTCCTCCTCTTAGCTCTTTCTCTTCCTTCGTGGCCCACCTGGCCAGCTTCCGGGCGAACTCTGGATTTGACGCCTTCCCGTCAACTTCTCTCACCGCCCTCTCCATCAGCTCCTCGTAGGAGAGGGGGTACTCTCTTCAACTCCATCCTGAAGAAACCCTGCTGTTGTCTCAGGGTGAAGGCCATCATCAGGCTATGGCCTGGAATCTCTTGGACCTGGGTGACCTCCTCCTGGAACCGGTCAACGTAGCTTCCCAGCGTCTCATTCACTCTCTGCTTGATGTGGAACAGGGACTCCGACTCCTTCCTCCTCTTCGAGGTAGTGAACCTCAACATGAACCCCCGGCGCAGGTCCTCGAAGCAGTTGATGGAGCTGGCCGGCAGCTGGTGGAACCACTCCCTCGCCTTCTCTTTGAGGGTGATGGCGAAGAGCCGGCACTTGAACCCATCCGACATTTGCCGGATCGAGACCACATCCTCAAACCACTAGACGTGTTGGACCAGGTCTCCCTTCCCAGTGTAGTAGGACATCTCGGGTTCCCTGAACCCCTCTAGAACTGCAGCTGAAGAGACCAACTCGCTGAAGGGGCTGCCTCCACTTACTGGGCGAGCTGGCGAATCTCGCGAGCCCAGCTCTCCGAACCGGCCTCCACCTGCCGAGCCGGGGAAGAGCACGCGCCCGGGGAGCTCGCACCCCCGGCCCTCCTCGGCAACTTCCTTCCCAGCTCGCCTGTCGGGGGCGTCCTCTCCCAGAGAGGGGGCGGCTGCGATCTGGACAGCTTGAGTCCAGCACTCGGCCCGCGCGCCGAGTGCAAACTTGACGAGGCCCAGCACCTCATTCCTGAAATCCTCGAACATCCCCACCGTGGCCAGAGGCGGGGGGGGGGGGGGGGGGGGGCGAGTCTGGCCTGTCAGATCCCTGTCCTCCTGTCATCGAGCTCGCTGAAGCTTTTCTGTGCTGACCACGATCCACGCTCACCGCACCAAAATGTTGAAACCGAAAAACGGTCTCATGTGGAGTTCACCCTTGGGGAAGGGGTGATCGCACACCTACTTCGCTCTGGCAAGCCAAACAACAAAAGAAACAAGGGAAAACCGACCCAAGGGCTCGGCGGGGAGGACCCACACACACCCGGAAGACCTTAGAGCACTTCCCCTCCTTAGGCACAGGCCGAGCTAAGGCTACCTCAGAAAGCGCTGGAAGATTAAGGGGCAAGTGAATATGGAAGCGTGCTTTCTGAGCTGCCCCTTGGGTCTTATTTATAGATTTCTGGAAACGAACTGCAAATAGCCGTCCTCCGCTGTTTTGAACAGCTATGTGCAGCCCAACTTGGTCTGCCAACAGCGCAACTCCGCTGTTCTAATAAGCTATCTGCACCCATGGGAGGGGCATCCAGGTAATTTTACCCCTGGGCCCCACTGCGCAGGTCCCACGGGTTTGGAGGTTAGCTCGCCACTACTCTTCGCTCCCTGGGGGCGGGTGTGAGCCAGGTTCTCACAACTCGCCGTCTCCCTTGGGCGAATGCGAGCCACGCTACCGCGACCTGCTTGTACCTCTGCCGGGGCGGGTTGGCGACCGGCTCGCCTAGAGAAGAGCGGGCTGGCCTGAACTCAAACTGCTGTTGCGGGAGCCCCAGAAGGGGACTCGCCGATCTGGACCCGTCGGACCCATCCGAATATTAATTCGACGAATGCCGACCTAAAGCTCCTGTACGGGCTCGCGCGGCTCGCCCACTTGACTTGGGCGGGAACGAGCTGGCGACCCGCTGTCTGCCCGTATGCTGCTCTGGTGCGGACCAGGTGCCTTGGTCCGCTCGCCTGGCTTGGCGGACCCACTCGGCGAACACGGGGTTGTACACTTGCAACATGAGCAAATGTTTGATCATAGTCTATTCCTTCCTCCTGTGAATATCCTTGAGCTACCAGTCTAGCTTTATTTCTCATTATAACTCCTTGAGCATCCAATTTATTTCTGAAGACTCATTTAATTCCAATTACTGGATAGTCTTTGGGTCTTGAAACTAAGCTCCAAACTCTACTTGTCTCAAACTGATTGAGTTCCTTTAACATAGCAATGATCCAATGAGGATCTTGTTTTGCATCTTTTATTGATTGAGGTTCAATTTGAGAGATAAAACATCTGTGCATCTGATCTTGATTGAGTTGATGTCTTATTTGCACACCAACTGATATGTCTCCAATCACTTGAGATCTATGGTGATCTCTAAGAGTGACATAATCAACAGGTGGAGTTAGTTCTTCAATGTTTTGAGTTGTTAATTCCTCTTGTGGAATTTCATTGGCTACAGCTTGTTCAACATAAATTTCAGAATCTTCTTCATCATTGTCTTCAACAATTTGTTGAGAAGGATGCAATGTATCCTCTCGCTTTAGGGTTAATTTTTCTAGTTTCTGACACAGAACTGGTTCCTGAAAAAAATTTATGGTAGAGGTATTTCTTTTCTTGTAAAACATGTTAGCTTCATCAAAAGATACATGTATGGATTCTTCTATTTTAAAGGTTGGTTTATTATAAACCCTATAAGGCTTGCTGACAAGAGAATATACAAGAAATATTCCTTCTGCAGCTTTGGCTTCAAATTTTCTTAAATGTTTCTTGTTATTATTATGGATATAACATTTACATCCAAAATTTTTAAAATAACTTACTTTATGTTTCTTATTTTTAAGCAATTCATAGGGAGTTTTACCCTTGAATTTATGAATCAGACTTCTGCTAAGAACATAATTTGTTATGCTTACTGCATCTGCCCAAAAGAATAGTGGTAAGTGAGCATCTGCAAGTAATGTTCCAGCAGATTCAATTAGGGTTTTATTTTTTCCTTCCGCCACCTCATTTTGTTGAGAAGTTCTAGGAGTAGAGAAACACTGACTAAAATAATCCTAAGCTTGCATAAGGTTCAATTACATTCTTTTTCGCACTTCATAAATTATTGTTGGTAATTTAGCTTGTGGTCGTATTAATTCTCGCGGAAGATTCGACTAAAAAAACACGTGAGAAGTCCCACCAAACGAATTTCTTAAGGTTCATAGCATCGAGTTTGGTTTTTCGCGCGCAAACTTATTTTGGGCACTCACCCACGCACCCGAGGATTCATCTTCTCTGTTCTCATTGACGACACCGTCGATCGCACCGGGATCCACCACTCGAGAGATGAGTGATGTGAGTGTTATGTCGCTCGAAGCATCCCGGGTGGTGATCAAAGTGGAACTACCTCTCTGTTGCCCCTAGCTTAGGTTTATATAGAAAACCTTAGGGTTAATGCGGGTATCGGATATTCGTGTATCCAAACCAACCTGTTAAGCCTCCAAACTCGTTATATGTCCAAATATACATTAACAATTTCCTCATATATTTGTGGCATATAACGTTTATATTTCGGAGTGATGAAAAGTAGAGAGCACCAAAGTTTTCGACAGTACATAGTATCCACATAAGTTTGCACAATTAAACCATAATAGGAGTTTTCATAATTAAAACAAAACATCCAAACATAAAGTGCAACTCAGAAATAAAAAGTCTGAAAACATAAGACAAATTGATTAAACGTGTAACAATTCTACTCGGAGAGTAGATCATCATCATCCAGGTCAAAATCTACTTTTTTTCTTTCATCTCCACTAGTGAGTGCAGAAAATTTCATGAGTTAGACTCTATGAATTCATAAACATATGCAATAACGTTTAAAGTAAACTAGCTCTACCTAAATGAGCTTAATACTTGTAGCAGTAGTGCAGTAACACTATCAGCATCTCTTTTTAATCTAACTAGGATCAGTCAAGTTTTGATTTTAATAAATCAAACATTGTTATCTTACTCATTAATAATCACTATGTACCTCATCATAAAATGATTTGGCACAACATCATTTGCAACATTATCAAGTGTGAAATAATGTGTTATAATCATTAATGTTTAAATTAACCTTTACAACGACTTTCTATTCCCAGTTGAATAATCCTCGAATCGATTTGCAATGAGAAATATGTTAAGTCATCAAATGTGGAATGACTAGCATCCAACCATCTTGGGTTTTCATCAAAAAATTATTTAGGGTTTTCAGTCTGTTATTAAATGATATGACTAGTATCCAACCATCCTCTCGTGACCAAACTCTTGTTATTTTGTGGATGATATGATTATTTCTGGTGATGATCCTTCTCATGTGGCTTTCATCAAGCATCACCTTCAGCAGCAATTTCAGATGACTGACCTTGAACAGTTGAGTTACTTCTTAGGCCTTGAGGTCACCTCTACAGACTGTGGTTTTCAGCTCTCTCAGCGGCGTCACACATCAGATCCCTTACTTCATGAGGCCTCTTCTTCTACAAATGTAGTTCTTTGCAGCTACATGCTTACTCAGATACTACCTGGGTCAGTGATCCTGTTGATCGTTGATCTGTCACGAGTTTCTGCTTGTTCTTGAGTTCTTCACTTATTGCATGGAAGTCCAAAAAACAGTCGGGTGTCTCTCATTCCAGCACTGAGGTTGAGCTTCGGGTCATGACTATCACCGTTGAGGATATTATTTGGCTCAGATGGCGTCTTGAGGACCTTGGTGTCTCTTCTCCAGATCCTACATCACTACACTGTGATAACACTGGTGTCATTCAGATTACTCTCAACCCGGTGAAGAACTCTCGTGTCAAGCATATCGGGGTGGATGTTTTTTTCCTACGAGAGCAATATCTGTTCCTCACTTTATTCCTTCTGAGCAGGAGCTTGCCGATTTGATGACTAAGTCACAGACGCGGAACCAACATACATATCTATTGTTCAAACTCTTTGTGTATGATCCCCCTTGAGTTTGAGTGGGGGGTGTTAGACATTGTATATGATAAATATTGCTTAGAGTCGCCTCGGGTGTTGAGATCACCCTCTCATATAAATATATGTACACACTATTGTTGAAAAACATCATTATTCATTGAATTTATTATTCTTAACAATTTTCCTATCATGGTATCAATTTTCCTATCATGGTATCAATTTTCCTATCATGGTATCAATTTTCCTATCATGGTATCAATTTTCTAAGGAATTCATATCCGCTCTTCCCGAACCTCCGTCTCCCATCTCCCCCGATCGCTTGCTTGCTCCCGTCTCCCGTCTCCTCTCCTGTTCGGGACGCTCAGATTCGGCTCCATTTCGGGTCCTGTTCGAGCGACGCTTCTCTTGCTCCACGTGATCGAGCGTCGCTTCTCCATTCCGGCTCCTGTTTGGGAAGCTCGCCCCCGTCTCCCGTTCCATCGACGAAGCTCCTATTTCGATTTTTTCTTTTAACTTATTTTACCCCATCAATGTAACAAAGCAAGCATCCACACACGGTGATAAACTAGGATTAAAATTACTGTTTTAAGAAAAATTACTTCTACTGCTATTGTTGCTACTACTACTCTGCAGGAACAAATTCAAGTAGCATAAGCATACCATAACTCAGGCAATCTGAACACAGCTGATCCAAACAAAACCTCTAGTATCATTCATCCAATGGATAAATCATCTAGCCCAAAATCATCAGCTGATCGCAGGACTGTAGGGCTTGGCCTGCGAAATACCTCACATCCACATCCGGATCCTCGCTAAGCTCAGCAAGACATGGCCTGATAGTTTTCTCGACAACAGATGAGTCAACTATAGAGAGGAGTAATTGCAGCACCTTTGCTACATTGAATTTTATGTTGGGCACCCTGTCTTGCGAAGCACAAATGACTGCAGGCAGAAGCTTTTGGAAGGTTATGTTATTGCCCAGTACTGGTGATAGCAGAGCTATAGCATGCAGAAAAGTCATGCGGTACAAATAGTGTGGATTATTCATCTTGTCCAGCACCTGTGGAACTATATGTTGCATTGCCCACTCTGGTTCAAATTCGGCCTATCGATATCGTCATCTTGTTGGGAGTCTAGTCTATCTTACTATTACTCGATCTGATATTGCTCATGTTGTTCATGTGTTGAGTCAGTTTGATAGTGCACTCACTTCTGTGCACTATGATCACCTACTTCGGCTCTTGCGCTATTTCCGGACAACAACCTCACATGGTCGCTTCTTCTCCAGTTGTAGTTCTCTGCAGCTCCGTGCTTACTCGGATGCTATTTGGGCCAATGATCATATTGACCGTCGATTCGTCACTAGTGTCTGTTTGTTCTTGGGCTCACTTATTGCATGGAAGTCCAAGAAACATACGCTTGTTTCTCGTTCCAGCACTGAGGCCGAGCTTCGGGTCATGACTACCACAGCTGAGGACATTAGGACATTATTTGGCTCCGCTGGCTCCTTGAGGATCTTGGTGTCTCTTCTCCAGATCTCACTTCACTCAACTGTGATAAAACCGGTGTCAATCAGATTATTCTAAACCCGGTAAAGCACTCTCTTTCCAAGCATATTGGGGTGTATGCTTTCTTCCTTAGTGAGCAGTATGGTAGAGATACTCTTGCTCGTTCCCCCTTCCTTTGTTCCTTCTGAGCAGCAGCTTGCAGACTTGATGACTAAGACACAGACGCGGACACAACATGCTCATCTATTGTCCAAACTCTCGGTGTATGTTCTCCCATGAGTTTGAAGGGGGGTGTTAGAGTGTTATTGTACGTATATATCTATATATATATATATGTTGGGTCCATTTCCCACAATGTTCCATAAATTGGATTTGAAGAGGCATCTCCATCAACACTAAGAGCATAATTGTATTTGATGTTGTTTAAGCTCATCATGTGCAGAATGTTCCAGTGAACAAGTCTAGACAGGTGGTCACAAAGTGAAATTGCTGGAAAGGCAAGTAGTAGGCTAAGTGGCCAAGACAGGTAAACTCTTACCTATGTTGTGGGCTGACAGAAATCTAAGTCCACAGGCGTTGAGTGATGAAGACACACTCAACGCCATACAACAAAAGGCTGTGAGTAGAACTCAGTTCAGGAATTCGTCGAATTGAGTTCAGAGTTCGTCGAGCAGAACTCACCATTCGTCGAGCTGAGTTCAGAGTTTGAGACTCTGAGTTAATCGAACTCAGTTCAGATAAATCGTCGAACTGAGTTCAGAGATCGTCGAGCTGAGCTCACCATTCGTCGAGCTAAGATCACAGCAAAAAGGCTCTGAATTGAACTCGGTCGAAATTCAAAATTTGTCGAACTCAGTTCAGAGAATTCATCGATCTAAGTTCAGAATTCGTCGAACTCAGTTCAGAGAATTCGTCAAACTGAGTTCAGCATTCGTCGAGCTCAGCTCAAACTTTCCTTGGGATAAGTTCGTCGAGCTCAGCTTGAAATTCGTCGAGCTCAGTTTGCAGTTCGTCGAGCTTAGCTTACAAATCGTCGAACGCAACTCAACACTTATCGAGCTCACCAAAAAAATAAAATAAGGCAAAAAATGTTGAGACCGCTGAGAAGAAAGCGTTGAGACAGCGGAGAAGCTCAAGGCAAAAGCCCTGAGAGAAATGTTGGTCTCAGCTGTTAATAAGAAACCGCTGAGACCGTTGAGACAGAACTGCTGAGACAGGAGTTGGTCTCAGCAAAACCGCTGAGACAGGAGTTGGTCTCAGCAAAACCGCTGAGACAGGAGTTGGTCTCAGCATAACCGCTGAGACAAGTGTTTGTCTCAGCTGAGAACAAGAAAGCGCTGAGACAAGTTAAGCAGAAAAATGGTTAAGGCAAAAAATGTTGAGTGGAGGTTGCTCACTCAACGCTGTGCCTAGTGAAGACAAAAAATCTGTTTAAGTGTTTTGGTGTTGAGTGATGATTACTCACTCAACGTCTATGTTAATGATGTTTGATTTTTGGCTAAGTCCACAGCTGATGACGTCAGCAAGTCAACAAAATTCAAACAAGTGGCGGGATGGCTACTGTACGTGACAATTGTTGCCGCAGACCTACTGTACGTCAGTTGGCGTTAAAGAAAGATTGTTGCAGGCATATTTGAGAAGTTTGTGCCTAGTCCAACAAGTTAGTTGGATAGGTGAGAGGGAAAGTGAATGTACCCAGTTGGGGAACCACTATAAATCTCTGTGTACTTTTCTGTTGTTGTTTTTCTTTCTTATTTACAGGTGTTAAGGACAAGTTATAGATCACTCTAAGCTCAAAGATAAAAGAAAACAACAAAGCATTTTAAAGAAAGCAAAAGATAGTCACCCCCCACCCGTCTAGGTGATTTAGCTATGCTTGAAATAAAGACTTTCAAGTGGTATCAGAGGGAGTTTACTCAAAAAAGACCTATAGTCTGAGTTGACCTCCAAGGATAGCTAAAAAGTTAAAACTTATGTGTTCAAGGATGAACCATAAGATGTGGAACTCTATGAAACAGCAAATCTGCAGAGAGGACAAGATCAACATTGGGTTATTGGTTGTTCTTGGTGATGACAAAGTCCTTCCAGATGCAAGAGCAAGAATCAGGGCCCCTTTGTCACACTCAGAGAGTGATATAGAGGTGGATGAAGTTGAAGAAGGGGAATACAGATGCCATGGACAAATAGCTACCCCAGAAGTAGAATCTTGCCTGGATCAGCCTGGTCAAAATAAGGTACATTTCCCATCTAGCTCATCCTCAGAGTCTGGATATGAATCCTGTACAGACTCTGATGTCTCCTCATCCAGTGATGATGATGGCCCTTTGACAGATGATGATATCAATCAATTGATCGACAATCATGCTGTCCTTCTAAAAGCTTTCAAGGAAAACAAGCAGAGGAAATAGCCTCCCTACAAAAGACTGCTTCCCAGTTGGATGAAACTTCATCCTTCCTATGTGTAAAAGAGAGGGAAGCAGCTCATCTGAAAATCATGGTAGATATCCATGTTGAGTCCTTAAAATACAAGGACTCTATTATCAAGAATCTTGAGGAGAAACTTGATAGGGAGAGAAGAATTGGGTCCAACTTCTCTAAGATAGATTTTATCAAGAGAAGATCTGAATCTGAGTGGATTTCTAAAATAATCCAATCTCAGAAAAGAGGCCAAGTTCCTGTCAGGCCTCAGCCTACCTTTCACAAGGTAATTCTCCCATCCAACAGGTATGACCATGAATGTAAGTATGGTCACTGGAGAGGTGGGAATCTTCCTTGTAAGACTACAAAAGTACCTTATAAGGGAAGAAGTGAGATCATGGGATTGAGTACTCAGAACGCTCCCCATGTGAAAGTTCAAAAGACCCAACCTGGACCTTTTGTATTTGGTGCCCCAGCCCCTGCAGTCAAGGATGTGGCAATGTCTTATTCTAAGGTTCTTCCAGCAAGAACTCAAACCAAAGTTAAGTCAGTTAGTAAGGCTACCTTGGTTTTTCCTGAACCCATGAAGAACATGTCATCTGCAAAGAGGGTTGTTGCTAATGATGTTCAGAGTAAGCCAAGTTCATTTACTAGCAGACTCACCTTTGGTCAAACTCTTGCTGATAGAAACAAGAAGCAGACCACAGTTCTCCCCACTGAACAAGCAGCCAAAAATGGCTTGCACACTTCAAAGTGTGTTCAGAAAAGGAGATACAACATCCATGAATGTTGGTGTTGTGGCAAAGTGGGACACTTTGCCATAGATTGTTGGCACAACCCATATGTGCCAAAGGCAAGGCAGTGTCTTCCTGACAGGACTCCAGTAGGTAGACAAATGCATTCTTATGCTAACAGGAACCTAGGACCCAATGGATATTGGGGTCCTAAGGTAAGGTAATTCTGTTTTGCAGGTTAGTCTTAGTGCTCATCCCCCATGTGGCACCTGGACAGAAGATGTTCCAAAACTTGGACTGAAACAAGGAAGTATCCTATGGTTCATACACCAAGGATAGGGATGTTGTGTACATTCCTGAAGAAGGGATTGATCAAGTGGTGATCAAGAGTGGAGATCAATGTAATGATCAAGGTAGTACTAAGAGGGCTGAACTCTCTTGTACTGCTAATCAGAATGCTGAAGCCAAAGGCAAGTCAGATGCTAAAGAAGAGAAGAAGTTCTGGCTCAGCAAAAAGAAACTGTGCAAGATGCTAGGGAGTTGCTAAGCATCAACATGGATGGAGCTCGACGAAATCAGAAGATTTCGTCGAACGAAGCTCGACGAAAGTTGAAGAAATCGTTGAACGGAGCTCGAAGAAAACTAAATAATTCGTCGAACTCAAGATTGTCATACAGAAATTTTATGGCATCAGAACGATAACCTCCAGATAAGTAGAATTTTTTTATTGATATTCTACTAAATGTAATCTAAGTTGCTAGGAATCCTAACTTTCATAACAGGACTATGCATATGTAGATTAAGTTTCAATAAGCTAGGGAGCATAAAGAAGAACTCAATCCTGAGTTTGTCCTGACTGACAGGTGGTTGACATGTTTATCATGTCACTAGATGAAATCAAGATTCAACACCATCTAGATTAAGATTGGGTATGTTGAACTTGGTATAGCTTCAGTTACTCCATGTCATACTTGTGTTGCAGGATTCACTTCTCCTGCAGGTAGATGAGTCCTTGATGACACGTCAAGACTATAAATACCATTAAGGCTCTGTTTGGCGCAGCTGCAGCGACTGCAGAAGCAGTGGTGAGAAGCAGTGGTGGAATAATCAGCTGTTTTGCAGAGTGGTGCCAGAATCTGTGAAACTGTTTGGATGAACAGCTTTTGCAGAGCTGTTTCAAACAGAGAAGCTGTTTAATCTGTTTGGCAAAACAGCTGTGCGGTGCATAGTTTATTTTTTTTGAACTTAAACATAGTAAACAATAACATTTAAAAACAGTTAAATTTAATGCATTCTAAGTGTCCATTAACCAAATTGAAAAAAATAACTGTTTCAAAAACGATTATTCCAGTCATGAAAATCATAAACGTGTTCTGCCATGCTGATGAAACATATCCCTCGATCATCGTTCGTTAACTGCACACCAAAAAATACATGTAATTAATGATCGTTTAATATATGCTTATAAATGAAAAAGTCATTATGGTGTATACCTGTGATACTCCGTTAGTTGATCTGCAATGTAGTCCCTAATATTTGTCATTTCTGCAGCTCCCGTTCCCTCGAATGAGCTTGGTGTTGTGTTTGGATTTGAATCGATAATTCTTGGACGATTGTTTGGCTGCAACTCATATGCCTCTGGATGAATAAAGATTTCATTTCCGTCACATACATCAAACTCTGGATCAGCCTGTTGAAACCAGAAACCTGGTCTCTCGTGGAGTTCGTCCCTCGGGGAAGGGGTGACCTCACACCTACTACACTCGAGAGAACGTCACGGACCAAAGGATCAAGAAACTAGGAACAGACCCTCGGCTCTAGCGCGGAGGTCCCACCTCACACCCGGAAGGCTACCTGAGCACTTCCCCTCCCTAGCCAATGCTCGAGCTAGGGTGCCTTGGAGGAGCTCTCTCAACTCTACCAAGAAGAAACCAAGGGAGGAGAAAACAAGGAGAAGGAGAAGAAGATGAAGATCCTCTCCCCTTCCAAGGCACCCAAGGGGGTCTATTTATAGTTTTCCAAAACCCCTTGGACCAAAATGACCGAGATACCCTCACGCCCAAAAAGCCTTGGGCCAATAGAAAACAGCCACGCCGGGGGGTAAAGGGGGAATTTCCCCCGAGGGCAAGAAGGTAAAATTGCAAGTAGAGGCCCTGGCCCCCGGCCGGTCTCGCCCCACTAGGCCTGCCGAACAAGAAGAGGCGCGGGCGAGACCCTGGCCCCCGGCCGGTCTCGCCCCGCTAGGCCGCTGAACAGGAAGAGGCGCGGGCGAGACCCTGGCCCCCGGCCGGTCTCGCCCCGCTAGGCCGCTGAACAAGAAGAGGCGCGGGCGAGACCCTGGCCCCCGGCCGGTCTCGCCCCGCTAGGCCGCTGAACAAGAAGAGGCGCGGGCGAGACCCTGGCCCCCGGCCGGTCTCGCCCCGCTAGGCCGCCGAGCAAGAAGAGGCGCGGGCGAGACCCTGGCCCCCGGCCGGTCTCGCCCCGCTAGGCCGCCGAGCAAGAAGAGGCGCGGGCGAGACCCTGGCCCCCGGCCGGTCTTGCCCCGCTAGGCCGCTGAACAGGAAGAGGCGCGGGCGAGACCCTGGCCCCCGGCCGGTCTCGCCCCGCTAGGCCGCTGAACAAGAAGAGGCGCGGGCGAGACCCTGGCCCCCGGCCGGTCTCGCCCCGCTAGGCCGCTGAACAGGAAGAGGCGCGGGCGAGACCCTGGCCCCCGGCCGGTCTCGCCCCGCTAGGCCGCTGAACAGGAAGAGGCGCGGGCGAGACCCTGGCCCCCGGCCGGTCTCGCCCCGCTAGGCCGCTGAACAGGAAGAGGTGCGGGCGAGACCCTGGCCCCCGGCCGGTCTCGCCCCGCTAGGCCGCTGAACAAGAAGAGGCGCGGGCGAGACCCTGGCTCCCGGCCGGTCTCGCCCCGCTAGGCCGCCGAGCTGGGGCGGCCTGCGACCTGGCGGCCTGAGGCGGCTTGCGGCCTGGCGGCCTGGGCGGCTTGCGGCCTGGTGGCCTTAGGCGGCTTGCGGCGGCTTGCGGCGGCTTGCCAAGAGCGCCTTGGGGGGAGAAATATTTCTCCCCCTACTAGAATATCTTTCAAGTTCACCAAAAATTGGCCCCTAGGAGTGCAAAACTCCCAAAAAGCTTAAAAACTTGCTTACCTTGTTTTGGGCCCACTCTTCGCGAATACGGGGTTGTACACAATCCCCGCTCTTTTCGAGGTTGGCACAAGCTCGGAAAGAAACATCCAACCCAACGTATTCGCGGAGTGTAACTTCCCCTCGGGGTCAACCTGCCATGCCAGCTATGGGAGCCTGGGTGGCGAGACGGCCTCGGGGTGCAAACACTTAGCCTCCACGGGAGGTACCACCGGCCATGTCAGCTAGTGGGAGCCTGACAGCGGGACCACCTCGGAGCAAAGGACTTAGCCTCCACGAGAGATCAACCTGCCCTGCCAGCTAGTGAGAGCCTGGCAGCGGAATCCATCTCGGAGCTAAGGGACTTAGCCTCCACGAGAGATCAACCTGCCCTGCCAGCTAGTGGGAGCCTGGCAGCGGAATCCATCTCGGAGCTAAGGGACTTAGCCTCCACGAGAGATTAACCTGCCCTGCCAGCTAGCGGGAGCCTGGCAGCGGAATCTATCTCGGAGCTAAGGGACTTAGCCTCCACGAGAGATCAACCTGCCCTGCCAGCTAGTGAGAGCCTGGCAGCGGAATCCATCTCGGAGCTAAGGGACTTAGCCTCCACGAGAGATCAACCTGCCCTGCCAGCTAGTGAGAGTCTGGCAGCGGAATCCATCTCGGAGCTAAGGGGCTTAGCCTCCACGAGAGATCAACCTGCCCTGCCAGCTAGTGAGAGCCTGACAGCGGAATCCATCTCGGAGCTAAGGGGCTTAGCCTCCACGAGAGATCAACCTGCCCTGCCAGCTAGTGAGAGCCTGGCAGCGGAATCTATCTCGGAGCTAAGGGACTTAGCCTCCACGAGAGATCAACCTGCCCTGCCAGCTAGTGAGAGCCTGGCAGCGGAATCCATCTCGGAGCTAAGGGGCTTAGCCTCCACGAGAGATCAACCTGCCCTGCCAGCTAGTGAGAGCCTGGCAGCGGAATCTATCTCGGAGCTAAGGGACTTAGCCTCCACGAGAGATCAACCTGCCCTGCCAGCTAGTGAGAGCCTGACAGCGGAATCCATCTCGGAGCTAAGGGGCTTAGCCTCCACGAGAGATCAACCTGCCCTGCCAGCTAGTGAGAGCCTGGCAGCGGAATCCATCTCGGAGCTAAGGGGCTTAGCCTCCACGAGAGATCAACCTGCCCTGCCAGCTAGTGAGAGCCTGGCAGCGGAATCCATCTCGGAGCTAAGGGGCTTAGCCTCCACGAGAGATCAACCTGCCCTGCCAGCTAGTGAGAGCCTGATAGCGGAATCCATCTCGGAGCTAAGGGGCTTAGCCTCCACGAGAGATCAACCTGCCCTGCCAGCTAGTGAGAGCCTGACAGCGGAATCCATCTCGGAGCTAAGGGACTTAGCCTCCACGAGAGATCAACCTGCTCTGCCAGCTAGTGAGAGCCTGGCAGCGGAATCCATCTCGGAGCTAAGGGGCTTAGCCTCCACGAGAGATCAACCTGCCCTGCCAGCTAGTGAGAGCCTGGCAGCGGAATCCATCTCGGAGCTAAGGGGCTTAGCCTCCACGAGAGATCAACCTGCCCTGCCAGCTAGTGAGAGCCTGACAGCGGAATCTATCTCGGAGCTAAGGGACTTAGCCTCCATGAGAGATCAACCTGCCCTGCCAGCTAGTGAGAGCCTGGCAGCGGAATCCATCTCGGAGCTAAGGGGTTTAGCCTCCACGAGAGATCAACCTGCCCTGCCAGCTAGTGAGAGCCTGGCAGCGGAATCCATCTCGGAGCTAAGGGGCTTAGCCTCCACGAGAGATCAACCTGCCCTGCCAGCTAGTGAGAGCCTGGCAGCGGAATCTATCTCGGAGCTAAGGGACTTAGCCTCCACGAGAGATCAACCTGCCCTGCCAGCTAGTGAGAGCCTGGCAGCGGAATCTATCTCGGAGCTAAGGGACTTAGCCTCCACGAGAGATCAACCTGCCATGCCAGCTAGTGGGAGCCTGGCAGCGGAATCCATCTCGGAGCCAAGGGACTTAGCCTCCACGAGAGATCAACCTGCCCTGCCAGCTAGTGAGAGCCTGGCAGCGGAATCCATCTCGGAGCTAAGGGGCTTAGCCTCCACGAGAGATCAACCTGCCCTGCCAGCTAGTGGGAGCCTGGCAGCGGAATCCATCTCGGAGCTAAGGGACTTAGCCTCCACGAGAGATCAATCTGCCCTGCCAGCTAGTGAGAGCCTGGCAGCGGAATCCATCTCGGAGCTAAGGGGCTTAGCCTCCACGAGAGATCAACCTGCCCTGCCAGCTAGTGAGAGCCTGGCAGCGGAATCCATCTCGGAGCTAAGGGGCTTAGCCTCCACGAGAGATCAACCTGCCCTGCCAGCTAGTGAGAGCCTGGCAGCGGAATCCATCTCGGAGCTAAGGGACTTAGCCTCCACGAGAGATCAACCTGCCCTGCCAGCTAGTGAGAGCCTGGCAGCGGAATCCATCTCGGAGCTAGGGACTTAGCCTCCACGAGAGATCAACCTGCCCTGCCAGCTAGTGGGAGCCTGGCAGCGGAATCCATCTCGGAGCTAAGGGGCTTAGCCTCCACGAGAGATCAACCTGCCCTGTCAGCTAGTGGGAGCCTGGCAGCGGAATCCATCTCGGAGCTAAGGGACTTAGCCTCCACGAGAGATCAACCTGCCCTGCCAGCTAGTGGGAGCCTGGCAGCGGAATCCATCTCGGAGTTAAGGGACTTAGCCTCCACGAGAGATCAACCTGCCCTGCCAGCTAGTGAGAGCCTGACAGCGGAATCCATCTCGGAGCTAAGGGGCTTAGCCTCCACGAGAGATCAACCTGCCCTGCCAGCTAGTGAGAGCCTGGCAGCGGAATCCATCTCGGAGCTAAGGGGCTTAGCCTCCACGAGAGATCAACCTGCCCTGCCAGCTAGTGAGAGCCTGGCAGCGGAATCTATCTCGGAGCTAAGGGACTTAGCCTCCACGAGAGATCAACCTGTCCTGCCAGCTAGGAGAGCCTGGCAGCGGAATCCATCTCGGAGCTAAGGGGCTTAGCCTCCACGAGAGATCAACCTGCCCTGCCAGCTAGTGAGAGCCTGGCAGCGGAATCTATCTCGGAGCTAAGGGACTTAGCCTCCACGAGAGATCAACCTGCCCTGCCAGCTAGTGAGAGCCTGGCAGCGGAATCCATCTCGGAGCTAAGGGGCTTAGCCTCCACGAGAGATCAACCTGCCCTGCCAGCTAGTGAGAGCCTGGCAGCGGAATCTATCTCGGAGCTAAGGGGCTTAGCCTCCACGAGAGATCAACCTGCCTGCCACGAGAGCCTGGCAGCGGAATCATCTCGGACTAAGGGGCTGCCCCACGAGAGATCAACCTGCCCTGCCAGCTAGTGAGAGCCTGGCAGCGGAATCCATCTCGGAGCTAAGGGGCTTAGCCTCCACGAGAGATCAACCTGCCCTGCCAGCTAGTGAGAGCCTGGCAGCGGAATCCATCTCGGAGCTGCCCTGCCAAGGGGCTGGCAGCGGAATAGCTAAGGGACTCCACGAGAGATCAACCTGCCCTGCCAGCTAGTGAGAGCCTGGCAGCGGAATCCATCTCGGAGCTAAGGGGCTTAGCCTCCACGAGAGATCAACCTGCCCTGCCAGCTAGTGAGAGCCTGGCAGCGGAATCCATCTCGGAGCTAAGGGACTTAGCCTCCACGAGAGATCAACCTGCCCTGCCAGCTAGTGAGAGCCTGGCAGCGGAATCTATCTCGGAGCTAAGGGACTTAGCCTCCACGAGAGATCAACCTGCCCTGCCAGCTAGTGAGAGCCTGGCAGCGGAATCCATCTCGGAGCTAAGGGACTTAGCCTCCACGAGAGATCAACCTGCCCTGCCAGCTAGTGGGAGCCTGGCAGCGGAATCCATCTCGGAGCTAAGGGACTTAGCCTCCACGAGAGATCAACCTGCCCTGCCAGCTAGTGAGAGCCTGACAGCGGAATCCATCTCGGAGCTAAGGGGCTTAGCCTCCACGAGAGATCAACCTGCCCTGCCAGCTAGTGAGAGCCTGACAGCGGAATCCATCTCGGAGCTAAGGGGCTTAGCCTCCACGAGAGATCAACCTGCCCTGCCAGCTAGTGAGAGCCTGGCAGCGGAATCCATCTCGGAGCTAAGGGACTTAGCCTCCACGAGAGATCAACCTGCCCTGCCAGCTAGTGAGAGTCTGGCAGCGGAATCCATCTCGGAGCTAAGGGGCTTAGCCTCCACGAGAGATCAACCTGCCCTGCCAGCTAGTGAGAGCCTGGCAGCGGAATCCATCTCGGAGCTAAGGGGCTTAGCCTCCACGAGAGATCAACCTGCCCTGCCAGCTAGTGAGAGCCTGGCAGCGGAATCTATCTCGGAGCTAAGGGACTTAGCCTCCATGAGAGATCAACCTGCCCTGCCAGCTAGTGAGAGCCTGACAGCGGAATCCATCTCGGAGCTAAGGGGCTTAGCCTCCACGAGAGATCAACCTGCCCTGCCAGCTAGTGAGAGCCTGGCAGCGGAATCTATCTCGGAGCTAAGGGACTTAGCCTCCATGAGAGATCAACCTGCCCTGCCAGCTAGTGAGAGCCTGACAGCGGAATCCATCTCGGAGCTAAGGGGCTTAGCCTCCACGAGAGATCAACCTGCCCTGCCAGCTAGTGAGAGCCTGGCAGCGGAATCCATCTCGGAGCTAAGGGGCTTAGCCTCCACGAGAGATCAACCTGCTCTGCCAGCTAGTGAGAGCCTGGCAGCGGAATCTATCTCGGAGCTAAGGGACTTAGCCTCCACGAGAGATCAACCTGCCCTGCCAGCTAGTGAGAGTCTGGCAGCGGAATCCATCTCGGAGCTAAGGGGCTTAGCCTCCACGAGAGATCAACCTGCCCTGCCAGCTAGTGAGAGCCTGGCAGCGGAATCCATCTCGGAGCTAAGGGGCTTTCCATGGACCACAAAGATTTTTCGGTGGTTTCTACCATTAATCATAGCTAATACAACGCAAGCTAAGTTCATTACAAAAAAGATGATTCACTTCTCTCTTACCTCCCTCTTCCCTCGTGAATCATCCGATCCTTCCCCGGGTGCCCACATCAACCCTGTCCTCACATCTCTCCTCTGCTGCCCCAGGTCGGACTTCTTCAATCCGCACCGGGTCTTGCGCTCGTTGAGGCTGATGAGGTTGCGGGGCTGGGGCTCTTGTCCTTCTCAACTCCAGAAATTTGGGGCAAGTAGATGTCGCGTGGCCTTCCTCCTGGTGGAGCTCACAGAAGGGTAACTCTACTCTGACTCTTTTCCTTCCCGTGCGGTTCCTCCTCCCCCTTCGACCAATTTCCATCGCTTGCTGTGGTGGGGGTAGGAGTTGCCTAAGGGCTTGCCTCTGGAAGTTGAACCTTCCTTGGGCCCCATGAAAGTTTTCCCCATCATGGGCGTAACCTCTTCCCGGGCCCTGAGTGGGTCCTCCCTGCTGCCTCCAACCTGGCTCTGGACCCTCCTGAGCTCTCCGCTCCTCTCTCCTTCTTCCCTCCTGGGGCCTCGAGCCACCTTGCTCCTTTTCCTCTGTCTCTGTCAGCTTTGCCAATTTCTTGACAAACGCCGGGTTGGCCGCCTCCATGGCTATCTCCTCTGCCGCCCTTTCCATCAGCTCCTCGAAGGAAAGGGGGGCCTTCCTGGTCAAGCTCATCTTGAAGAAGCCCTCCTTCAGCCCAACGGTGAAGGCCATCTGGAGAGCATACCCTGGCATCTCCTGGACCTCCAAGATCTCCTCTTGGAACCTGTCTACGTAGCGGGCCAGCGACTCCTCGGCCCCTTGCCTTATCAGGAAGATGGATTCAGGACTCCTCTTCCGCTTCTTGGAGGTGGAGAAGCGGAGCTGGAAGCTTCGGCTCAAGTCCTCGAACCCATAGATCGACCTCGGAGGGAGTTGATGGAACCAGTCCCTTGCCTTCTCCTTCAGCGTGATCGCAAAGAGGCGACACTTGAAGGCATCCGTCATCGGCCTGATGGAGACGGCATCCTCGAACCACTGCAGATGCTGAACAGGGTCATCCTTCCCGGAATAGTAAGCCATGTCTGGCTCTCTGAACCCCTCGGGAACGGGAGCTGAGATGATCAGCTCGCTGAAGGGTGACCCCCTAAGGGGTGGTCTCGCCACTTCTACTCGCGCGGCCTGCTCTCCTGGGAGGTTGGCACTCGCCGGGCTAGAGAACAACTCTCGGCCAGTGAGGTCTCGCTCGACCCCATCTCCCATCCTCTCCTTCCCATGCCTTCTTCCTGGAACACTTCCTTCTCCCCCTGCTGGGGTCATCTCGCCTAGACCCCTGGGAGACGACTCGCCGAGAGGGGGAGCTAACTCCTGGGGGGTTGGGGTGGAGCTGCCACCCTGAGGAGCAATGCTTCGCAACATCTCCATGATGCCTTGGATGGAGGCCAAGAACTCTTGCCTCCCCACAAAGGGTCCTGGGGTGGGGAGCTCGCCGAGATCATCACTACCTCCTTGACCTCCCGTCATGACACTCTCTTGAGATCTTCTGTGCTGGTCACTCTCCACGCTCACCGCACCAAAATGTTGAAACCAGAAACCTGGTCTCTCGTGGAGTTCGTCCCTCGGGGAAGGGGTGACCTCACACCTACTACACTCGAGAGAACGTCACGGACCAAAGGATCAAGAAACTAGGAACAGACCCTCGGCTCTAGCGCGGAGGTCCCACCTCACACCCGGAAGGCTACCTGAGCACTTCCCCTCCCTAGCCAATGCTCGAGCTAGGGTGCCTTGGAGGAGCTCTCTCAACTCTACCAAGAAGAAACCAAGGGAGGAGAAAGCAAGGAGAAGGAGAAGAAGATGAAGATCCCCTCCCCTTCCAAGGCACCCAAGGGGGTCTATTTATAGTTTTCCAAAACCCCTTGGACCAAAATGACCGAGATACCCTCACGCCCAAAAAGCCTTGGGCCAATAGAAAACAGCCACGCCGGGGGGTAAAGGGGGAATTTCCCCGAGGGCAAGAAGGTAAAATTGCAAGTAGAGGCCCTGGCCCCCGGCCGGTCTCGCCCCACTAGGCCTGCCGAACAAGAAGAGGCGCGGGCGAGACCCTGGCCCCCGGCCGGTCTCGCCCCGCTAGGCCGCTGAACAGGAAGAGGCGCGGGCGAGACCCTGGCCCCCGGCCGGTCTCGCCCCGCTAGGCCGCTGAACAAGAAGAGGCGCGGGCGAGACCCTGGCCCCCGGCCGGTCTCGCCCCGCTAGGCCGCTGAACAAGAAGAGGCGCGGGCGAGACCCTGGCCCCCGGCCGGTCTCGCCCCGCTAGGCCGCTGAACAAGAAGAGGCGCGGGCGAGACCCTGGCCCCCGGCCGGTCTCGCCCCGCTAGGCCGCCGAGCAAAAAGAGGCGCGGGCGAGACCCTGGCCCCCGGCCGGTCTCGCCCCGCTAGGCCGCTGAACAGGAAGAGGCGCGGGCGAGACCCTGGCCCCCGGCCGGTCTCGCCCCGCTAGGCCGCTGAACAAGAAGAGGCGCGGGCGAGACCCTGGCCCCCGGCCGGTCTCGCCCCGCTAGGCCGCTGAACAGGAAGAGGCGCGGGCGAGACCCTGGCCCCCGGCCGGTCTCGCCCCGCTAGGCCGCTGAACAAGAAGAGGCGCGGGCGAGACCCTGGCCCCCGGCCGGTCTCGCCCCGCTAGGCCGCTGAACAGGAAGAGGCGCGGGCGAGACCCTGGCCCCCGGCCGGTCTCGCCCCGCTAGGCCGCTGAACAAGAAGAGGCGCGGGCGAGACCCTGGCTCCCGGCCGGTCTCGCCCCGCTAGGCCGCCGAGCTGGGGCGGCCTGCGACCTGGCGGCCTGAGGCGGCTTGCGGCCTGGCGGCCTGGGCGGCTTGCGGCCTGGTGGCCTTAGGCGGCTTGCGGCGGCTTGCGGCGGCTTGCCAAGAGCGCCTTGGGGGGAGAAATATTTCTCCCCCTACTAGTATATCTTTCAAGTTCACCAAAAATTGGCCCCTAGGAGTGCAAAACTCCCAAAAAGCTTAAAAACTTGCTTACCTTGTTTTGGGCCCACTCTTCGCGAATACGGGGTTGTACACAGCCCTCGATGGATGTCTTCTTATAAAGTTGTGGAGCGACATCGTAACGACGACGACAACACACTGCTTCGAGAATTCAAAATGAGGCATTTTGCTAAGTATGGGCCACTTTTTCTTCCATACACCAAAACTCCTCTCGATGACACTACGCAGCGATGAGTGTGCTTTATTAAATATTTCACGTCGTCCTTCAATTGGTCTATTTCCCCGAGCAAAGTCCGGCAAGTGATATCTCGTTTTCGGAAAAGGTTTCAGGAGCCCCTTCTCTAATGGGTAACCAGCATCGACGAGATAATATTTACCTTTAGTACCAAAAAAGATTTTAAACATTTGAAGATATGATTAATAAATCAACTTAACGTAAAAGCTCGTGGTACATACCTTCCGGTGGAAAAGGAAATTTACTTAGCGGATCTCGTACTGCACGATGATATATGCGTGTGTCATGTGCAGACCCTTCCCATCCAGGTACAACATATGTAAAACACATATTGAAATCGCAGACGGCCATTACGTTTTGAGTCGTGCTTCCATGACGACCAATATAAGGAACTTGATTTTCAACAGATATTCGTGCATCAACATGTGTACCGTCAATTGCACCGATACAATCTTTAAAAAATGGCATATATCTATCATCATTTTGTATGTGCGCTGGAGTTGTACGAAAATGGGGATCAATCGGAGCAATGTTATGCATGGACAAACTTGTCAGAGCTTCTAGACCGATCATAAACAACCGACTCAATGTCTCCGTGGAATGTTGGAATCTTTCACCAGATTTTCTGAAAGTTTCATTATGCCCCAATATATAAATCGTTATTGCCAAAACCTCGCTTGACTGTGTCCTTTGTGTTCCTCGTAAACCGTGACTTTGTTCCAACAATGCTAGCAAGTCAAAGAAAATGACCTTAGTCATTCGGAACATATTGTGAAAACGTCCAGGATGTCCTTCAAATAACTCTCTAAGCCATTTATGTCCGGTTTGAGCTGATGTCATGCACGGTGTTTTATCACAAAACAACGTGACATAATCACTAATTAAACATGCAGTGGTGTTAACAAGTTTCACATATGCGGTGCAATCTTGTTGACGAGTTGCACAGTAATTCACCACCAACTCTTCGTCATCGTCTATATTATCTTCTCTATCATCATCTATGTTTGACATTATATTGACCTACAAATATGACACAACAGTCAGTATAATAATTGAACATACATTACTGCATAAGAAATAATAATAACAATAATTATGTTCGTAACAGTCACGAAAAGCACTGCATAAGAGATGCTTCGAACAGTAAATAAGTTCCACATACAAAATCATAAACAACATATAAGAGAAATCATAAACAACATATAAGGGAAATCATAAATGTGAATTCATGTAGTGGGTCTTCAGCCATTCCACCCTCCTATCCTCTGGGATGCTCAGGAATGTCACTCGATTCACGGGTGTTTGAAAATGAACTGTAGCAAAATGATACAGCAACCGGTCCTCAAAGATTTCTGGGTACTTCTCCAATTCTTGAATCGCCTCTCGCAGCAGATATATACTAGGTGGAATAATTGGTGTTGTAACGCGCTGCATAATTGCTTCTGAGGAGGAGAATAACTTTTCCACATGTGCCAACATAATCTGTTTTGTCCCCATTTCATGTCTCTTCCCCTTTCGTTTTCGTTTTGAAGCTGCACCACTTTGAGAACTCTGCCCAGGTGTAGTCGAGTCAAGATCTTCATTTGCAAAAGTCTGTGTATTATTGCTCTCATTGATGTGATCTTCAGCTTCTTCGGATAAGGTGTTTGCATGCGAAAAAATTCCTGGAAGTTCTCCAGAAGAAGGCATCCATACATTTTCTCCCGTCTCCACAACCAGACTGAACATTTTGTCTAGTTTTTCCTCAAGCTCGGGCGCTATTCCACCAAAACGAAATTTCTTCGCATTGGGAATCATCTACAAAATAAAAGGAGCTTCAAATTAAATGCACATTCTAATCACATGTTCATTATTATAATAAGAAAATTATATATATAAATCTAACCTCAATACGTTCTTTCCACCAATCATCGGACGTGTCAATTGTCCGCTTAATGGGATTCCAACCAAGACCGGTCTCACCTCTTTTGAGTTCACGCCATAATTTCCAATCACGCTTCAGTTGATCCCATTTGTTTTTCATTTGTGCCCGACTGTACTCCAAACCTGTGCGCTCCTTGAAGTTTTTCACCAAATTGCACCAGCCTTCCTTATTGAAATGGGTGGTAGGTCTATTCCCTAAATCTATCTCTCGGCTACAAAGATCACAAAAAAGCAAAACATGCGATGTCTCCCAATTTGCAGAAATTCCACCTTCCGTTGATTTACCCATCTATGCAAAAAAATAAAATTAATGCAAACACACACACAGGTAAACCCAATTATACAAACACACACACATTCCCAAACACCCTAAACACACACACACACACAAAAACACAATTATACACACACACACACATTCCCAATCACCACAAACACACACACACACATAAACACACATACACAAAACACACATTCAAACATACACACACACACACAATTCAAAAAAATACACACACACATGCATGCACACACATACACAAACATACACACACAACAATTCAAAAAAAATACACACACACATTCCCAAACATACAAACATTCCCATCCATACAAACACACACACACACCCTAAACACACACAAACACACACATTCAAACATACACACACACAATTATACACAAAAACACACACAATTATACACAAACACACACACACACATTCCCAATCACCACAAACACACACACACATAAACACACACATACACAAAACACACATTCAAACATACACACACACACACAATTCAAAAAAATACACACACACATGCACACATTCATACACACAAACACACACATACACAAACATACACACACAACAATTCAAAAAAAATACACACACACATTCCCAAACATACAAACATTCCCATCCATACAAACACACACACACACACCCTAAACACACACAAACACACACATTCAAACATACACACACACAATTATACACAAAAACACACACAATTATACACAAACACACACACACACATTCCCAATCACCACAAACACACACACACATAAACACACACATACACAAAACACACATTCAAACATACACACACACACACAATTCAAAAAAATACACACACACATGCACACATTCATACACACAAACACACACATACACAAACATACACACACAACAATTCAAAAAAATACACACACACATTCCCAAACATACAAACATTCCCATCCATACAAACACACACACACACCCTAAACACACACAAACACACACATTCAAACATACACACACACAATTATACACAAAAACACACACAATTATACACAAACACACACACACACATTCCCAATCACCACAAACACACACACACACATAAACACACACATACACAAAACACACATTCAAACATACACACACACACAATTCAAAAAAATACACACACACATGCATGCATTCATACACACAAACACACACATACACAAACATACACACACAACAATTCAAAAAAAATACACACACACATTCCCAAACATACAAACATTCCCATCCATACAAACACACACACACACCCTAAACACACACAAACACACACATTCAAACATACACACACACAATTATACACAAAAACACACACAATTATACACAAACACACACACACATTCCCAATCACCACAAACACACACACACATAAACACACACATACACAAAACACACATTCAAACATACACACACACACACAATTCAAAAAATACACACACACATGCACACATTCATACACACAAACACACACATACACAAACATACACACACAACAATTCAAAAAAAAATACACACACACAAGCATTAGAGTTCTACTACAAAAAAAGTGGATAATTACATATAGGATAGAAATGTACCTTACAAAAAATCACAAATGGGTATGGCCGGAAGTATAGAGAAGCTTTTTACGATCTATGAATTTCCCCTGAAACGAAATCCTGAAACAAAATCACACAATAAAGGCAAAACACTGAAATTAGGAACAAAAATGAAATAGAAGATACGAAGATATATCAACCCTAATCTGGAACCAAGACCGGCAAGGAAGAAGAGGGTCGACCATGGCAGAAGAGGACGTTTAGAGGAGGAAGACAAGACTGCTACTCGACGGGGTGGAGGCGAGCTCGGCGTTGAGGCGAGCAGAAATCGGGAAATCGGAGAAGAGCCGAAATCGGGAAATCGGAGGCGAGCAGAAATCGGGAAACGGTAAAGAGCCGAAATCGGGAAGCAGAGCCGGGAAACAAAGCCTTACCAGCGGTGGAAGAGGAGCTATTCGACGGCGTGGAGGCGAGCTCGGCGTGGAGGCGAGCTCGGCGTCCAGGCGAGCAGAAATCGGAGAAGTTTTGCCGTGGAAGATGAATCGGGGAGAAAGAAGAATCGCCGCACCTTCTGTGGATGTGAATCGCGCAGATTCCGCGATTCCAGGGTCGTGAAAATTTTTCACGACTCTGGAACGCCCTAAATTCACGACTGCACAGCGGGGGCGACTCCAAACGTGGGCTCTCTACAGTTTGTTTGGCGCGGCTTATTGAAAAACAGCAGCAGACTGCTTTGGAAACGCCGCGCCAAACAGAGCCTAAGTGGTGTCAAGACTTGGATGGACTCGAGTGTCCAGCAGAAGGAATGACAAGGATGCTCTTGTTGAGGGGGAGCAAGCTCAGCATCCTATAAAGGGGGAGCATGTCAAGCAGTTGCTGAAACAGGATCAACCTCCTGTTAGGAAGGAGCAGGCAGCTGCTGCAGTAGATCAGCTGTCACAACAGCTGATTAGTTTGTCTTAAGAACAAGGCACAGACCAAGGGGGAGATTATAAGAAGAGGAACAGCCAGCAACCAGCTCAAGTGGATCCTTGGATCACTCAAGTGCAAAGGGGGCTGCAGTGATGTGTATCAATGATATCACCACAGATGGATGCTGATTCTGTAGAAACATCACAAGCAAATGGAACCATGTGTGCAGCAAGCTTAAATGCTGCAGTATTGTGTTGCATCAATGTATAAACACAAAAGGTATGTCTCCTAATCAAGTAGACTGATCTCAAGGATAATTTTCTTAATAGTATCAACATAGGACTTCGTCTAGGATCAAGAGATAATCTCTCCCATGATATTTTCTACTCCCTCAATAGATATGTCTATTGAAGAAGACAGAAAGGGGGAGATATGTGGGCAATACATATGAGGGAGATATAGAAGAATAAACTAAGGCAAAAAACACTGAGACCGCCGATAAAAAAGCGTTGAGACAGCTGAGAAGCTCAAGGCAAAAGCACTAAGAAAAATGTTGGTCTCAGTTGTTAATAAAAAACTGCTGAGACCACTAAGACAGAACCGCTGAGACAGGAGTTGGTCTCAGCAAAACCGCTGAGACAGGAGTTGGTCTCAGCAAAACCGCTGAGACAGGAGTTGGTCTCAGCATAACCGCTGAGACAAGTGTTTGTCTCAGCTGAGAACAAGAAAGCGCTGAGACAAGTTAAGCAAAAAAATGATTAAGGCAAAAAACGTTGAGTGGAGGTTGCTCCCTCAACGTTGTCGACGCTTAGTGAAGACAGAAAATCTGTCTAAGTGTTTTGGCGTTGAGTGATGCTTACTCACTCAACGCATATGCTAATGATGTTTGATTTTTGGTTAAGTCCACAGCTGATGACGTCAGCAAGTCAACAAGTCAACAAAATTCAAACAAGTGGCAGGAAGGCTACTGTATGCGACAATTGTTGCTGCAGACCTACTGTACGGCAGTTGGCGTTAAAGCAAGATTGTTGCAAGCCATTAATTATGTGGGGCCCACAGTCGTTGGGTCAAGAATCAACAAAAGAAATGAGACGTACAGAGGATTCCTCCAGCTCAGGTTGCAGTAAGGTTTACTGCAGTTACTTCTCTAGCTCCAGCTGGATAAAATCTCTGGTACTAAGAAGAGAAAGTTAGGTCTAAGTATTTTTCTTAGTCCAAAAAAAGGTAGACTCAGGAATAAATTTCCTGTAGTCATTAGTCAGACTGAGTTTACCTCAGTCAGGAATCTTGACACTGAGAAACATCTCGTGTCAAGCATTACCACCAAACCCCCTTTTCATCTTGTAGGATTCAGTTTATCTGAATCTGAGCTGTAGGACACTTTGTGTCTGAGGTAGGTGTCTAATTAGTCACTGAGGTAGGTGCCTTGTTGGGATACTGAGGTAGGATCCAAGAGTGGATCTGAGCTGTAGGACACTTTGTGCCTGAGGTAGGTGACTAATTAGTCACTGAGGTAGGTACCCTGCTGGGGTACTGAGGTAGGATCCAAGTGTGGATCTGAGCTGTAGGGCTTAATTGTCTGAGGTAGGAGAGTGTTGCTCTCTGAGCTAGGATCCAAGTGTGGATCTGAGATAGGGCTGTCCTCCCAGCCTGAGTGTAGGGCCTTGTGTCTGAGATAGGTGACTGAAGAGTCACCGAGCTGTAGATGGTCTGCTGACCACTGAGTTGTAGGCCTTGGAGGAGGCTGAGTTGTAGGTACCTGGAAGGGTACTGAGTGTAGGAGTGTTGCAGCACTCTGAGAATAGGGATGTGTGCCTGAAGCTGTAGGGTTGAAGAGTCTGAGTTGTAGGCCTTAGGAATAAGGCTAAGGTAGATGTTCAGTGGATCACTGAGCTGTGGGAGCTCTGCAGAGCTCTGAGGTAGGAACCCTTTTGGTTCTGAGTGTGGGTTCAGA
The DNA here is from genome assembly GCA_039583875.1 of Platanthera guangdongensis. Taxonomy (NCBI): domain Eukaryota; kingdom Viridiplantae; phylum Streptophyta; class Magnoliopsida; order Asparagales; family Orchidaceae; genus Platanthera; species Platanthera guangdongensis. The sequence continues at coordinate 174,123,388 of CM077160.1, read as the reverse complement.
AGTGAACTTGTATGTAAGGCTGGGGGCCTGAGGTGTAAGCTCTGAGGAGCATATTGGAGGAGTTTGTGCCTAGTCCAACAAGTTAGTTGGATAGGTGGGAGGAAAAGTGGATGTACCCAATTGGAGAACCACTATAAATCTCTGTGTGTTTTTTTGTTGTTGTTTTTCTTTCTTATTTACAGGTGCTAAGGACAAGTTCTAGATCACCCTAAGCTCAAAAATAAAAGAAAACAATAAAACATTTTAAAGAAAGCAAAAGATAGTCTCAAAGAGACAAATAACCTATTCACCCCCCCCCCCCTCTAGGTGATTTAGCTATCCTTGAAATAAAGATTTTCAATATATACCCATTGTTAAGTAATAGAAATACACACACATTGTTTTCCTATCATCAAGTACCTGGTCGAAGAAATCTGAGAGCCCTAGCCTGAACTCTCTTTTGAGGTCCTATTTCAGAATAAAGGAATGTCCCTCTGAAGAAAGCAACTCTCGTCGAAATATAAATTCGCTTGTCGGGTTCGTCGGGCTCCCAGAGAATCCAGAGAGCTTCCTTCCCCTTTGGAATAATCCCATGAGGTAATGAATAGAATCATGTATAGATCTAGGATTGAGCGGGTATGCCTTGGTCCTCGATTAAGGGTTATATAAACTACGCACGAAATGCAGAGAAGTTCCTTCCTGGAAGAAAACAATTGAAAATCCAAAGTAAGAGAACCCGGAGGCCTGCGAAGGGCGATGAAGCACTGCTTCTTCGACTACAACATTTTCCGTTTGGAGGATTATTCGCCCATCCCTTACTGAGTTGAAAATCGTAGCGTCAAATCACTGCAGTGATGAAGAATAGTTCATCACAATCATGACCTTTCCACTATTTTAAGCAACAAACAAAATGAAGAACAATGTGCAACAGCAATAATAGGCCTGGAAATGTGACTGGCAAAGAAATGTCATACCTGAAAGTTAAAATGACGTGGTTTATTGTTCAGACCCCAATAGGCTACTTTTTGGCTTTCCTCAAATTTCCTTACTGAACCACTCATCCAATCAATCTGCTGAAATTTCTCAGATGAGAAGCACTCGGTCACAGTACTTCCCTGAATAAGGCAAAAATCACTGAGGGAGTAAAACTGTACAAGAAAAAAGCAGACAATCATCGAGACAGTTTCATTTCGTAATAAGCCATTCCAACTTCACTTTCACTCGAAGTCATGCTATTGTATGATAAATATCTCCTCAATCTAAATAAAAGAAGGCGAGCGGAGCGAAGTATCAGCTAAACGCCAATGATGACAAGCATTTTAAGCAGCTTTATGATATATGGCTGGAGATTAGTCAGAATATTTCAACTTCTTCATAATCAAGTTCTTGGTTAAGTATGATCATAAGCTAGGAGTCTTAGTTTATTCCATGATATTTAACTCTGGAGTCTTCTCCGCTTCTTTGCCTACAGCATTTTCCGTTTGGAGGATTATTCCTCCATCCCTTGACAACCTGTCTAGAACTGGAAGCAAGCAATCCGGGAATTCCAAATTATTACTTTTGCCATATGTAGCTTTCCAAAATTCTAGGGTTGCATTTGAAATAGGAGGGTACGGGTGATCAAGAGTTGCTCGGAGAAGAGCTGCTTGGATTCGGAGATGGGCGGAATCAAAGTTGAGCGGTGGATGTGATCTCTGTAAAAAGACAAACATTTGCCCAGAGACAGTAAAGTTGATGATTGACACCTCTCCAAGCATCATCAGAAAAAGCATCATACAAACAGAATTGAACCAAAGGATTGGAAATCACCTGTAAATGAAATATTGTGAGTTTCTAATTAAAAGTGCATTGACAGATGTAATAATTGTCCTGTATTTAAACAATTCATTGCATGATCTTGTAGAAGTAATTGTAAGCATATTTCATCAACCAACTTTGTCTTGAAATTGTCTTAGCACAAAATCAAACTTAAACTTCAAATGTTTTAGCTTATAATCATTTCAGAAGCTTCATTCAAGAGCACATGCGAACTACTGCAAAAATATCTTTCAGATTTATCAGGAAATTCTCTTTAAAAAATATTTTTGTTTGTACCCTTCTCTAAATTAGGTCTGTCTTCATTCAAGAACCAAACATCTTATAACACTAAAATCTATGAAGCACTGATACTTTCCTGAAGGCAGCATACCCATACCGGATATATATCCGGTACCGGTACATACCCGATACTCAACAAATACACCTATGTGGACACCACTTGAACTTGGCACATTATTTTGCATATTGTGATAGGAGCATGTTTTTTTAGAATAAACAAAAGTTGTATCTATGCTAGGAAACGTTGGTGCGTCCAATTAAGTTGTGTATCTGTACCAAGTATGTTTTTGGTACTGCTACGTTTCTGTTACAAGTATGTGTATTGAATTTGTTGATATGACACGAGTGATTAACAAAACGGCTAACTTGTCTCTAAACTTACCGGAGATTGAAGATGTTGATCTCCAACAATGAAGAAAAAAAACTGATGAGTAGACTAAATTTAATTTTATCTCTTTTGTTTAAACATATAAAATGTTAAATGTTGTAATATTTACGAATGCGTAATGTTTGAAAATTTCATGTTATGTTGCATTGATTTGTGGACTTGTACTTCAAGTTATGATTTTATGTTTGATGTTTTAATGTTTTGAGAACTATTTATTACACTTGTGATATATATTATATTTGTTATAACGTATCATGCCGTACCCGTATCCATGTTTTTTTAATTTTGTCGCACCACCGTACCGGGTACGTATCATACCTAATACCCGTATCGGTGCTTCCTAGACAAACCTTTTTAATTTCATAGTGGTCTACGACAGACGACAATTTAAGTGAAGATGATCCACAATGTAAAATAATATACGGACCTCTAGAAGCTTAATAACCTCTCGCTTCAAGAAAAGATTGTTAATTAATCTAGCCATGGCATCAAAAACCCTGCAGATCATATAAAAGAGAATAAGCAGAAACAAAGAAAAATCAGAATATATAAGTAATAGAACAACTGCTACCTTTCAATGATCACATGTTCACTCTGCTGGTTTGTTTTCAAAACCATTAGTGATATTCCTAAGAATCTGCAGTATGTAGCAGAATGTTACAAGTTACTTAGGTGCATATAGCTTTTTTAACAAGTGCAAGAAAAATGTAGTTATGAAAAAGTCAATCATTCCATTTTCATATAGAACTTAAGTCCACCTTTCAAAGAGAGCAAAAATGTTATTAATGAGCCCGAAGTGTTTTTCTCTTCCCTCTAAAGAGACTCTTAAATCTTCAATATAAAACAGCGTATGAACCAAAATGCAAATTAGCATCTCCGAAAAAAATAAGAAAGCATCAATACTTTGAGAATTCCCTGATGAGGAAATAATGAGTTTGTGCTGACAGGTATTGCTCTCTATTAGAAAAGCCCATGTAAAAAGGCCCATTTAATGGCCTATTTTTCTTCCTCCTTCTTTAGTCCCACATCATGTATAGGATTTATTCTTCTCTCTTCTCTCCTATATATTTGTATTCTCTCCTTGTATTTACATACGGAAATAATACATACAAGCTTTGAGCTCTTTCAACATGGTATCAGAGCCAGGTTGCATCTAGACGCGGACTGCCCCTTCTCTGTCCGCTCGGTCTCCTGCGGACTGCCTCTTCTCTGTCCGCCCAGTCTCCTGCGGACTGCCCCCTCTCTGTCCGCCCGGTCTCCTGCGGACTGCCCCTGCTTCTGTCCGCCCGGACTCGTGCGGACTGCTTTCTGCATCCGCTCCGGTCTCGTGCGGACTGCCCTTCTGATTCCGCTCCTCTTCTCTCCCTCCGTGGTTCCACCCTCCCCAGGCTTCTTATAGTCATCTTCTGCTCTGACTCGTGGGGCCCACCTCTCTCCCTCCGCTCCGGACGATCTTCCTGTCCGCTGCGGGCTCTGCTTGTATCCGCTCGAGCCTCCTTGCTCGCGGACTGCTCCCTCTTGTCCGCTGCGGGCTCCTCTTGTATCCGCTCGAGCCTCTTTGCTCGCGGACTGCTCCCTCTTGTCCGCTGCGGGCTCCGCTTGTATCCGCTCGAGCCTCTTTGCTCGCGGACTGCTCCCTTTAGCTTTTCTCTCTCGCTCGCTGCGAGCTCTGCTTGTATCCGCTCGAGCCTCCTTGCTCGCGGACTGCTCCCTCTAGCTCGCTCCTTCTTTGTCCGCTCGAGCCTCTGCTCGCGGACTCTCTCTCTCCGCCTTCCCTTGCGGACTGCCTCTGTCCGCTGCGGGCTCTGCTTGTGTCCGCTGCTGCGCCCTGCCCCCCGTTCGCCGCGGCCTCTGTCGCGGACTGCCCCAGTTCGCCGCAACATCTGACGCGGACTGCTCCTGTTCGCCGCGGCCTCTCTCTACTCGCCGCGGCCTCCAGTCCGCCGCGACCTCCAGTCCGCCGCGACCTCCGGCCGCCGAGACAGCCAGACCGCTGCGGGTTGTTCTCTCCGAGCCCTGCTGCTCTTCCGTCGCCATGTCCTCCAGCGACTCCACTACCGCTCAACCCCCTGCCAGCCACGTAGCTCCTCTCGAACTCCGGGATGAGCTTCGGATTACTACTATTTCTCTCTCTGGCAAGGCTAATTTCATTCCCTGGGTCCACTCTGTCCGCCGGGTCTTACAGGCCAAGGGCCTTGCCCGTCACCTTACCCAGGGACCACCAACTCCGTCTACTGATGATTGGCTCCGCAATGACGGCCGTGTCCAGACCTGGATCCTAAACTCGGTCGAGGGTGAGCCGTACCAGATGATCATGTATCATGAGACTGCTAAAGCCATGTGGGATGAACTTCATTCGCTGTACTCCGGCAAGGACAGCCTTCAACACCTTTTCGACATCCTCACTGATCTTCAAGCCTTGGATGTTGGCAAAGCACTAGACATGACCTCCTTCGTGGCCCGCGCTAAAACTCTCACGGAAGCCTGGATTCAGCACCAGCCCGCGACTACTGATCTCGCTGCCCAACGTGCCCAGAAGGAGGCTGTTTGTATTGCTATGATTATGGCTCGCGTCCCGCCACACCTACATAGTATTCGAGCTCAGGTTCTGGCTTCACCCGCTACCCCTTCTTTCTCTGATGTCTGCTCGATGTTACTTCGCGTACCACCTCCTCCGGAGGCTCCTGCACCACCCTCGCCGGCTCTTCTTCAGCAGGCCCTTCCTCCTTTACTCCCACAACCCTCCTTTCCTCGGGGTGGTCGTACGGGCTCCCGTGGGCGGGGCCGTGGCGGCCGCGGACGGCCCAAGTGCACCTACTGCGGCCGGGATGGCCATACTGAAGCCGTTTGTCACAAGAAACATGGCTACCCCCTCGCCCGCCTACTGCTGCTGTTACCGATAGCTCACCTCCGCCTGGTACGGATCTTGAGGCTCTTCGCCTACAGCTGCAACAACTCCAGGGGTTCCTCAACCCCCTTCTGCTTCCCATGCCTCCACCTCACATGCAGGTATTGTCTCCACCTCCGCTACAGGTACTGCCTGTCTCTCTTCCAGCTCTCGCTGGATCCTGGACTCGGGAGCCACCCACCACATCACTTCCATACGGCCGCCCCGGTTCTCTGCTGCTGCTCACCCCCCGTCTATTACTGTGGCCAATGGTGCGCTTGTCCCGGTCTCCGGCTGCGCGGACCTCCTCCTTCCTCCCTCTCTCTCTCTACGCTCCGTTCTTTATGTGCCGGCCTCGCCTTTTAATTTACTCTCTGTTGGTCGTCTTACTACTGATATGAATTGCTTTATCACCTTCACCTCTTCTGGTTTTTTGATACAGGATCAGCAGACGCGGATTACCATTGGTAGGGGTCGGCTGCAGAACGGGCTCTACCTCCTCGATGTCTCTCCCACATCCCTTTCCTCCGTTTCCTCGACTGATTGGCACTGTCGGCTTGGGCATGCCCCTCTACCTATCCTCCAGAAGGCGCTTCCAGACATTTCTCTTCCTGCTTTTCAATGTGATTCTTGTATTATTGGCAAACAGCCTCGCTCATCTTTTCCAGCTAATTGTACTAGGAGCTCAGCTCCCTTTGATTTAATACATTCTGATATTTGGGGCCCCTATAAAGTTCCTAGCATTTCTGGTTATCGTTATTTTATAACCTTTATTGATGATTACTCTCGTACTACTTGGTTGTATCTCCTGCATGATCGCTCTGAGCTTCCGCGTGTCTTTCAGGCGTTTGTGTTAGAGACTCGTACGCAATTCTCTACCACCATTAAAACTTTCCGCTCTGATAATGCTCGGGAATACACTAGCCACGAGTTTGCCACTCTCTGCGCAAACTTCGGTATTGTTCACCAGACCTCTTGTCCCTACACCCCTCAACAAAACGGGGTCGCTGAACGCAAGAACCGCCACTTGCTCGATGTGGCTCGCTCTCTCATGCTTCACATGCATGTTCCCAAAGTCTTCTGGAACTTTGCGGTGTCCACTGCATGTTTTCTTATCAACCGTCTCCCCTCTCCCGTTCTCCACAACGCTACCCCCTTTAGCCTTCTTTTTCCCTCCACACCCGCCTTCCCCCTCACCCCCCGGGTTTTCGGCTGTACCTGCTTTGTCCATAAACTGGGCCCCACTCTTGACAAACTGGATCCCCGTGCGGCCAAACACATGTTTGTCGGCTACTCACGTACCCAAAAGGGCTATGTTTGCTACTCCCCGCTCACCCGGAAGGTCTCTGTTTCGGCTGATGTTACTTTCCGGGAGGACCAACCCTTCTTCCCTCCTCCTTTGCCACCACTTCTACCACCACCTCCTCCCACACCCTCCCTTCCCCGGCCGGTGATCCACGTCCACTCACCGACCACCATCCCTCCGCCTCCTGCCACCATTGACCCTCCTCGACCCCCGGTTATTCGGGTCTATGCTCGTCGCCCTCCTCCTCCCGTTGCTCCTCTGCAGTCGGCTTCGACCTCGGCTTCTCCGTGTTCTGCTGCTCCGGTGTCGGCCTCTACCGCTCATCCAATGGCGGACTATGTTTCTCTCCACCGCCTCTCTCCGCCTCTACAGGCCTTGGCTACTTCGCTCTCCTCGGTCTCTATTCCTACTTCTGTCCAGGACGCTCTTCAACATCCGGGGTGGCGTGCGGCCATGGAAGAAGAGATGGCTGCTCTTTGGGCCAACCAGACTTGGACCCTGGTGCCCCTTCCTCCCGGCCAGAAACCCGTTGGGTGCAAATGGGTTTTCGTCATTAAACATGCTCCTGATGGGACCATTGATCGCCTCAAAGCTCGGTTGGTTGCTCGTGGCTTCACCCAGCAACCAGGGCTGGACTATGACGAGACCTTCTCTCCGGTCGCTAAGCTTAACACGGTCCGCATTCTCCTCTCTGTGGCTGTCCATCGCCAGTGGCCCTTGTTTCAACTCGACGTCAAGAACGCTTTCCTGAACGGCGACCTTCAGGAAACGGTTTACATGCAACAACCTCCCGGGTTTGAGACCACGGGGGAGTCACGGGTTTGTCATCTTCTCAAATCTCTATATGGTCTCAAACAATCCCCTCGGGCATGGTTCGACAAGTTCAGCAAAGCTCTCCGGGATGTTGGCTTCACTCGCAGCTCGGCTGACTTCTCATTGTTTACTCGTCACCAGGCCACTGGTACGGTTCTCCTGTTGGTATATGTCGACGACATCATTATTACTGGCAGTGACTTGGACGGCATACAGGCCGTTAAGCTACATCTGAGCTCCGTCTTCCAAACTAAAGATCTGGGTCCTCTTCGGTACTTCCTCGGTCTGGAAGTGGCCAGACGGTCAGATGGATTGGTTCTCTCTCAGCGCAAATATTGTCTGGATCTCCTTCATGATGCAGGCTACTCTGGTTGCAAACCTATTAACACTCCCATGGATGCAAATCACAAAATATGTGCTCAGGGCTCAGATTCTGATTCGCTTCTACCAAATCCAGAATATTACCGTCGTCTAGTTGGGAAGCTCATCTACTTAACAGTTACAAGACCTGATATATCTTTCGCTGTGGGACTTGTGAGTCGCTATATGCACTCTCCTCGAAGCTCTCATCTCCAGGCTGTGGAACGCATTCTCAGATATCTTAAGACAGCTCCTGGCCAAGGACTTGTCTACAAAACATCATCCTCCAGTCCTACACTAGTGGCATACTCTGATGCCGACTACGCTGGCTCCCTCGACGATCGACGATCTACTAGCGGGTTTTGTACCTATTTTGGAGGACATCTGATTACTTGGCGAAGCAAGAAACAAGCAGTGGTTGCTCGATCCTCAGCAGAAGCAGAATATCGGGCAATGGCTGCTGTGGTCTCTGAACTCACATGGATTGAGAGTCTCCTTACCGACCTTGGAGTTAAACTACCTTCACCAGCTCTCCTCCTTTGTGACAGTCAAGCTGCCATACATATTGCCAAAAACCCGGTCTTCCATGAAAGAACGAAGCATATTGAGGTAGATTGTCATTTCATCCGAGAGAAAGTCCACATGAAGAAGATCGAGCTCAAGCACGTTCCGGGTACTGAACAGGTTGCTGACATCCTCACCAAAGCTCTTCCTAGTACCCTCTTCTATCAGTGCCTATCCAAGCTTGGATCATACGACTTGTACGCTCCAGCTTGCGGGGGAGTATTAGAAAAGCTCATGTAAAAAGGCCCATTTAATGGCCTATTTTTCTTCCTCCTTCTTTAGTCCCACATCATGTATAGGATTTATTCTTCTCTCTTCTCTCCTATATATTTGTATTCTCTCCTTGTATTTACATACGGAAATAATACATACAAGCTTTGAGCTCTTTCAACACTCTCATCAAGTACCTTGATTAATAATTCACACAGACAATTCAAGAAATCATACTCAGTGTACTGAGTGCATGCATTTATTCCACACTTTTGGTAATCAAAAAAAGCATTCAACACTTCTACCAAAGCTTTTGACAAAAGATCTCTTTGTGGAGAAACCAAACAAGATCCTGAACAATCACTATATATAATTTTAGAGCAAAGAAGTATCAAGGGATAGCATAGAAACCAGTAATGAACGCTGTATGTAACATCAACACCATCTATTCTCAAGACCGACAAATCAAATACTATGTCAATCTTCTCTGTAATGCCCTTTGCAATGATTCTCCACAAAACCAAAGAGCCAATTTTCCCATCAAAAGGTTTATTCAGATGTACGTATAGGAAACAAACTGCAGCATGAAAATTGACTGAAGGGCTTAGTGAAAAGAGAAGGAACTTAACATGCTGAATTGCAAGTGGCATATACCTGCCTCTGATAGGTGTAAAGTAGACTGAACTAGTACAGCTAAATGCAAAAAAACAGTATAGATCATTGGAGAAACCATGTCCATGTAGCCAACTGAACTTTTAACAATGGTCTCAACAACGGGGCTGCTAGAAATCTTAGATAATTTCCCTCCTTTGATGTAGATAAGATCCAGTGGAACCTGATAAAGAGGAGAAGCCAGTAGCAAAACACCCAGTTCTTCTCTAGCAACAACTACAAACTGGAATGTAATCCATAACAAATCATGAGAGTAATTCTTATTGTTTCTTGAAGACAAGTCTTGACAGATCTCTTTTATGAACCTCAAAATTGCACTCAAACACAGCTGAACCACATCATGAGAAACAGTCGGCCTTTCAGTTTCAGCTTTAACCCTTTGTATGACAAACTTGAAGATTCTAAGGGCAGAACTGAGAGAAGGTTCTGATTTCAGGGTCTATTGGTTTCACTTGACCATGACTAACAATAGCTTTAATTACCATTAGAGGAAAATCAATATCGCAGACCTTACAGGGAAGCCATTTAATGCAATAATGCATTCGGGATCCACTACTAATACATGATATAGGAATGCCCTTTTCATTTGCTACATCACATGCACAACTTGTAGAAACTAAATCCATCTCCTTGGATTTAACTGTTCCAGAGATATATTGTTCAAACAAATTCAGGCATGGTTTCCACAAACAAAAATTTTCATTATCTGGGCTACTCCAAAATATCACTTCAAGAAAGGGCCTGAAAGTAGTCAGTAAAACTAATGGATGATTAACTAAATGGTCAAGCTTATGCAGGAGATAGTGCCATGTGTTAAGACATGCCATATGAACTGAAATGTCACATTTACTTGATATAATGCCTTGCAAGGGCACCATTAATACTTTTATTCTTCTCAGTAAGTCTTTAAGAAGTTCATCATCAACTCTTTCTGAAATTATGCTGCAATCAGAAATCTTTTCCTCATTAGCTACTTCCGGAACTTCATTAATCTCAGGAGGCAGGAATGCATCAACCAGATGCTCCCAAGTAACCTGCATAATTATCAAACAGTTCAAAACATACATGACCATGCATATGACGGTAACTAGTTGTCAGTATTATGAATATGTTATGGGCTGCGTATCGTTATGATTATCTCTATTATCTAAGTGTCTAGGTGTTATCATTATGTAGGGGCCTCGAGCACCGGGTCTAGTATTAGGTGTCATTATTGTTGTTCGTCTCTTTTAATGTTGTAAGCCTATATAAAGGCATATGGAGGGTTGTAATCGGGAAGCAAGAAAAAGTCTATTTCCTATCTATTGTGTGTTAGATCTTTGGTGGCTCACTCCTCTACGAGCAACTCCATTTAGGCAGCCACGATCAAGGCTCTGTTGTATCCTTCTCCACCATCATCTCCACCTCCGACCACTACTCCGGCCACCGCATGAATAGGTCTGCAACAACTTTGGTATCAGAACTATCGATCCCCCATCTATTTCTGATTGGCCCCCTCCAACCTAGCACAGTTGATGTTTCTTATTTCCTCCACAGTTTCCACCCAGCGCATGCAAAACCTTACTCATTCGGCCAAGCATCGCCCAGCACAGTTGATGTTTCTTATTTCCTCCACGGTTTCCACCCAACGCATGCAAAACCTTACTCATTCGGCCAAGCATCGCCCCTACGACCCGTTGTTTCAACGACAGCGCCAACTCCTCCCCCACGAGCCGGCGTCCCCTTCATTTTGAGTTCCAACGTTTGCGTTCTGTCGACGCTCTTTCGAGCACCGTTTTGCAACCAACACTGCAACTGCTCCTCCCTCTGGTTTTCACGGGAATCCTCAATCTCCGTCGAGAAGTCCCCCTTCAGGACTCTAGACTGCTTTTCGCAGGGCTGGGAAGCCTCCTCCAGACACAATTAACCATCCATTCTTGATTCGCTTCCCCTACGAGTCACTCAGCTTCGACAATGCACTACCCCAGTGACGCACGCTCACTCCTCGACGCCTCACGCCTCTCTTCGTCACACTGCCCACCTACGTCTTCGTCAAATCCCGCTATTTCTACTCTTGCATCTGTCTGCTCAGCCTCGAACCAGCCCCTCCTTTAATTTTCTTGAGCCGCCTGCACAGTACCTCAAGCAAAAACTGTGCCCACACTATCTTCCGCCTCTTCGAGACCCATGTGGATCCTGCCAGTCCTTTAATTTTTATCATTATTATCATTTCACTTGTCCCTCATCATTGAGCCATGTGCAGCATTTGATATATATAAGTCTTTCCTGCCTCGAGCTCCTCCTCACAATAGCTACTTTATTTTATTTTTAAGCGCCACCAGCATGTTGTTATTATTATTATTACTACTACTCTTAAAAAGTAGTCTCGGCTCTCCAATAAGTCCAGCAGCGACATTAATTACATTTCTCATCGATCGGGTGTCTACTTATTTTGCTGCCTCCAACACAAGGGAGCACAAACGTTTGGAGCATAATTATTTATGCCATCATTGGGCGACGACGCAGCTCTCGCGACAACTCCCAGTCAGCCTCTCCTGAGGAATCGAGTCGCCTTGTCACCCACTCCTCTCGCTCCTTATCTTGCACTATGGGTGACTCGTTTAATCAAACGAGTCAGATATGTCCATGTCGCAAGCCGTCATGGTGCGGGGCAAGATGCCCTCGCAGACCGTCATCAGGAGGCCATTAATGCGCTCTCCAAGCGCATCGATGATCTTTCTACTGCCCCCGCACATGATCAAACAAGAAGCAATCAAGCACCACCACTTATCTGTCATGCGACGCCGCCACTAACCGTCCACGAGCCACCTCTGCCAGCCCTCGCGCACCCCGGCGCTGCTATTGTGACACGCTACACCAGGTTGTACTTTCCAACCTATGATGCGAAAAGTGATCCTTTGGGCTGGCTCACAAGTGTGAGCAATTCTTCAGCCACCAACAAACTCTGGGCAGCACACCGAATGCATCTAGCATCCTTCCACATGCTTGACTCCGCTCTTTTGAGGGTTTCACGACTCCTCGCCGACCAGCCGAATCTGACTTGGGAAGACTTCAATAGGCTCTGCAACTTGCGTTTCGAACCACCTATCTGCAGCAACCCCCACGGAGAACTCACATCTCTACGACAAATGGGGTTTGTGGACGAGTACCTGGAACAATTTCAGCTTCTTTTAGTGCATGACACTTGCCCCGGATATGCAGGTCGCCATTTTCACCGCCGAACTTCGTGATCGCATGCGACTGATGTCGAATTTGAGGTCCTGCCAGACTTAGTGACTGCTATGAGTCTGGCCAGGCTCTGCGATCGTCACCTCCATCTAGCACAGGAGGCCTACCCGCCTACCAACAACATCATTCAACAAGGTCGTATCGAGGGCCTTTCATCCCCACCTGTCCACCGATAATCATAACAATACGCAGCCTATATATAGGTGTTTATCATTATTAAGTGGGTAGGCCTCCAGATTATCTCTATTATCTAAGTGTCTAGGTATTATCATTATGTAGGGGCCTCACCGGATCTAGTATTAGGTGTCATTATTGTTGTTCTTCTTTTTTAAGGCATATGGAGGGTTGTAATCGGGAAGCAAGAAGAAGTCTATTTCCTATCTATTGTGTGTGAGATCTTTGGTGTCTCTCTCCTCTAACGAGCAAACTCGATTAGGCAGGCGCGGTCAAGGTTCCGTTGTATCCTCCTCCACCATCATCTCCACCTCCGACCACTACTCCGGCCACCTCTTGAATAGGTACGTAACGGAATACCAAGAACAAGATGATTTAACATATTCTATTTTGGCTTGTCAACGAAGAGATTAAGCGTAAGACCAATTTCACGGCACTAATTAACCGTAGTCAACAATCTTGTAGTTTAGATTGATCAATAAGGTTCTTAATGATTAAAAAATGAAATAAAACTAGAAGAAAATCTCATTAAAGAATTGCAATATATTTTGAAATTTCTAAGGACTTCCCCAATTAAATACATATTGTTTTATAAAATCTTCATCTCATAGGTTAGCTGTTGCTATATGAATATTTTATAAAACAGGATCCTTAAGTGAAGAGTATACTAAAGCTAGTGGGTCACCAGTGATGCAATCTGAACCTGTGGCTCCACATCAGTAAACATCAGTTCAGGGAATTTGAGCATCTGATTGACAAGATGTCTGTCTTTTAACACACTTGAACTGAGTAAGCACACATACCATCCCCAAGCTCGAATGGAGCATACCTTCATATGATTATTGGGCTGCATGCTCATAATCCTTGCAAGTAAATTTTTCTTCAGATCTTGACCTACTGCCGGCTATGCAATCAATTAAAGGTCTACCAAATTTGTTGTGAACATGGGCTTTCCAAAATTATGAAATCAGATAGTAAGCATTGCTCGATTAAAAGTATATTACCGGGAAAAAAGATGCAAGTGCACTAAACAAAATTTATCGACCCATGTATAGGGTTTAGAGTATGGATTATTTAAAAAAGCCTAAGAAAATAATGCATAGAAATTTTTTACAATGTCAGCTATCAATTTTATGGTGATGTCGCTGGTTTATAAAAGGGACTATGGAGAAAACTGTTGTCTGAAGCAGCTGTCATTTTTTAATTTTAGAAAACCCAACTATATGAGTGATGTTCATAAAAACAAAAGGATGGATGATATTTCAATGGTGATGTTGGGATGGTTACTGTGGCAGAGAGCTGTTTTCTTCCGAATAATTGAAATATGCATTATTCAATTAAAATCCATAAACTAATTTAAAATTTTGGTAATATGTGATGTAGGGGTAGGCTAGTGGTGCTCGGGAGCTAATACTCTAGGTGCGGGTGCGGGGAACACACTAATGCAACGCTAAATGCAATGTGACTGTCGGGTAACGACAACAATAATTATAAGCAATGAAATTAAGATTACCACAGATAATTGAAATAAAATAGACAAATAATTATTTTCCGCAATTGGGCAACAACTTCCTCCGCTCGGAGGGCCAAAGCAAGCGTACGGCGAATAATTCCACAAGCAATTATTAGCATAAAAGAAAACAACTACTACGCAACCATAATCGCAACACCATATAGATAAACAACCAAATGAAAATATCGAGTCACAGAATTCAATACCATAAATGCTCACAACGTAGAGGGCTGAACCGAGGCACTGAAGGATTTCAGGGCCGGATGTAAAGACGGCGATCAGAGGTGGAACCGGTGGCGAGGCGACGGTGACGGTGGCTGCCTTCGGCGGAAAGTGGTGGTAGCGGAAGGCAAAACGGTGGATCCGGCCACGAATGAGTAGATCCGAACCGGGGGTGAGTAGATCCGCTATTTAGGAGCGGATCCGGGCAAAAATGGAAGGTTTGTGCGGTGGAAATAACGGATCGGAGGGTGGTAGCACTAGATCAAGATCGATCTAGGGTTTTCGGGGCGGAGGGAAGTGGATCCACAAGGGGGAGGAAGAGGGGTGGCCGGCTAGGGTTAGGAAGTCCCTTGGGTGGCCGGTTCTGGAGAGGAAAAGGGGGCGGAGGGACTGGGGGGCTGGCAGCAAGGCCGGCGGCCGGTTTTGGACAAACAGGCGGCGGCGGACAGGGGGGAAAAGCTGGGTTCCGGCCGGTTTGCTGGGCTGCAGGCCGGCGGCGGTTGGGTGGGGATTTGAGGGGTTTCCTGCGGTGGAAAAGGGGGAGAGATGATGGAAAATGATGGAGGGGGTAGGGTTTACCTTGGGGGGAAGTTTGACGGCCTAGGAGTCGTCACCTAGGGTTCCACGACGTCGGCACCGAGGAGGGATCGCGGGAATCCGGGAAAGCTTTTCTCCAAATCCAACAATGACTGAATTCAGCCCCTCTACATCCTATTTATAATAAAAGAGTGGCTAGGGCATCCCCATCAACTCCCCCCGACTGAAAAGTCTTCATCTCCGATGAATGAAGATGATCGTACTGAGGTCGAAGTCCAGGGGCGAGCCAATCAAGCTCTGCCGGTAGTATCCAAGTGTCGTCAGTGTCAGGGCGGCCCCGCCAATGTACCAGGTAGCGGCAACGCGGTTCGTCCGAAGTGGGAACAAACTGATGGGATCGGATCTCCGTGATGCTCTCATCTCTCGCCTTGCGAAGGTGGATCTCAGTGCGATCGGTGGTTCCTGCGGTGGAACCAAAGGGGATGACGTCCCGGGTGGGTGGGTGACAACAGTAGGTGATCCAGGATGTCCATCAGATGGTGGTGATGTGTGATGGTGGTATGGTAGCGACAGTGGGGGCGGGGGTGGCTGGGCATCTCCACTGCTCGGGTCCACATACTCATGAGATTCATAGTATGGAGTCAGGTCCTCAACATTAAACACATGGTGAATTCTCATACTGGCCGGGATGTCAAGACGGTAGGCGTTGGTCACAATACGACTAATAATGGAGTACGGACCCATTCGCCTCGCGCATAACTTCTTGGCAGGCCCCGAAGGGAGCCTCTCGGGGCAGACTCGCACCATTACCTTCTCGCCTATGTTAAATATTTGCTCTCGCCTTCGCTTATCTGCACGGGCTTTGTAATTTTCATTGCTTAATATTTTTTGTCGGCGGACCGACTCGTGCAAATCATGCAAGTGCTGTGCAAATGACTCTGCAGACTCACTAGGGCGGGACTCTAAAGGGCTCGGCACAAGGTCAATGGGTTTCCTCGGGTCATATCCTGACACTACATGAAATGGACTCAACCCGGTGGACCTATTGACAGAGCTATTGTAGGCAAACTCTGATATCGGCAAATCTAAGTCTCAACTGCCTACATGCTCTCCTACCAGACACCGCAACAGATTCCCTAAACTCCGATTCACTACCTCAGTCTGTCCGTCCGTCTATGGGTGATATGCCGAGGAAAACCTAAGGATAGTGTCAGTATTGTGCCACAGGGTTTTCCAGAAGTAGCTCATGAACCTCACATCGCGGTCCGACACAATCGACTTGGGCAGGCCATGCAATCGAAAGACATCCCTCATAAATATGGATGCAACGTGAGTCGCATCTGCCGTCTTGCGGCAGGCAATGAAGTGTGTCATCTTCGAAAACCGATCAACCACCACGAATATGGAGTCGTGTTTCCGCAAGGTACGGGGAAGTCCGAGAACAAAGTCCATGCTAATGTCCTCGCAAGGGCGGTGTGGTATGGGTAGAGGCGTATAAAGACCGGTGTTCTGCTTATTGCCCTTGTCGTCTGACAGATTCGGCAGTGGAGCACAACTCGGGCGACATCCTTCTTAAGGTCGGGCCAGTAAAGACGGTCCTCGACAATGGCGATGGATTTATCTCGCCCGAAGTGGCCCGCGTCCGCCCGCGTGCAACTCCCAAATCAGATAATCTCGGTAAGATGTCTGGGGAATGCATAGGCGGGAACCCCATTACAAGTATCCATCATAGATCTGATATCCCTCAACAGGGTCGGGTGGGTCTCGGGATAGGGCGGTGTAAATCCCGCCAAAATCAGGACACGTCGGATAGTCGAGCATCAACCTCTCAAGTCCCTCGACACTCGCAGTCATCGTCTGCAACAGGGATACGCGACGACTCAACGCATTAGCCGGCTTGTTCTCAACACCAGCGCGGTGCTTGAGAACATAATGGAAATCCTGCAGATATTCGACCCACTTCGCATGTCGGTGGCCCAGCTTGCGTTGCGAGTCCAGGTAACGTAGGGCCTGGTGGTCGGAGTACAACACGAACTCTCGGGGAAGGAGATAGTGCCTCCAGTAGCGTAGAGACTGGACTATTGCATAAAACTCTCGATCGTAATTCGAGTACTTTTGCTTAGTCTCATTCAGCTTCTCACTAAAGTAAGAAACTGGGTGTCCCTCTTGACTCAATACGCCACCTATACCGACACCTGACGCGTCACAGGTGACCTTAAAAGCGAGGCTAAAACCCGGCAGTCGTAGGATTAGAGCTGTCGTCAACCTCTCCTTAATCTTCTCGAAGGCTCTAGTGGCTGCGGGGGTCCACTGAAACTCTCCCTTCTTGAGACAGCTCGTGAAGGGGGCCATGATCGTGCTGAACCCCTGGACAAACCTCCTATAGAAGGTGGCAAGTCCGTGAAAGCTACGAGCCTCGTGGATATTCTTAGGCACAGGCCAATCTCGAATAGATTTGACCTTCTCAGGATCCACGGAGACTCCAGTAGAGGATATAATAAAGCCCAGAAAGTGGACAGACTCGGAGAGGAATGCGCACTTCTTCAGGTTCACATACAGTTTCTCTTGGCAAAGGGTGTCAAAGAGAAGTCTCAGATGATCAAGGTGAGCAGCATGTGTCTGGCTATAGACTAGTATATCATCAAAGTATACCACCAGAAACTTGCCCCATGTAGGGCCGCAACACCTGCGTCATAACTCGCATGAACGTGCTCGGGGCATTGGACAGCCCAAATGGCATAACTAGCCACTCATATAGACCGTCTTTGGTCTTGAATGCGGTCTTCCACTCGTCTCCCTCACGAATTCGTATCTGGTGGTACCCACTACGAAGGTCGATCTTGGAGAAGATATGGGCACCAGACATAGTATCCAGTAGGTCATCGAGTCGTGGAGATCGGGAAACGATACTTGACCGTGATTTTATTAATGGCGCGGCTATCGATGCACATACGCCAACTACCATCCATCTTAGGGGTGAGAAGGACGTGGGGACCGCATAAGGACTCATGCTCTCACGAATGAACTGCTTCCGGAGAAGCTCGTCAACCTGCCGTTTGAGCTCAGCGTGCTCATCCGGGTGCATACAGGTAATGGGGCAGGTTCGGGAGGGAGGCTCCCGGGACTAAATCAATGGCATGTTGAATGTCCCGCGGGGGAGGCAGCTCATCGGGGAGCTCGTCTGGCATGATGTACGCAAACTCGCCTAAAAGGGGACGCACCACGGGTGGGTGGTCAACTGGGGTGTCCTCGGTAACCTGGGTAGCGGAGACTACATAAATGACGTTTGACTCGGCGCTATCTCGTAGGAACTCACCTCTCCTCAAAATATGAAGTGACTGCAAGACGCTCGTGCTCACAGATGGCTCTACCACACCCTTGGATCGATCTCGGGGCTGGGGTGGGCGTCAACGTAATCTTCCGCCCCTTATCATAAAAGACACATGTGTTCGAGCGACCGAAGCACGTGACATCACGATCGAATAGTCAGGGGCGGCCGAGCAACACATGAGCGACGTCCATGGGAATGACATCGCACCAGACCTTGTCCTGAAAGGACGCGATAGTGATTGGGACTAAGCAACGCTGGGTGACCTGGATCGCCGTCTTGTCGACCCAGAAGACACGGTATGGGTGGGGGTGAGGCTCGGCCTTCACCTGCACACGGTCAAGCCCCTTCTGGGCTACGATGTTCACGCAACTCCCACTATCAATAGCTAGCTTGCAGGGACCGCCCGCACTAGGAAAGTACGTGTAGAAGATGGTAGTGCGCCGCCAATCCTCATCCACACGTGGGGTGTGCAGGAGGCGTCTAATCACTCCCACCTCTAACGATCGCTCGGCGTCACTCTCCCAACCTTCCTCAACTTCGGCCTTAACTTCCTCTGGGGCCTCCTCTTCGTCCTCTAAACCCTGCTCCTCCTCAACTAGCAGGTTCTGCGTGGGGCACTGCGCCGACACGTGGCATCTGCCAGAACATCTAAAACATACAATGCACCCAGATCGCTGCCCATCAGTGGTTATGGCTTTACCCTTCGCATCCGATGGAATACGTGTGGGTGCAGCCGTGGTGGTCTGGGGCGGAGCGGATTTCCTAAAGGTCGAGGAATTAGTCCGCAAAGTGAACTGCCTCGTACTAGACGATCGAAGGTACTGCTCGTACTCGAGGGAGAGTTGGAATATCTGATCAACAGTCTCCAAGCGGTGGAGAATCAACTCTCTCCGAATATCGGAACGAAGGCCCGCCTTGAAACGGGAGGCAGTGGCAATAGGTTCATCTGAGATGTCACTCCTGACGATCAGCTCATCGAAGTGAGTCATGTGCTTGGCGACGGTAAGCGTCCCCTGCCGTAAGTTCTGCAGCTGCTCAAAGAGCTGATCTCGGAATGACGCGGGGAGGTGCTTCTCCTTCAGTCTCTCCTTCATCTCATCCCATCTGACGATGGGGTAGTAACCATCCCGCTCTAAAGCTCTCTCAACACTGATCCAGAATACCTTCGCTTGTCCGATCAACTTCAACTTCGCAAAGCGGACACAACGCTTGTCACTCATGTCATACCACTCGAAGTAGTGTCCATGTCCAAGAGTCAATCGCTGAAGGCTTTCGGATCTAGGCGACCATCGAACGAAGGAGTGTCGAGTTGAATACGACGAGTGATGTCCAAGTAGTGTCCATCTCTCCATGGATCATGGTAATCCTCGGGGCAATCATCCTGAGTGTAGTCGTGTCGACCGGGTGGGGGACCATGCTCTCTCCAACTGGAGGATAGTACTCATCACGACGATGGTCTCGGTGGCCAAGTGGAGGCCCTCGATTCCTGGGGTCAGGATGAGTTCTACGCGGCATACGGTACTCATCACGCGGAGGTAGGGGCCTCTCACGCACCGGATCAAGATGTCGCCTGGCCGGCGGGGTTGGGGCTCGGTGGTGAGGATCACGACGGTAGCGGTCTGCCGGAGGCTGACCATCTCTTGGGCGCTGGTCATAACGTGGAGGAACGTCAGGGTCGTCCTCAAGTGAATCGTCATGTTGTGTCGGAGTGTCTCTGCATCCTCTAAGTGGCCTAAACGAAGGTTCACCTCGGCAAGATCATGACGCACATCGTCGAACTGGGCTCTTATGGTGTCAAGGCGACCTAGGACAAGGCGTTGGAACTCAGCAAAAGCGGCGTCCGAATTCGAGCTTGTCGCTAGGTCCTTGGTGTTCTGTGGTGCTACCATGCTTACTGTAAAAGTCCTACCACTACGGAGCATGCAAATGGCCTAACTTGACCTCTGATACCAAAATGATGTAGGGGTAGGCTAGTGGTGCTTGGGAGCTAATACTCTAGGTGCGGGGAACACACTAATGCAACGCTAAATGCAATCTGGCTGTCGGGTAACGACAACAATAATTATAAGCAATAAAATTAAGATTACCACAGATAATTGAAATAAAAAAGACAAATAATTATTTTCAGCAATTGCACAACGGCTTCCTCCGCTCGGAGGGCCAAGGCAAGCGTACGGCGAATAATTCCACAAGCAATTATTAGCATAAAAGAAAACAACTACTACGCAACCATAATCGCAGCACCATATAGATAAAAACCAAATGAAAATATCGAGTCACAGAATTCAATACCATAAATGCTCACAACGTAGAGGGCTGAACCGAGGCACTGAAAGATTTCAGGGCCGGATGTAAAGGCGGGCGATCGGAGGTGGAACCGGTGGCGAGACGACGGTGACGGTGGCTGCCTTCGGCGGAAAGTGGTGGTAACGGAAGGTAAAACGGTGGATCCGGCCACGAATGAGTAGATCCGAACCGGGGGTGAGTAGATCCGCTATTTAGGAGCGGATCCGGGCAAAAATGGAAGGTTTGTGCGGTGAAAATAACAGATCGGAAGGTGGTAGCACTAGATCAAGATAGATCTAGGGTTTTCGGGGCGGTGGGAAGTGGATCCACGAAGGGGAGGAAGAGGGGTGGCCGGCTAGGGTTAGGAAGTCCCTTGGGTGGCCGGTTCTGGAGAGGAAAAGGGGGCGGAGGGACTGGGGGCTGGCAGCAAGGTCGGCGACCGGTTTTGGACACACAGGTGGCGGCGTACAGGGGGAAAAGCTGGGTTCCGGCCGGTTTGCTGGGCTGCAGACTGACGACGGTTGGATGGGGATTTGAGGGGGTTCCGGTGGGGAAAGGGGGAGAGATGATGGAAAATGATGGAGGGGGGTAGGGTTTACCTTGGGGGAAAGTTTGGCGGCCTAGGAGTCGTCACCTAGGGTTCCACGGCGTCGGCACCAAGGAGGGATCGCTGGAATCCGGGAAAGCTTTTCTCCAAATCCAACAATGACTGAATTCAGTCCCTCTACATCCTATTTATAATAAAAGTGAGACTAGGGCATCCCCATCAATATGCATCTGTTAAAATTATTGCTCTAGTTTCCAATTGTAGAGAAATACAAGATCAATAAAGAAAGAAACGTGAACCTTGTATATCCTTGCTGAGTATGTAAATACAATGTATGAGTACATATATATAGGAAGGATAAAAAAAGGAGTCTCATTTACAAGGTGTGGTACTAATACATAAAGAGAAGAAGAAACTAAATGGGTCATTATGTGGGCCTTTACATTGTCTTTTCTAACACTCCCCCGCAAGCTGGAGCGTACAAGTCATAGACACCCAGCTTGGACAAGAACTTATAGAATAGAGCACTAGGCGGGGCCTTAGTGAGAAGATCAGCAACTTGGTCAGTAGCCGGAACATGTCTCAATTTCTGCTTCTTCATTTGAACTTTCTCCTGAATGAAGTGGCAATCAACTTCAATGTGCTTCATTCTTTCGTGGAAGACCAGATTTTTAGTTATGTGTATAGCAGCTTGACTGTCACAGAGTAAGGTAGCTGGTGATGAAAGTTTTACTCTCATATCACTTAGGAGACTTTCGAGACAAGTAAGCTCGGACACAACAGATGTCATCGAACGGTATTCAGCTTCAGCTGAAGATCGAGCAACCACAGCTTGTTTCTTACTGCACCAGATAACAAGGTGACCTCCAAAGTAGGTACAAAAGCCGCTGGTAGAACGCAAATTATCCAAGGAACCAGCATAATCTGCATCTGAATACGCAACCAGTGTTGGAGTATAAGAAGAGGTTTTGTATACCAACCCTTGACTAGGGGTTGTTTTAGATATCTCAGGATGTGTTTGACGGCCTGTATATGAGACATCCGAGGAGAATGCATAAACCGGCTGACAACCCCAACAGCAAAGGATGTCTGGTCTTGTGACTGTTAGGTAAATCAGTTTTCCAACGAGACGTCGATAGTATTATGGATTTGAAAGAAGTAGATCTGTATCCGAGACTCCTGCACAAAGCTTATGATTGACATCCATAGGAGTATTGGTCGACTTGCATCCAGAGTAGTCGGCATCCTGAAGGAGGTCGAGACAGTACTTCGATTGAGATAGGACAAGGCCATCAGGACGTCTTGCGATCTAAAGGTCGAGGAAGTATCGGAGGTTCCCCAGATCTTTTGTTTGAAAGACAGATCTCAGGTGTTGTTTGATCATTTGTATTCCCTTTGAGTCAACACCTGTGATTAGGATGTCATCGACATATACTAAAAGGAGAACGGTGCATGTTGTGTGATGTCGAGTAAACAGAGAGAAATCTGTCGAGCTCCGAGTAAAACCAATTTCTCGCACAACCATACTAAACTTGTCGAACCATGCCCGGGGGGATTGTTTGAGACCATAAATCGACTTCTTGAGGTGACAAACTCGGGACTCCCCCGTGGTCACAAACCCTGGAGGTTGTTATATGTAAACAGTTTCTTGTAGATCGTCATTTAGAAAATCATTTTGATATCCAATTGATGTAAGGGTCATTGTCAATGCACAACCACTGAAAGGAGGACACGAACCGTGTTGAGCTTGGCTACTGGAGAGAATGTTTCCTCATAGTCAAGACCTTATTGTTGAGTAAATCCACGAGCCACCAGTCATCTTAAGACGGTCAATTGTCCGATCAGGAGCATGCTTGATGACAAAGACCCATTTGCAACCAACAGTAGTCTGGTCTGGAGGGAGAGGAACCAGTTCCCATGTCTGGTTAGCCCAGAGGGCTGTTATTTCCTCGTCCATAGCTGTCTGTCAGCCCAGATGTTGAAAAGCCTCCTGCACAGAGTTAAGAACATAAATAGAGGATAATGAAGTACCAAAGGAGTGAAGCGTCGGAGACAGGCGATGTAAAGATACATAGTTCGTCCATGGGATGGGCAGTGGAAGTCGGTGTTGGATCAGCAGCTTTCAGAGTGTCAGAGGTCGAAGTCGACTGTATCGGGACGGCGGAGCGAAAAGGGCGACGAGTATAGACACGAATAAGAAGGGGCCTGTGGAGAACGGGAGCCGGGTCAGGGAGTAGTGGTGGAGGAGAGGTAACTGGGATGACAGGTCTTGGCAAGTATTCTGGTGGAAGAGATGAGTTTGGAGCGGTGAAATATGGTTGATCTTCCCGAAAGGTAACATCCGCTGAAACGGTCACCCTGCGGGTATTAGGAGAATAGCAAACATAGCCTTTCTGGATATGGGAATATCCGACAAACATGTGTTTGGCTGCTCGGGGATCCAACTTATCCGTCGACGGGCCAAGTATTTGAATATAGCAAGTGCAACCAAAGATGCGAGACGTGAGTGAGAACAGCGGAGTAGAAGAGAAGAGGAGACTAAATGGAATAGTATTTTGGAGAACGGAGGAAGGAAGATGGTTGATGAGATAACATGTCGTCGAAAAGCGCAAATTTCCAATATGCCTTGGGTACATGCATTTGAACCATGAGGGAGCGAGCAACATCGAGAAGGTGCCTATTTTATGTTCAGCCACTCCGTTTTGTTGGGGGGTATAAGCACACGAAGTCTGATGAATGATTCCAAATTCAGAACAGACATTAGCAAATTCATGGCTAGTGTATTCGCGAGCATTATCTGTTCGGAGAGTTTTAATTTTGTTGTAAAACTGTGTGCGAGTCTCAAGAACGAAAGCCCGGAACATACGGGGAAGCTCAGAACGATCACGATAAGTATAACCAGGTGGTTCGAGAATAATCATCAATAAACATGATAAAATAACGATAACCAAACACACTAATTATTTTGTATGTGCCCCAAATATCAGAATGCACTAAAACAAAAGGAGCAGAGCTCCGAGTACAATAAAGAGGAAATGAGGAACAATATTGTTTTCCCAAAGTACAGGAATCACAGGTAAAAGCTGAAAGAGAAATATCAGGGAGGGCCTTCTTGAGAACTGAAAGAGAAGCATGCCCAAGACACCGATGTCAATCAACAGAGGAGACTGAGGAGAGGATTGTAGGAGAAACATCAAGATGGTAGAGCCCGTTTTACAACCGTCGTTTACCAATGATACACTGCGTCTGTCGATCTTGCATCAAAAAAAAGAAGAGGTGAATGTGACAGAGCAATTCAAATCGGTAGTGAGGCGACTAACAGAAAGTAAATTAAACGGGGAGCCTGAGACAGGGAGTGCCGAGTGGAGAGAGATAGAGGAGTTGAGACGGATATCAACAGAGCCAGAGATAAGTATTATGTCGTCATTGGTCACTGTGATAAACTTAGGATGTGAAGAATCCAAGTATTGATGTGGCTTTAGCGAGGTGATATGGTGAGTAGCATCTGAATCCACTATCCAGCACGGACTAGTGGAGAGACAAGTGATACCTTCGTTGGAGATGGAGGCAACAGAGGCAAGCAGGTGGCTGAGCATCCCGTGAAGTTGCTGGAGCTGGAGGCGAACTTTGTCAAGGTCAGTACGAGTGGCAGAAGGACTGTGGGCAGCAACGGAAGTAGTCGAACGAGGAGGAAGACCATGTTTGCGGTAGCATGTCGCCTTAAGATATCCATCGTTACCACAGAAAGAACACTTTCTCCGCGACCGACCACCTCAACCCCGTCCCCGAGAGCCTGAACGTCCTCTATGGGTAAGGGAAGGAGATGTAGTAATGGCGCAGAAGAGTGTCGGAGAAGAGCTGCAGAAGGTGGGCCGATAGCGTCAGGAGGCGTTGTAACCTTTAACAGCATGGAGCACACATCAGAGAATGAGAGAGTCGTGGCAGACGAGAGGATCTGAGCCCGAACACTTTGTAGATGAGGCAAGGCATGGGTCATCATCATGGCAATACCAACTGCTTCTTTTTGAGCGCGTTGGGCAGCAAGATCCCTTGTTGGGGGCGGATGTTAAATCCAGACTTCAACCAGTGTCTTGGACCGAGCAATAAACAAACTTAAGTCAGAAGCACCGTCAGTGTCAAGAGTCTGAATATCGGTGATGATATCATACAAGTTTTGAAGACTGCCCATGCCCGACTAAAGAGAGTGGAGCTCATCCCACATCGTCTTGACCGTCTCATGATACATGATCATGCGGTAAGGTTCGCCATCAAGGGAGTCGAGAAGCCATGTTTGAACATAACCATCGTGCAGAAATTCTTTTGACTGAAGGACCCGACGAACAGAGTGCACTCACTCAACAAAGTTCTTCTTTCCAGTAAGAGAGATGGTGGTAATGCGCAACTCGTCACGAAGTTCAGAAACAGGGACAGCCACAGCAGCAGGAGTGAAAGTGGCAGTAGAGGTATCTATGACCAAGTAACTGGTGGTTAAGCGAAGTGGCTAGAAGAAGAATGCACAGCGGATAGACCACTGCGGACAGGAACAGACAGCAGCAGCTAAGGACTGGCGGACTGGCATTCGACCGGCGACAAGATCAACAGCGGATAAGCCAGGCCGCAGCGAGCAGAGACCACGATGGCGCGGTTTGACGAGGCTAACCAGCAAGGCCACGTCGGTTAGAGCAGTGAACTAACAAGAGACCGCAGCGGACAGAGCAGCGAACTGAGCAGACGAACATGAGAAGAGACCGCAGCGGACTGAAGAAGTCAGCACGGAGTGTGGCAGAACGGCACATACTGAGAGAAGTCGGCAAGACCGCGCGATAAGAAACCCACGCGGCAAGAGCAAGCCGCGACAAGAGAAGTCGGCAAGAGCAGACCGTACGACAAGCACCTCGCACGAGAACAGAGAGAGACCAGTGCGGCTGGTTGGCGACGATAAGCAGATCGCTGGGAGACCATGGGGAGCAGTGGAAAGAGACCGGAGAAGAGGAGAAGAACGCAGCGACAAGAGGAGAAGACCGCACTATCAAGGGAGAAGGTCGAATGGACAAGAGGGAGATCGCGCGATTAGGGAGAGAGGACCGCAACGACAAAGGAGAAGTCGAGCGGTTAGGGAGAAGAGGCCGCAGGAAAGAGAAGAGAAAAGGAGAGTGGGTCCCACGAAGCAGATTGGAGAGAGAGAGTATAAAAAGGAAGAGAGGAGGAGGGGGTGGTTCCACGGGAAGGAGACTTGCGGTTAGAGGCAAGTAAACCGCAAAACTAAGAAACCGCCGAGAGAGTTGCGGGTAGAAGGGGAGAGACTGCAGAGAGGGTCGCGGATAGAAAACCGCAGAGAGAGTTGCGGTTAGTAAATTAGAGACCGCCCGGGATCGCTGGCTCTGATACCATGTAGAAAAATGCAAGATTAATGAAGAAAGAAACGTGAACCTTATATATCCTTGTTGAGTATGTAAATACAATGTATGAGTACATATATATAGGAAGGAGAAAGAGAGAAGAGTCTCATTTACAAGGTGTGGGACTAATACATAAAGAGAAGAAGAAACTAAGGCTTCGTTTGGGGGGACTTATTTTCATCGGTCAAGCGGTTACGAGCATGAACACCTTAATTAAGGTCCGGTTCATGCGGTCGTAACTGCTACCGGTGAAATAAGTGGATAAATGTGTCATTATGTGAGCCTTTACATTGTCTTTTCTAACACAAATAAATATATATATATAATGACCGTAAATAGAGATTTATGATTATAAACAATTGTGCCATTATCACTGTATTTTATTTGATTAGTTTAGAATTTGTACTAAAATTGATTACAATTTGCATGCTATATTATTAAATTGTTTATCTATACTATATTAAAAGGGAAAAACACCCTTTAGTTAAACATTAACTTTCCGATTCTACCCCTCTATTAAAAAAATTCAGTTTTTAAAATTTGTGTTTTTTTCTATTTTAAAAAATATGCTCTCATATAGACAAAGTCATCTACCTACAATAAAAATGTGTTCTTCCCGCCGCGCGCAAATCCCTGTGCACACCGCAAAAATGAGCGACGGCCGACGAGCGGAATATAACAATCAGGGGTTTGCGAGCGGCGGGAGCATCGTCGTGCCGGGACAAGATTCTTCAAACTCGATAAAGAGAAAAGGGTTTAGAATGTAAATGTTTTGAATCATAAGTTCATAACGTTGAATATGGCGTGCTGAAGTCTTGTTCTCTTCTATGTTCCTTTCTTATCCTACAAAGGAAATTTTATGCAATTTAGGTTACTTGTGGATTGTTGGGCTAGTTGTACTTGTCAAAATTCAGTATTTTGTTCATATTATAACTTTTGTTGCCAAAAGGCTTGGAAGTCAAAAAAAATAAACGACAAGGGCTTCAGATTCTCAAAATTTTATTTTTTTGAATGTCACAAGGGTTACAAAAATGAATGGTATAAATTCTTGGATTGTGGGGCATTCGATCACAACACTGGTGATGCCACCCTCATTAAAAATTCCACAGAAGGCATAATTCTCCATGATTTACTCAGCAAGAAAGTCCAAATTAATTACAGAAAGCATTTCTTGGACTTCCTTGTTGAGGGATGAGAGTTTATTTTAGGATACACAATCTTTAATAGATATATTTTTAGAGAGACATAATGAAATTTCAATAGAGATCATTTTTAGAGACACATAAATTGGAAATAATGAGTTCAATCTCAAGAATGAGTTCAGATGCAAGAATTACTAGTTTTACTAAATCAAGCGTCACTCGTAACATATCTTATAAGATCATCTCGATAAGTTAATCACATTACATTCTTGAAATGATTTATATTAGATCTGATGTCCATCTAACTTTCTCCACTTTCTTTCTCTATAAATTTCACTAGGATTTTCTCTCTAGAAATATATCTGATGCAGGGGTAGGTTGACTGTAACCTCCTCCGGGCAAAGATTCCGGCAAGGTCACGACTAACATCTAACAGCTAACTAAGAAGGGAGATTGAAAAGGAAATTCATAGACTTTCTTATATTAAAATTCTGACTCGTCTTCTGCAGCAATATGATAGGTATAAATACTACCACTACAATAGGGAACCGTTACAAAAAGAGATGTTGGCAAGCCCACGCGGCAGACTGATTGCTTTATCAAAATAACTTTGGATGGCTGAGCTGGCATGATCTCTTCCT
Source organism: Platanthera guangdongensis (assembly GCA_039583875.1). Classification (NCBI taxonomy): domain Eukaryota; kingdom Viridiplantae; phylum Streptophyta; class Magnoliopsida; order Asparagales; family Orchidaceae; genus Platanthera; species Platanthera guangdongensis. Next base: position 174,095,092 of record CM077160.1, on the reverse strand, counting down.
TCCCTGCAGCACTGTGTTTGTAGCCGTTACATCACTTCCCGCCTCTAGAGCAACGACCACGTTGCTTTTAACATTTGTCTCCTTCCCAAGATTGATTTGTGAGAGTCGGAGAGCTGGAGGTCGCCGGCGGTGAGATCGTCGTTGATGTGGTATGGTCGGTAGCTTTGGCAGCTGGAGAGTCCTCCGGAACTGAATTCGACATAATCGTCGAGGGGCGTGGGCTCCAGGAATCCGGATGGTCGGCCAGATTGCGGGAGGATCCTCCATCATCTCCATAATTGGTGTGATCTCAGATAAGTCATCCTTCGTCCCTTGTTCTTTATATCTGCTCCCCTGGGATGACGGTTCTGTTGTATCTGTGTTGTTCTCTTGACCTGCACACAATGAAAGAGTGTGAGTGTTTTGTTGCAATTGTAAAGATGAGCGTACCTGTTTAGGAAGAGACTCCACATCTTCCCATGAACTATCTTCAGGTGCTAATCCCTCCCACTGGATTAATGCTTGATGAATCAGCTTATCTTGACGCCAAATGAAACGTTCATCTAAGACTGATAATATGTCATGTATTGGATGATTATTTGCATCCATCGGTGGTAAGTGGTGAACCTTGTTTTCGTTTGATGCATAATAGGGTTTTAGTAATGACACATGGAATACCGGGTGAATCTGTGAATAATCGGGTGGTTGTAGTTTGTAGGCTACTGGTTAACCTTTTTAAGGATTTCAAAAGGCCCATAATACTTTAAGCTGAACCGAGCATACTTTTGATTTTGTAAAGATAATTGTTTATAAGGGTGGAGTTTTAATAACACTAAATCACATACGTTTAAACTGAATTGGTGTTCTTTTCTTGTTTGCAGTAGTTTGGATGCGGTGTTGGGCTCGTTGGAGATTCAAGTGTAGCTTGTGCGAACAATTTATCTCTTTCTTCCAACTGTACTTGAGCAGCTTGTATTGTACTATTAACATTAAAGTGTCGAACTAGTGCATGCGGTCTTCGGCCGAAACATAGCTTCAAAGGGTGTCATATCGGCCGACGAATGATATGTTGTGTTGTAGTAAAATTCCGCCCAACTAAGAAGTTTGGAACAATGCTTAGGGTTTTGATGAGCGAAATATCCTAAGATATTGGTTCAAACATCTATTCACCCGCTCTGTTTGTCCATCCGTCTTTGGATGATAAGCAAAGCTATAACTGAGCTTGGTACCTTGATGTGTGAACAGCGCCCTCCAAAATTTGCTCAAAAAAACTGGATCTCAATCGGTGATGATTGTGTTAGGTATACCATGCAATTTCCCGATGTGATCTCAAAACACTCTTGCTATGACTGGCCCGGTTAATGACGTTAATTGGGCAAAATGTGCTCTGCTTGTGAGACGATCAACTACCACCAATATGTTGGTATAGCCTTCAGAGGGTGGTAAATGTGTGATAAAATCCATGCACAAATCCGTCCAGATTTGTGTGGGGACAGGCAAGGGCTGTAGCAATCCGAAAGGATTGTTATTTGTCCCCTTTCCCTTTTGGCATAAGTCACGCATCTTGATATAATGTTTAATTTCTTTCGCCATTTTCGGCCAATAATAACTTGATCGTAAACGATAATAAGTTGGCTTAACTCCGGAATGTCCACTTGAGCGCAACGTGTGTGCTTCTTGTATTAATTGATCAGGTAGTGAGCAGACTGGAATGTATAAAACATTTTTGAAAAATAATTTTTGGTTAGAGTCCAATTTGTTGGTGTGGTCAAGTACTTATATAAGAGGCGGTTAATTTTTTGGCTAAACGATCTGTTTGATATTATAAGAACAAGTTAAATTATTTAAATTATTCAATGTCTAATTGTGCTCTGGTAATCTGGATAAGGCATCCGCCGCTGTATTTAGTCGTCCCGGTTTATACTCTATTTTAAAATCGAACTCTAATAGTTTTGAAAGAAAACGCTGTTGAGAAGGGTTATTTAGCAATTGGGTGGTCAAGTGATGAAGCGTCTGATGATCCGTGCGTATTATGAAGGGGGCCCCGAGAAGATATTGCTGTCATTTATCCAGGGTTGTCGAAATGGCTAATAACTCTATGTCATATGTTGATTTATTTTGATCCTTAGTCGTCAGTTTTTTATTAAAATATGCTAAGGGATGATTATTTTGGGACAAGATCGCCCCAATTCCACATCCTGATGTGTCGGTTTCTAGCGTAAAAGTTTGTGTAAAATCCAGTAATGTCAGGACCAGGGCGGAAGTTAAGTATGTCTTAAGTTGTTCGAATGCCTTCGCTGCTTGCTCATTCCATGCAAATCCGTTTTTTGTTAAAAGATCCATCAATGGTGCCGCTAGTGTGGCATAGTGTTTAATAAACCGTCTATAGTAGCCCGAGAACCCTAAGAAGGATTTTAATTGTTTAGCTGTTGTTGGGGTTGGCCATTTTAAGATAGTGGTTACCTTTTCTGGATGTGGGCTTATACCCGACGCATTGATGACATGGCCTAAAAATTCTATTGTGGAAGGCATAAACTGACATTTGGTTAGCTTCACGTAGAAGGAATTAACTCGCATTGTAGAAAATATGATGGTTAAATGATTTAAATGACTTTGAAAATCTCGACTATATATTAAAATATCGTCGAAGAAGATAACTGCGAACTTCCGTAAATATGGTTGGAAAACCTTGTTCATTAATGATTGAAAGGTTGTGGGGGCGTTAGTGAGGCCGAATGGCATCACTGGAAATTCATATAATCCTTGTGGAGTACGGAAAGCGGTCTTGTGGATGTCATCGGGATGCATACGCACTTGGTGATATCCTGATTGTAAGTCTAGTTTGGAGAAGAAAGTTGAACCATGCAACTCGTCAAATAGTTCCTCGACCGTCGGCATTGGAAATGCGTCACGTGCGACTACTGAGTTTAAGGCGTGGTAGACCGCACAGAATCGCCATGTACCGTCCTTTTTCTTTATTAAGAGAACCGATGAACTAAAAGATGATGTGCTTGGTCGAATCAGTCCTTGAGCTAACATTTCTTCCACTAGACGATCAATCTCTGTCTTTTGGTAGTGCGGATAACGATATGGTTTCACCATGATAATAGTATTCGGGGGTTGTAAAGGTATTTTATGATCGCAGTCTCTTGATGGGGATAGGCCAATTGGTTTCTGAAAAATATCTTTAAATTTACTTAATATGGGGGGTAAGCTCATGGTGTTCGGGTGTTGGGGTTGGAACGTCGCGGTTTTCGGTTTGGAGAGAAAAAAAAAACATAATACTGAAGTTGAAATAGAATCCTGAGATACCAATTTGGTTATTTGGCTCGGGGTAATTGGAATGGATACTACAGACCGAATTCCCTAAACCCTAGATAGTCTGATTGGTATGTTGGAATGTCATTTGTTTGTCTTTATAATTGGTGGTGACGTCAATATCCGAACCAAATAAGTCTATGATGAATAGATTTGTTGAAAATTGGTGTTTTTGAATAGTAAGTTCAGCGTTAAGGTATATGCATGCACACGTCAATAATTCTCCATTCTCCACGTGTACCTTGAAAGGTTTAATGACGGTGATTGGTGCGTGTAGAAAATTAGCTACCCGTTGAGAAATAAAGTTCGTTGAACTGCCGCAATCTACTAGTATCTGCACGGGGTGAGTTAATAGAATTCCTTCAAATCTGATAGATTGGCTAGAAAAAGTCCCTATTAGAGCGTGATATCCAATCTCATACCCTTGAGGTGGTGAGGGCAATTGGTCCAGAGGATCTACTAGTTCGGATGGGTCTACTAGGCCAATTGAGTCTATAATATCATCTTCCATATAAAGACACAAAGCTTTATTTTTACATCGGTGGTCAGGTAGGTAACGTTCGTCACAGGTGTAACATAATCCCTTCTCCCTTTTAAGTTGAAGTTCGGCCGGTGTTAAACGCTTGTATCCTGGTTTAAAATTTGGTAGTTATCTAGGGGCTTGAGGTATGTGAGACGTGTTTGGAGAGGTATTAAATGTTACGCGGTGTGTCTTAGACTCCTCCAGCCATTGTTCTTCGTACAGTTTTGCGAGGTTAAAAGCTTCATCTAAAGTATATGGTCGTTGAGTAATCACACTTCGTTGAATTGTGGGTTTTAATCCCGCAATGAAAATGGACCTTAATAACTCTGGGGGTATCTCATTGATTTTGGTGGCTAATTCTTCAAATTTATCTTTGAATGACATAACAGTGTTTACTTGTCTTAACAATGTGAGTTTAATCAACGGATCTTCGAATGCTGAGGGGCCAAACCGCAAAAAGAGGGCGAATTTAAATTTGTTCCAATCAAAATACGCCCCGTCAGGATTCAATGATTCATACCAGCGTGACGCTGGTGGGTCTAAGTGCATTGATATAATGGGCATATAGGCTGAATGTGGGATGTTATAAAAACGGAAGTAATGTTCGGCTCTTTTAACCCAATCCGTTGGGTCACCATTTTCAAATCGAGGAAAATGAAATTTTACCTAACCGAAGGAGGAAAAAGATGTGGCCGGATTTGTACCGTGAAAAGATGGCGAGATATTGTCACTGCCCTCTCTATACGAATTATGTGGAGCTTGTGCGATGTTGAAATTCCAGGATTGGTGTGGCTGAGCCTGTCCCAATGTTGGTCCGAAAATTTCATGTGTTGTGGGTGAACTCTGATTGAATAAAGAAGTTGGAGTCCCAGCTGTGGTAAATTGGGGGCCACGGGAGTAGGATGAAAATCCCGCCGCGCCTAATGGTGAATGATGTCCTGGAAACATGGGGTGGGGTAGGGCGAAGGTGCCAGGAGTATGCGCAGTAAGGGGGCCACGTGCTCCGAAATTTAAACCTTGAGCTGCTCCGTAAAAGCTTGGGAACTGGGAACCCAGGCTAGGAATGTTTCCATCGAGGATGAACTGAGATGGATTCGGTAGGCCTGAAGTGTTAGACCCTCGAGTCGGCAAGGTCGCAGAGGTGGGTGGCAGATTAATCTCGGTCGATGATGATGATGAAGGCCCGAAAAGGACGTCTGGCTGAGCACGAAGTGGTTCAAAGCCTCCATCCTGTGAACTGGGTGGAGGTGCTTTCAACAAGGAACTCATTTCTTATCGCAGCAACAGTAAATCTTGAGAGGATTGCTCGATGGATTGTCGAATCGTCATGGTGAGCTTCAGCATCTCGGCTTCTAATGTGGAGAGGTTTTGCGCCTACTCCGCTTGTCGTTGATCCATTGTCTTCCATATTTCTTGTTGTCCGTTGGAGAGATCCTTCAAGCGTGTATTCGGAGGTGGTTCGGTACCCGCCATGGCGAGAGGTTCAACGAGAGCACCAATGTAACCTCCTCCGACAAAGATTTCGGTGAGGTCACGGCTAACATCTAACTAAGGAGATTGAAAAGGAAATTCATATACTTAAATTTAAATTCTGACTCGTCTTCTACAGCAATACGATAGGTATACATACTACTACTACAATAGGGAACTGTTACAAAAAGAGCCGTTGGCAAGCCCACGCGGCACAGACTGATTGCTTTATCAAAATAATTTTGGATGGCTGAGCTGGCATGATCTCGTCCTTCCCTGCAGCTCTGTGTTTGTAGCCATTACATTGACAATGACACGGGTATCCTAAATGCAATCCTAGATGAGATGCGACACTGCAAATGTAAGGAGCAGTCTGATTCAATTAGCACTAAATAATTAATCAAAATAAAACCTATTCAGAAGTACATTTGTTCACAGAAAATGATTTTGGAAAATAAACTTTAATTCACCAAAAGGATTGAGCCTCAAATACTTTTAAGCGAGCACAAAATAAGTTTTGCAAATCCATGATTTCACAATTACAAGTGCATATAATATCACATCCAACAAAGTATAGTCCGGATATGTAATAACAGAAAACAAAGACTAAATAACGACTTACGTATGCATGCGGCGGCTGAATTCAGCCACTGAGGAGGTTCCGGGCTGCGAAGGGCTCGGCAGAAGTGGAGGGGACTGGAGTAGACAGGGGAATGGTGAGAGCTACTCGACTATGTAGTGGGGGCTTGGTTTTGGTCGAAGGAATTGACAATGGAGCCGTGGTTGCAGATGGGTGGGCTGTAGAGACGAAGAAATAGTGGGAGGAAATCAGCAGAGGCTACAAAAATGGCATGGGGGTTGCGGGAACTTGTGAGGGCTGTGGGGTACGGACTAATGGATGGTGGGGAGGCGTGCGGTGGTACAAAATTTGAAGGAGAGGGGAAGGCGCTTACTGTAATTAGATGGTGATGTCTGGACTGGCGAGGACTGGACGACAGCGGATGGAATAGGGTGATGAGGGCTGGATTTTGGAATGACAATGGTTGATGGAGGGAGGGGAAGGGAGGCTGGAAGGTATCAAAACCCTTGTTGTCCACCAAGAAAACTTTCGGCATCACACGGAGAGAGGAGACAGCGGTTTTCTAGTTTTGTAATCTGATATGACCCAGAGCCGCTTCAGAGTGGTCTATCATCGGAAGGGGCCAAAAAACAGCGAGACCGAACCATCTGGTTCAGTCTCTCCAACCTCCTAATCAAACCGTACTGGCCCAGCCGGTCTACAACTGAGTATTTGGGGGGGATGCGGCGCATCCCCTAGGGCAGGAGTTCTCCTCCATCGCAGGTCATGGCAACCCACGGTATGCGCATCACGACACTGGAAGAGGGGCAACAGGGCTTTCGGGACCTCCTAGAAGCGCTGAAGGAGGAGTTGTCGCAGAAGATCAGCGTCGGAGAGGAGCGCTCCCATGCGTCTTTTCTGGAGGCGACGACGGTGCTCGGGGAACAGCTAGGCCGCATCGAGCGGGCTCTAGATCGCGGCAAGGGGCTAGCAACAGGCGGTGTGGTCAACCTCAACGGTGTGGGGGAGTCGACGACCGACGGGAGGAAAGCAGCAGGGGCTCCGCCGCTTGCACCACGACGGATTTTGCGGGGCTCAGGGACCCGTCATCTCTGGCCAGCGAGCCCAGAGGCACCCTCCGAGCGGCAATTGGGGGCCCGACGAGGGATCTGGGGGCTTCAGCAGCTTTACGCGAGACCTGGGGGGCTTCCACCAGCAGCGGCAGCCACAGATGGCATGGAGAGAGGATATCAGGAATCAAAGGGGTGTTGAGACAGGAAAGGGAGGTGGTCAGTACTACCGGCAGCCACATGTAAGTTGGGGGGAAGGAAAAGTAAGCAATGATACCGGCCCGGGAGGGCGCGGGGGCGTTCGAACGCCACACGGGGGGGGGGGGGGGAGGAAGAGAGGCACTGGTGTAGGACCACCGGGGTCGGGGGCCCGTCATGCAAGGTAGATGAAGACCAGTGGAGAATGGGGGACCATGGAATCAGGGTTGGGGACCTCCAGATTTTCCGAAGGGGAGGCCACCGCAGCAACACCATCCACCAGTGCAACCCTGACTGACGAGGATGGAGTTTCCGAAGTACAAAAACGGAGACCCACTGGAATGGATCGAGGGGGGCGAGATGTTTTTTGAGTACCTGGAGCTTCCCAAGCACCAGCGAGTGCACAACGCCTCTTTTCACCTTGAAGGGGATACATATCAGTGGTCGAGCTGGTGGAGAAAGCAGCGACCCTACCCCACATGCGAAGAATTCTGCGAGGGGCTCATCACGAGGTTTGGGCCGACTGAGTATGAGGACTTTAATATGATGCTGAATAAATTGAGGCAGACAGGGACTGTCAACGAGTATAGAAAGAAGTTTGAAAGGTTGGCGAACCGGGTACAGTGGACAGAGAAGGCGCTTCTGGGGTGTTTTATGGCAGAACTTAAGGAGAAAATCAGCGATGAGGTGCAGACATTTCAGCTCGGGAGCCTAGCACAAGCCACCGGGATGGCTCAGTTACAGGAGGAACTGGGGAGACGCAAGGCAGCCGCAACCTACTGTTGGGGAAGTAAGGAAGGAGAACAGGGAACGACCAAGGGGACAACCAAAGGAACCAGCAACCCATCTTTCCGGAAAGAGGCAGCGTTGAAGCGATTGTCGGGGGAAGCGATGCAAGATCGACAGGCCAAGGGGCTGTGCTACACTTGTGACGAGCAATTTGTTCCCGGGCACAAGTGTAAGGAGGTTCAGGTTTACATGTTGCAGGAGGAGGACGGGTGATGTAAACCCGAATTAGAGTTCAAAATATTAAGTATTTTATAGCAAAAATATTTTATTTATTATAAATAAAATCAGAATTTCTGAAAATTAAGAGGATTTTAGTTTTGAAAAAAAGCGGGCCGAGCAGGCTAGATCGAGATGTTCGCACGTAAAACTGCTCTTACCAATAAACGTCGCAAACCGTAATTTGTTATTTAGAAAACTTTGTCAGCGTTAACGGTTCGAACCGTGGCGGGATTTGGATGTTCACAAGCACAAACCACAACAACAACTTCTGAATTAAAACGGTAATTAAGGCGAGAGAACATTCGGGGCAAACTCTTAATTATTTAAAGGTTGCATAAATTTAAAAACCGAATAATCGCGAGCGTGAGTCGGGCCAAGTTACCACAAGAGAGCAGCCCGGTCCAAATTGAGGAGCAGTGATTGTTGCTGGATCGAAACGGGTGAACAGGCCCAACCTTACGGGCTTCCAGTCGGCGGCTTTGGGCGAACAGGGGATGTCAGAATCGATGCTGAAGAATCGATGCTGAAGTCGATGGCACCCCTCACGCGACAGGGCAGGCGATACTGGAAGAAGTCGGCGAAGTCGCTGGATGACTGGAGTAGGTCGGCGGATGCGGGCCTGGCTGGAGACGGCGGGTGAGCGACGGTCAGCTTGCTGCGTCGGGAGGACACGACGTGGAGTAGCAGCGCCGTCGAGGAACTTGCCGCTGTCGTCGGCGGTCAGCGTTGAGAAGCAGTGGCGTCGAGGAACTCGCGAAATCCAACGGAGGACTCGGATAGATCGGGATTTGGGGGCCGGCACTGTAGAGAGAAACGATAATAAGTCGTTTCTCTCTATTTTTGTCTAGGCTACCTAATCAATGGTCGGCTCCACCTTTTAATAGGGCTAGCCATGAATCAAAATTATTTCCTTCTTTTTATTTTCTTCCAAGTAGGGAGACTATTCCAAAATGATAAAGATTTTATTCTACCCTTTTTATTGTTTGTCAAATGTTGTTTTTCTCTTAATAATAATCTCTCATAACATCTTTTCAAAACTTACTAAATTTAAATTTATGTATATTAAATAATTTTAAGCTTGCCCGTTTCGTCCTAACTACCAAAATTACAGGACCTTTTTATTAAAGGTCTCGTCGGACGGTCAAATCGACGAGCCGAGCAATTTCAAGCAAACAGGAGTACGGCAAAGGGAATACATAAAAAGATGCATAAAAAAATGCATAAATAAAATTTCATGCCGCATGGTGGCATCATGCAATATTGGATGCGACGGAGGATGCATCAACGGGTTGGAGACCAATAAGGACGACTGTCCCGAGGAGAGGAAGGTCCTCAATTTGGAGGAAATCGAAGTTTTCGTTCATGCTTTGGAAGGGGGTGGGCAACCCTCCAGGATGAGATTGACAGGGAAGGTGTCCGACCAAAAGGTGTTCATACTGGTTGACAGTGGGAGCACCAACCTATGAAGCACCGACACTTCAAAATGCCCAGTGTGTCGGTGTCGGAGAGTCCGACACTCGTCCGACTCTCCGACACTCGAGTTGGAAATCCGACACTCGAGTCGGAAATCCGACACTCGAGTCGGAAATCCGACACTCGAGTCGGAAATCCGACACTCGAGTCGGAAATCCGACACTCGAGTCGGAAATCCGACACGCTGGCTCACGCGGGACACACGTGTCCAGCTCAATCGGACACGCGTGTCCCTAAGTTAGCTACTCATGGTGAGGCGGGTGGCAATTTGTCTTGGAAGTGCATTTACCCCTTTCCAGCATTTCAAGTAGTGAAAGTGAATCTACTAGTGACGTAGATATTTTCTCTAGAAAAAGGAAGATTAAAAGTGGGAAAAAAGTTTGCATGTGAATCCATTATTTTTACTGATGATATATAATGATAATGTGTTAATGTTCTATCATTTTTTTGATCATTTGTTAAGTTTTGCATTTGAATATTTGATGATTAATATTTAAACATGACTTAATTTATTTAAATATTTGTTAATTGTTAATTTTTTTATTTTTTGTTAAATGTTTTAGGACTTTCATAATTATAAAAAATGAATATTTAATATATGTGTCCCAGCGTGTCGGAATATGATATTTTTTTAGAATTGACAAGTCGTGTATCGTGTCGTGTCGTATCGTGTGTCCCATGTCGCTGTCGGTGCAACATAGGCACCAACAACTTCATCAACACCGAGGTATCCAAGAAGTTAGCCATCACACCAACAGAGGATAAGGTGCTTGTGGCGGATAGGAACCTTTTGCAGTGCACGGGGGCCGAGAAGAGGGTGCCACTCATGATACAGGGGTTCAGAAGCTTGGTGGATCTGTACATACTACCGATTCAAGGCTCCGACGTAGTATTGGGGGTGCAGTGGCTGAGGCAGCTGAGACTATTTATGAATGATTGAGAAAATATGACCATGGAGTTCACACATGGTGAGAATACATGTAGGCTACAGAGTAATGCGGGCCCGATAGTGAAGGAAGCCACCATCTTATCCTTGCAGAAATGGATCGAGCAGGACTACCCCATGGCTTGGGTCCTGACCGGAGGAGCAAAAAGAAGGAATCCCAGAGGAATTGCAAGCGGTCATAGAAAGGTTCGAGGAGGTCTTCGAGACACCGAGGGGGTTTCCCCCACCGCAGGCATGCGATCACCGAATTCCGATCAAGGAGGGCACGGATCCCACCAATGTGCGTCCTTACAGGTACCCTCATATACAGAAGGGGGAGATCGAGAGATGTGTCTGGGAAATGCTGCGGGAAGGGACCATTCACTATAGCACAAGTCCTTTTTCCTCTCCAGTCCTATTGGTGAAAAAAGGGAAGGAACTTGGAGATTCTGCATAGACTGCAGAGCACTCAACCGTGTCATCGTTAAAGATAAATTTCTGGAGGCGCACAAAGAACACTTGCGGGTTGTGTTGCAAATCCTCAAGGAGCAAAAATGATATGTAAAGAGATCGAAGTGCTCTTTCGGGCAACAAAAGGTGGAGAATCTGGGCCACCTGGTGAATAGAGAAGGGGTGCGACCAGACCCACAGAAGATCCAGAGAATGGAGTGGCCCACGCCCACCAATATCAAGATGTTGAGAGGATTTTTGGGGCTAACAGGCTACTACAGAAAGTTTGTCAAGTACTACGGGAAGATCGCTAAGTCTTTCACCACATTACTACAGAAGGGAAAGTTTGATTGGGGATAAGATGCGGAGTTAGCGTTCCAGACATTGAAGGAGGCCATGGTAACGACCCTGGTGTTAGCACTACCCAATTTTTCCAAGTTGTTCATAGTGGAAACGGATGCGTCGGGAGCCGGCTTAGGGGCAGTGTTGCTGCAGGAAGGGGGGCCGCTGGCGTACTACAACAAGGCAATTCAGGGAAGGCATTGGGACTATCAGTTTATGAGAAAGAGATGTTGGCGATCCTGTACGCGGTGGGGAAATAACGATCGTACCTCATTGGGAGGCACTTCAAAATACGGACCGACCACCAGATCTTAAAGTACTTGGAGCAGCGGGTCTCGTCACTAGAGCAACAGAAATGGGTGACCAAGATGCTGGGTACGAGTGTACGACTACGAGATCGAATACCGAAAAGGGAAGGAGAAGAAGATCGCTGACGCGCTTTCGTGATTGCCCACTACGAGTTCTATTTTTGCTATTTCAGCGCGGGTCTTGGACATCGTAGAGGATGTTCATCAGGAGGTGTTAGCCGATACGAAGTTGCGACAGATGTTGATGGATATTGCTAAAGGTAGGAGGGTTGAAGCGGGCTACCATGTCATTAATGGCCACTTATACTACAAGGGACGCTTGGTGGTGGGCCGGTGGCACCAGGATCCCCATTACGGTAGCGGCTACTCCATGAGTTTCACGACACGCCCAGCGTCGGGCACTCCGACATGCTGCGGACTTATCAGCATATCAAGCAGAATGTGTACTGGAAAGGGTTGAAGGCGAATGTAGCATAGCATGTGAAGAACTGTAAGGAATGCCAGATGCAGAAGTACAATACTGCCGCTCGAGCAGGGTTATTGGTGCCGCTTGACATTTCGAAGCTTACATGGGAGAGTATTGTGATGGATTTCATTGAGGGGTTACCCAAATCTCAGGGCAAGTCGGTCATTTTGGTAGTGGTGGACCGCCTTTTAAGTATGGACACTTTATCGCGCTAGCGCCCCTTGCACCACAGAGGCCGTGGCGGATGCCTTCGTCCGGGAGGTGGCTAGAATGCATGGGATACCAACTTCCATCATTTCCGATCGCGACACCGTGTTCACTAGCAAGTTTTAAAAGGAGCTTTTCTGCCTCACGGGAACATCCTTACGCAAGAGTACAGCCAACCACCCCCAGAAAGATGGGCAGACGGAGGTCCTCAATAGAAGCGTGGAGACATATTTGCAGTGCTTCAATCCAGGTAAACCCCACCAATGGAGTAAATGGCTCCGTGGGCGGAGTACTAGTATAACACGATCTACCAAACAGCCGCCAAGATGACGTCGTTCGAGAGTTTGTATGGAAGAGCACCGTCGACACTACGGAACTATGAGAAGGGGTCGTCTGTGGTGCCGGAGGTGGAGTCGCGCTACAAAAGCAAGACGACATCTTAAAACAACTGTAGGAGAATCTGCGAAAGGCACAACATTGCATGAGGACACCAGCAGACAAGCACCGGGAAAGCAAAACTTTGAGGAGGGCGAGTGGGTGTACCTCAAGCTACAACCTTATCGACAGTTGTCAGTTGCAGGAGTAAAGAACCAAAAGCTGGCACCTCGCTACCACGGGCCCTTCCGGATCCTAAGTAAGGTGGGGGCCATGGCATACACTTTGGAACTTCTGGTGAATTCGCGTATTGACCCCACCTTTCATGTGTCGCTTCTGAAGAGGTCGGCATCGGGGGATGCTCCACCTGTTAGCCCCTTGCCGGAGGTGTCGGAGCTGTGTGAAGTTCGGCCACGACCGGAGAGGGATCTGGAAGCAAGGATCAAGACAGTGCGAGGAAAAGCCATCGTACGACTGCTAATTCATTGGCAGGGCATGGCCGAGTCCAAACGGACTTGGGTGGATTATGACGAGCTCAAGGAAACATATCCCGAGTTTCAGCTTAAGACAAACAGTTTTTTGAAGACAACAGGAATGATATGACCCGGAGCTGCTTTAGAGTGGTCTATCATCGGAAGGGGCCAAAGAACAGCGAGACTGAACCATCTTCCTAATCAACCCGGGTGGGCCCAGCCGGACTACGACTGGGTATTGGGGGTGGGATGTGGTGCATCCCCTAGGGCATCAAAAATCTCACACAGGTATTGCTCGTTCTCTCTCGGAGTAGCAGTAGCGTAACATAATAAAACCCACGACGCTCTCCCCAGCCAGCCCCTACGTGCATAAATAAGTCCTAACTGAAATATGGCACCCGAATCGGACGGCTCATATCGTCTGTGAGCCGATCGGGTGTCAAATACAACTCGAAATAAATAAAATAATATATGAAAAGGACTTGGAACGACCGTCCAGATGCATCCGCCCACTCGGATCATTCGAACGGGTAGCGAATCACTGCTTCCCGCGAAAATACAGGTGTGTGGGCTGATAATCTCCATCAACATCTCTATAGAATTTTCCTAGGATTCTCTCAATCAAAATCTTCTCTATAGCAACTCTAAAGATTTGGGAATCTCATTGAATTTCTCTCTAGAAATCTTTCACCATAGTCCTATCTTATTAGGGTTCTCTCACACAAAGATGTCATCCATCTATAACCTTTCACTCTCTAAAGTTCTATTTAAAAAGTTTCTTTCCATAAATTTCATTAGAATTCTTTCTAGAAATTATTTCTCGACTTTGCTAAAGTTTTTCCCACTAAAGAATTTTTTCCGAGAGAATCTCTATAAAAATTATTTCTATTGAAATTTCATTATCTCTAAAAATTCAGTAACCCTTGCCATTATGAATTTTGATTGTTTTCTCATTATTGCATACATGTTTTTAAAATTGTGTTTTTAATTAATTAAATTTTTTAAAAATGGATGTAAAGGATAGTGATGGTTCCATTATATAAAAAACTCAAGAAAATGGAACACATCTTTGCAGTTTTCTTCGTCCCACTAGAATAAGATAGAACATATAGAGGACTTCTTCCTTCGAAACATGGAAATAGATGTGTTAGATAAGATGTACATTATGTGGAGTCGTGTTAGCCTAGAGTCACCTCGGGTGTTAGGATCACCCTCATTTGTACATGTATATATATTACGATTGTTTCAAGAGTGAAAACAGAAAACAATTTCTCCTATCATGGTATCAAAGCCCTAGCCGCATCCTCCACGATCGAACCCGCCGATCGTTCCTGTCGATTCTTCCACCGCTCAAGTCGATCGATCCAGTCGATGTTTCCGCTGATCCCGTTGTTCCCATCGCTGCCCCCGCCGCTGCTTTTTGGCGATCGCACAATCCCGTCGAATAGTTGCTCCTGCTCTTCCCGATCGCAGCTTCTGTCTCTGTTTTCGATCGCAGCTTCTGCACGCCGCTGGTTTCCTCTCCTGCGATCGAACACGTCTCTCACCGCTTTTTTCTTCCGCCAATTTGAAGTCCAAATAGTAGAAGAATCAAGAAGCCCTCACAGAACCACCAGCGTGAATTCCGGCTACAACACATCGTTCTGGCTTCAGAATTTCCTCCTCCGCTGCATCTCCGGCCTTCCCTTCAACCGCTGCCAGTGTCTCACTGAGCTCGTTTGCTGCCTCCCGCAGCCTGCATAACACTACCAGCCTTCTCTGCTGCCTCCTGCAACCCGTCGGAACCCGCCGGCCTCCTATGTTCTCTGGTGGTTTCGGCCTACCTTCTCAATCTTCTCTGACTGACTCTACAGCCCCGATGGCCTCTTTTGTGTTCCTCCAGAAAGTCTTGGTGATTGCTGAGGGGACTCTTCCTCCTACGCCCTCTACTGCTCAGTCTGGTGCTCCTCGTCGCCAGCCGGTCTGCTGTCACTATTGCTAGTGTCTTGGACACATCCAATCTGAGTGCCGCAAGTTTCAAAGGGCTCAGCAGTCTAGTCATCAGCGTGCTCCTGGTGTTCCTTCCACTCACTTTTCAACTTCAACGGAGTCTCTCTCGGTATCTGAGTTTGCGCAACTGATTGCCCAGCAGTTCTTCAATAGCTTTCACTGCCCCGCTCTTCTTCCTCTATCTCTCAGTCGGCTTCCTCCGCCCCTGCAGGTATCTCCACCTTCGACTAGTTGTTTGACTCTGAAGCGTCTTTTCACATGACCTATGATGTTACCCATCTTTTGTCCTGTCATCCCATCTATTCTGCCCTTAATATCACGGTAGCAAATGGAACCATTCGCCCCATCACCAGTTGTGGCCTCCTTCATACCAGCCATTTTCACATTCTCGGTGTTACATA
Organism: Platanthera guangdongensis; assembly: GCA_039583875.1. NCBI lineage: Eukaryota > Viridiplantae > Streptophyta > Magnoliopsida > Asparagales > Orchidaceae > Platanthera > Platanthera guangdongensis. The sequence goes on along the minus strand of CM077160.1, from coordinate 174,079,558 downwards.
CCTAAGTTATCCATGAACCTTATATCCGCCAGTCAGGTCACATCTGTACAACCCCGTATCCGGCCAAGTGTACCCTCCCAAATTAGCGGGTCCTCGTGCGTGCGCGCGGAGGTTTTATGTGTATAGGCTTAACATTTATAAGTATATATATGTTTAAAAATATATATATATGTGTGTTTAATTTTATAATATATATTATTTTATATATATTATATGAGAGGATAGAGATAGAAAGGTGGGGATGGATTAAAGAAATGGGGGGAGAGTGAACAGATAAGGAGAAAAGAGAATAAAAAAGGAAAGAAAAAAGAAAAAGGAGAGGCAGGAGGGCTCGGGGTGGGGGGGTGAGCAGAAAAAGAGAAAAAAAAAGATACAGGATCGGGTTTTTAGGGTTGAAGGAGGAGCCGCCCGACCGCCTCTCTCTCTTTCTCCGGCCGCCTCTCTCTTTTTCTCCGGCCGCCTCTCTCTCTCTCTCCGGCCGTCGCCGCAAGGTGGAGTGCAGCCCGGCTCCCTCCACCTCTTACCGTCCAGGCTGCCGCTAGGAGTGCGGCTCGAGCCTCCCTTTTCCACCTTCTGTCCAGGCCGCCGCCGGCAAGCAGCATCCCGAGCCCCTCCCCCTCTCTTCGTCGCCACCGCCTACGGCAAAGCAAGGCCGGCCGGGAGCTCCTCTCCCGGCGCCGCCTACAGCAAGGCCGGCCGGGAGCTCCTCTCCCGGCGCCGCCTACAGCAAGGCCGGCCGGGAGCTCCTCTCCCGGCGCCGCCTACAGCAGGGTCGGCCGGGAGCTCCTCTCCCGGCGCCGCTTGGAGCTAGGCCAGTCGGGATAAGCTTCCCCGACGCCGCCTGAAGTTGTGGAGGTCGGGATCGACTTCCTCGGTGTTACTTGGAGTACGATCGGCCATGGAGAGGCTCGGACACGGAGGGAAAAATCATTCGGAGCTTTCAACTCTCCCGCGGAGGTCGGATCCGTGCATGGACAACCACTACGGACGCTAGACGTGGAGCCTCGGGCAATGAGCGCAGTTGCGGCCGCCGCCAAGCACGCGTCAAGGGTAACGATATTTCTACTTGGGCAGGTGAAGCCCTCAGTTTCCATATTTGCATGGAAGCCCCTCTCCACCAACGGGTGGAGGAAGGGAGCTCTCCGACGGGTTGACGTGTACGGTAACGATATTTCTACTTGGGCAGTTGAAGCCCTCAGTTTCCATATTGGCATGGAAGCCCCTCTCCACCAACGGGTGGAGGAAGGGAGCTCTCCGACGGGTTGACGTGTACGTCCCCGCAATTAACTGTGTTAGCACCCGAAAGCGTGAGTACGGGTTTAGGCATGCTGTGTGAAGCCCATCCGGACGTGTGAGCCGGATTGGTGATGTTCTGGGGTTCCCGGAGAAGACTCCGAGGAAGTTGTATACTTTCCATTTGCAGGGAATGCGCACCATAGCCCCGAAAAAGGGGTGTGCGCAATATGTTTGGCCCGCTTATGTTCGCCGACCGATGCCTAGTTGGCCGCCGCTCGTCGAGACGTTGGCGTACAGGTGTTGCAGTACCAGGCGGGGAGTAGCGGGCTTAAGCCCAAGCTTGTGCCGGCCCTCGAAGGCCTTTTTTGTTTATATTGCTGGTCTGCGTGCCGAAGTATGGAATTCATATTACTGTAATATTCTTTTAATATTTGTGATGCTCTGAGAATGTGTAGCTTTCTTCCTCGTTTTAGGCGGCCGGTGTTCTCGTGAACCGCTCGCCCCGTGGGGGCCCCGAGGTATAGTTGCCGGGAAGCCCCTCATGGCCTGTTGACAGCCTGTTAGAATAGCGGAATTACGCTGTTCGTAGCCCATTTTGGGTAGCGTGTCGTGGAATTGCTCGGTGAGTTTGCGCCATCGGTAGGGCGGGTGAGGAGCATTTTGTGTAGACCCAAGGAGACACATCTGGATAGGAGAGAGTTGGTCTCGAGACCCTCCTTAGATGTTCCGGTCGGCCGAGAGCGCCCTCCGAAGGTGTCTTAGCTCAGCCTTTGGCTTGGGAGGGGAATAGTTTGTTAGTCTTCCGGGTATGCGGTGGGTCCTCCACGCTGAGACCTTGGGTCTGTCCCTTGTGTTCCTAATCTTATGCCTAGATCGTTCGCTTGAGGGTAGTAGGTGCGCGGTCACCCCTCTTTTGGGACCCCGAACTCCACAGAAGCCAATTTTGGCTTCAACAGTTATGGTGCGGTGAGCGTGGAGAGTGATCAGTACAGAAAACCTCAGGTGAACGTCATGGCTATGGAAGAGGAACCAAGTGACGACCAGGGTCATGTGATGAAAGAAGTCCCCTCCCATTCCCCTCTTGTCGCTAGGATGTTCGGTCCTGGAGATCAAAACGTGCCTTAGGGAGAATATTATATGATCGACCCTCGTTCTCAGGAGGGTGGATGTAGCGGGTAGATGTGCCCCGTAGTGGGTAGAGATTGACCTGGTAGAGGTACCCCGAGCGCGGCTCGGCCCCAGGTAGACCCGTTGTCTGGCTCCTACTAGCTGGCAGGTCCGTAGGCTCGCCTGTGGGGGAGAGGTCCTGGTTCTTGGTTCTGCACTACTCCGAGCGCGGCTCGGCCCCAGGTAGACCCACTGTCTGGCTCCTACTAGCTGGCAGGTCCGTAGGCTCGCCTGTGGGAAAGAGGTCCTGGTTCTTGGTTCTGCACTACCTCGAGCGCGGCTCGGCCCCAGGTAGACCCGCTGTCTGGCTCCTACAAGCTGGCAGGTCCGTAGGCTCGCCTGTGAGGGAGAGGTCCTGGTTCTTAGTTCTGCACTACCCCGAGCGCGGCTCGGCCCCAGGTAGACCCGCTGTCTGGCTCCTACTAGCTGGCAGGTCCGTAGGCTCGTCTGTGGGGGAGAGGTCCTGGTTCTTGGTTCTGCACTACCCCGAGCGCGGCTCGGCCCCAGGTAGACCCGCTGCCTGGCTCCTACTAGTTGGCAGGTCCGTATGCTCGCCTATGGGGGAGAGGTCCTGGTTCTTGGTTCTGCACTACCCCGAGCGCGGCTCGACCCCAGGTAGACCCGCTGCCTGGCTCCTACTAGCTGGCAGGTCCGTAGGCTCGCCTGTGGGGGATAGGTCAGGATAGGTTAGGATAGGTTAGGTTAGGTTTGTGGAAACTTCATCGGCACCCCGAGCTCGGCTCGGCCCCAGGTAGACCCGCTGCGCAGGCTCTCATCTAGCTGGCAGGTCCGTAGGCTCACCTGTGGGGGATAGGTTTGGTTGGTTTGAGAACGTCAGCGGCACCCCGAGCTCGGCTCGGCCACAGGTAGACACGCTGCGCAGGCTCTCATCTAGCTGGCAGGTCCGTAGGCTCGCCTGTGGGGGATAGGTCAGGATAGGTTAGGATAGGTTAGGTTAGGTTTGTGGAAACTTCATCGGCACCCCGAGCTCGGCTCGGCCCCAGGTAGACCCGCTGCGCAGGCTCTCATCTAGCTGGCAGGTCCGTAGGCTCGCCTGTGGGGGATAGGTTTGGTTGGTTTGAGAACGTCATCGGCACCCCGAGCTCGGCTCGGCCCCAGGTAGACCCGCTGCGCAGGCTCTCATCTAGCTGGCAGGTCCGAAGGCTCGCCTGTGGGGGATAGGTTTGGTTTGTGGAGGGATAGGTTTGGTTCCCATGATACGCTGCACGCAAAAAGAATGATTTGAATAATTTGTTTCTATTCCCTTAATTTTCCTTTGAAAGAGATTTGCTCTCAAGTGTCTGTTTTATACTGACCATGTACCTCATATATATCGTGACTTTGAACAATTAAGTAATCGTGGTAAAAATAATGGGGAGCTAAGAACGTGTCACAAGAATGACAAACGTTTTCTTCTTAAAAGAATTGACCCCATCTCCTTAGCTTTGAGAGTCACGCGGTCGTGTCCTGACCAAGAGTACTCGTTTTATTTTTATTCTTAAGAAGAAGGAAGCTTTGTTTTTAAAACTTGTCAATTTTCAAGATTTGAAGAAATACTGATTTTTTCAAGAGCAAAACCTTATGGTATGTTCAAAATTTTTTATGGGATCACCATCATCCTAAGTATGTCTTCATGCTTGACAGTTGGATAGGCGACCCTTACCTCAATTATGTTTACAACCGGATTTTGTGTGAAGGTATCATGCGACTGATATCAGGAAAAAACTATTTTTATTTCTAGTTCTTTAAAACTGTAAGGGCAACTTTGAATCTTGGAGGAATAGACAGTGAACGTTTCAACGATACTAGTAAGGGTCACTTATAGAGGCGTGGGCAAATAGTGATTTTTTCAGTAGATTCTAGTATTGTAGTTATTTTTATTTCATGGTTCTTTGATCTTTAGGCACCAGCATGCTTTTTTCCCTCTATAAAGGGAGTGGATTATTAGTTGTGTTAGAGTTCATTATTTAATGTGTATGTTGTGGATGATGAGCATAGGAGGAAAACCACGGGCTAGAGATACTCTTGTTGAAATATCTAACAGGATTGTGAAAGTGATACTCATCAAGAGGGGCACAAAGAGATTAGTGTTTTAAATGCAAATTTTGGATTCTCCCAAATTTTTCTTTGGGTCGACTCCCACTCGCCGGATACTTAGGGTTGGACATTTCTTTCCGAGTTTGTGCCAACCTCGAAAAGAGCGGGGATTGTGTACAACCCCGTATCCGGCCAAGTGTACCCTCCCCAATTAGCGGGTCCTCGTGCGTGCGCGCGGAGGTTTTATGTGTATAGGCTTAACATTTATATGTATATATATGTTTAAAAATATATATATATGCGTTTAATTTTATAATATATATTATTTTATATATATTATATGAGAGGATAGAGATAGAAAGGTGGGGATGGATTAAAGAAATGGCGGGAGAGTGAGCAGATAAGGAGAAAAGAGAATAAAAAAGGAAAGACAAAAGAAAAAGGAGAGGCAGGAGGGCTCGGGGTGGGGGGGTGAGCAGAAAAAGAGAAAAAAGAAGATACAGGATCGGGTTTTTAGGGTTGAAGGAGGAGCCGCCCGGCCGCCTCTCTCTCTTTCTCCGGCCGCCTCTCTCTCTTTCTCCGGCCGCCTCTCTCTCTCTCCGGCCGTCGCCGCAAGGTGGAGTGCAGCCCGGCTCCCTCCACCTCTTCCCGTCCAGGCTGCCGCTAGGAGTGCGGCTCGAGCCTCCCTTTTCCACCTTCTGTCCAGGCCGCCGCCGGCAAGCAGCATCCCGAGCCCCTCCCCCTCTCTCCGTCGCCACCGCCTACGGCAAAGCAAGGCCGGCCGGGAGCTCCTCTCCCGGCGCCGCCTACAGCAAGGCCGACCGGGAGCTCCTCTCCCGGCGCCGCCTACAGCAAGGCCGGTCGGGAGCCCCTCTCCCGGCGTCGCCTACAGCAGGGTCGGCCGGGAGCTCCTCTCCCGGCGCCGCTTGGAGCTAGGCCAGTCGGGATAAGCTTCCCCGACGCCGCCTGAAGTTGTGGAGGTCGGGATCGACTTCCTCAGTGTTACTTGGAGTACGATCGGCCATGGAGAGGCTCGGGCATGGAGGGAAAAATCATTCGGAGCTTTCAACTCTCCCGCGGAGGTCGGATCTGTGCATGGACAACCACTACGGACGCTAGACGTGGAGCCTCGGGCAATGAGCGCAGTTGCGACTGTCGCCAAGCACGCGTCAAGGGTAACGATATTTCTACTTGGACAGTTGAAGCCCTCAGTTTCCATATTGGCATGGAAGCCCCTCTCCACCAACGGGTGGAGGAAGGGAGCTCTTCGACGGGTTGACGTGTACGTCCCCGCAATTAACTGTGTTAGCACCCGGAAGCGTGAGTACGGGTTTAGGCATGCTGTGTGAAGCTCATCCGGACATGTGAGCCGGATTGGTGATGTTCTGGGGTTCCCGGAGAAGACTCCGAGGAAGTTGTATACTTTCCATTTGCAGGGAATGCGCACCATAGCCCCGAAAAAGGGGTGTGTGCAATATGTTTGGCCCACTTATGTTCGCCGACCGATGCCTAGTTGGCCGCCGCTCGTCGAGACGTTGGCGTACAGGTGTTGCAGTACCAGGCGGGGAGTAGTGGGCTTAAGCCCAAGCTTGTGTCGGCCCTCGAAGGCCTTTTTTGTTTATATTGCCGGCCTGCGTGCCGAAGTATGGAATTCATATTCTTGTAATATTCTTTTAATATCTGTGATGCTCTGAATATGTGTAGCTTTCTTCCTCGTTTTAGGCGGTCGGTGTTCTCGTGAACCGCTCGCCCCGTGGGGGCCCCGAGGTATAGTTGCCGGGAAGCCCCTCATGGCCTGTTGACAGCCTGTTAGTATAGCGGAATTACGCTGTTCGTAGCCCATTTTGGGCAGCGTGTCGTGGAATTGCTCGGTGAGTTTGCGCCATCGGTAGGGCGGGTGAGGAGCATTTTGTGTAGACCCAAGGAGACACGTCTGGATAGGAGAGAGTTGGTCTCGAGACCCTCCTTAGATGTTCCGGTCGGCCGAGAGCGCCCTCCGAAGGTGTCTTAGCTCAGCCTTTGGCTTGAGAGGGGAAGAGTTTGTTAGTCTTCCGGGTATGCGGTGGGTCCTCCACGCTGAGACCTTGGGTCTGTCCCTTGTGTTCCTAATCTTATGCCTAGATCGTTCGCTTGAGGGTAGTAGGTGCGCGGTCACCCCTCTTTTGGGACCCCGAACTCCACATAAGCCAATTTTGGCTTCAACAACATCTCATAGTTGTTTGGTTACCTTTGATGAGTTTACATGTCGTGTGCATGATCGTTTGACTAGGGCACTCCTTAGGGTTGGTCGTCGTCGTTGCGGGGTGTACGTACTTGATCGTCTCCACCTTCCATCCACTTCATCGTCACCTGCAGCTTTCTCCATTTGACTTCCTTCAGTGGGTTTTTGTCAGTGGCATCACCGTCTTGATCATCCTAGTGGTTCACGTCTAGCTTCTTTCATCAGTCATGACTTCCTTGGTCGTGTTCCTGTTGATCGGTCTCACTGTACGGGTTGTAAGCTTGGTAAACAGCTACAACTCTCATATCCGTCCAGTGAGTCTAGGTCTCAGCATCCTTTTGATCTAGTTCATTCTGATATTTGCGGTCCCGCACCTTTTGTATCCAAGGGTGGACACCAATATTATGTTATTTTTGTTGATAATTATTCACGTTATTGTTGGGTGTACTTTATGCATTCTCGCTCTGAGTTCTTTCATATTTATGTCACTTTTTCTGTTATGGTGCGCACACAGTTCTCCATCTCCATACACATTTTTCGTTCTGATTCAAAGAGGGGGTACCTTTCTCATGTTTTGAGAGATCTGCTAGCTACCCATGGCACTCTTCCTCAGCTTGTCTGTCCTGGTGCTCATGCTCAGAATGGCACCGCTGAAAGGAAATATCGTCACATCATTGAGACAGTCCAAACCCTTCTTATCTCCTCCCACGTTCCTCCTCATTTTTGGGTTGAGGCAGTTTCCACTGTTGTCTATCTTATTAACTTGCAGCCTTCCACTTTCCTTCAGGGACAGAGTCCTGAAGAGTGTCTGTACTCTCGACCCCCACGTTACACTCATCTTCATTTTTGGTTGTCGGTGTTATGTTCTTCTACCGTCACGTGAGCGTACCAAGCTCTCTACTCAGTCTGTTCTTTCTGTCTTTCTTGGGTACAGTACTGAGCACAAGGGCTATCGATGTTATGACCTTGTTGCACGTCGACTTCGCATCTCACGTGATGTCACTTTTGATGAGTCTTACCCTTTTTTGTGTCCTCTGTTTTCTCGACCTCACACTCATCTGTTACTCCCTCTGACGTGCAGTTTCTCACTCTTCTCATCTCTTTGCTTCATGTATCCTCCCCTCTGGTATGTCCACCTCTTATTCCTTTGCCACAGTCTACTCTGTCACCTTCTTCTCCTTTGTCGTAGTCTACTTCATCTCCTCCTCTTTCCTTATCACAGTCTACTCTGTCACCTCTTCACTCCTCTCCACTGTCACACACTTCTCCCTCTGATGAGTTGTCCACTTGGGACGGTGTCACTCCTTTTCCTTATCGATATACTCGTCCTCCTCTATGAAGCACCGACACTCTGAAATGGTCAAAGTGTCGGTGACCGACAAGCCGACACGCGTCTGACACGCCGACATGCTCGGACACGCGTGTCGGAAGTGTCGGACACGTACTTATCCGGGACTCGCGTGTCCCGCTAAATTAGACACGCGAGTCCCGTGATCGGTATTAATATATTTCCCCGCATTCTATCTCAGCACTTTATCTTCTTCCCGATTAGGGCATCGGCGATTCTACGGCTCGACACTAGGCTTCATCTTCCCCGACCATCAATCTGCTTCAGGTTTGCGGCTTCCTCTTCCTCCCTCCTTCTCGTTGATCTGTGCCTCTGAGGCCACCATCGATCAGCGGCCACCAATCTGCTTCAGGTTACTTTTTTTCTTTTTGGCATACATACAGGTTGTTTACTTCTGTAGTGGAGATCTAACCCCTGCTGAGTTTCACCAATATAGACTTGCATCACCCCTTTATACTCATTTTACTTCTCCTATTCGGCGATATGCAGGTTAGATGATTATTTTTTAATTTCGCATCACTAGGGTTCACACGCAAGCAGCATCTCCGTTCGAACTTGGATTATAGCCATTTGTAAAGTTACTAGCGCAAGTGAAATATTTTTTTTCCTGATAACCTTAACTTCGATTGATTCTTTATAATTTATCAACTAGTCAATTATTAGATGGGAAAATATTTGGTTTTTGAAGGGCATAAGGTAATGTTACATTCTCTTTTTAAGTTCCAGCATTATGTTCTATGGATGTCATGTACAGTGTTGTTAGTTCATTGAGAAGTGATTTAAGTTGCTAATTTGGTTCTTTGATTAAATTAATTCCATGCCAGGTGAACATCATGTGCAATTAAGAGACAGTATTGTTATGAAAATTAGCCTTATCCCACCCACTATTTAGGAATTTTCATGAATCTCTTTTCATAGTTCACTTGGATTGGTTTTGAATATAACAGTAGCTTCAATTTAATCAATTCCCCTTTCTGTCACACTTCACTGATTTGCTACCAACCCCTGTTTCCTATTAGATTTCTTATGAGAGTGAGAGCACATTTGTTATAAGGTGCAAATCATTCAATTATTTGTTGCTTTTTTTGTAGAATGTCTTCAAGCAAGGATAGTAATAGTAGTTTACAAGAGCCTATATCTGTTGATGATGATCCAAATAAACCATTATGGAGGTTTGTCACTAAGCTTGTTACTCATGGTGAGACGGGAGGAAATTTATCTTGAAAGTGTAATTTTTGTGAAAAAAGTTTTACAAGTTCATATACATGAGTGAGAGCACATTTGTTCATGCTTAATGAAAAAGGTATTGAAAAATGTGTCAAAGTAGAAAAGAGTGATCTACTCGAGATGGAAAATTTAGAAAGAGATTTGAATACTAGAATTGCAAGTCTTGCTCCTAAAAAAGTTTTTTTGTCCCCTTCTAGCATTTCAAGTAGTGAAGGTGGGTCTTCTAGTGGGGTAGATTATTTTACTAAAAAAAGAAAAGTTGAAAGTGGTGGAATAGGAACTCTTGAAAACGCATTTAACTGTGGTCAACGAGAGCGGTTAGACTATGAGATTGCGAGAATGTTTTATTCGGCAGGTTTGCCGTTTAATCTAGCAAGGAATCCATACTTTATGTCCGCTTTTATTTATGCTGCAAATCATAATATTGCGGGTTATTTACCACCAAAATACAATTTGCTTAGGACAACCTTGTTGCAAAAGGAGAAATTAAATATCGATAGATTGTGTGCACCTATCAGAAATATGTGGAAGGATAAGGGTGTTAGCCTAGTAAGCGATGGATGGAGTGACTCTCAACGGCGATCACTTATTAAATTCATTGCAGTTAGTGATGGAGAAGCAATGTTTATGAAGGTTGTTGATTGCTCGGGTCAGATAAAGGATATGCATTTTATTTTTAACCTATTCAAAGAGGTTATAAATGAAATTGGACATGGAAAATTTGTCCAAATTATAACTGATAATGCTGCTAATTGCAAGGCTGCGGGACAACTGATCGAATAAGAATTTGAGTCAATTATTTGGACTCCTTGTGTGGTGCATACTCTGAATCTTGCATTGAAGACTATGACTCTATTTGTTTGGGCATTTCGCAACTCCATTTTGGGCAAACGCCGTCGGAAGGAGTGTAAACAAATGAACCTCCGGTGGCGTTTGCTCCGTTTCCACCCGCCCGCCTTGAGAAACGCCGCAAAAAGCTCCGTTTGGAGCAGCCACCTCCCCCCTCCGGTTCGAACTCTCCGTTTCCACCCGCCGGATCGATCCGCCACCGCTAAAACAAATGAAGCATATATGTGATCCAAAGAATTCGGAGGTCAATCAAGATGTTTATTTGAAATGCAGTTGGATACCAGAAATTGTTTCAGATGTTTTGCAGGTAAAGAATTTTATCATGAATCATTTCATGAGTTTAGCAATTTACAATGAGTATGTTGACTTGAAATTGTTTTGAATGTTTTGAAGGTAAAGAATTTTATCATGAATCATTTCATGAGATTAGCAATTTACAATGAGTTTGTTAACTTGAAATTGTCATCCATTGCTGATACAAGATTTGCTTCAATGATTGTGATGTTAAAAAGATTTAAGCTCATTAAAAATGGTCTCCAAAGCATGGTAATTTGTGAGAAATGAAATATTTATCGAGATGATAATCAAGGAAGAGCAAGGTTTGTGAAGGAAAGAGTACTAAATGATTCATGGTGGGACTCTATTGATTACATCTTATCCTTTACGGCTCCAATTTATGATATGTTGAGGTTTTGTGATACAGATAAGTCTTGTCTTCACTTAGTCTATGACATGTGGGATTCTATGATTGAAAAAGTGAAGAAAGTTGTTTACGATCATGAGGTTAAAAGGTTAGATGAGCAATCAAACTTTTATGATGTTGTTCAAGCAATATTACTTGATCGTTGGTCAAAGAACAACATGCCTCTTCATTGCTTAGCACATGCCTTGAATCCAAAGTAATTTCTAACTTTTCATGTCTTTTTTATATTTATATTAATGTTTAATTCTTATGTTATTAATACTTGTGTTTCTTTTTAAATTATGTATTATAGTGAACAATGGCTCAATGAAGATCTTTCAAGAGTTTCTCCATACAAGGATAGTGAGATAATTCAAGAAACTAAGAAATGATTTAGGAAATACTTTCCGAAGATTGAGGAGCGAACACGGGTGAATTTAGAGTATGCAAATTTTGCATACATAAATGGAGATTTTAGAGATTTTGATTCGATTCAAAGCAGATACTTTATGGATCCCAAGGCTTGGTGGGTTGTTCATAGAGCAAGTGCTCCTATTCTACAAAGTTTAGCCTTAAAGCTTCTTGCACAACCATTTTCATCATCATGTGCAGAGAGAAATTGGAGTACATATTCTTTTGTGCACTGAATGAAAAGAAATAGAATGACACCAAAGCGTGCATAAGATCTGTTTTTCATACACAACAATTTACGTTTACTTTCAAGAAAAACTCCACAATATACACAAGGAGAAACAAATATGTGTGATATTGTCGGAGATGCTTTTGATACATTCGAAGATGTTGGTATGCTGGAAATTGCAAATCTCTCACTAGATGAGCCGGACATGGAATCAGTTATCTTTTAAGACGATATATAATATGTAAGTATGAGTATTACATTTTTATATCCTAAGTTTGTTCATTTCTTGTCTATTTATTAGTATTTTGCAATTTCTATAATTATAAAATATGAATTTAACAAACGTGTCCCAACGTGTCGAATATTAGTAGTTTACGAGAATGGGCGAGTCGCGTGTCGTGTCGCGTGTCACGTGTCGGTGTCGGTGCAACATAGGTCCTCCTCCTATCTCCTCGCCTCAAGTGCCCTCAGACTCGGTGTCTACCTCCTCCAGCGAGTGCAATGTGGATGATCCTCTTGTGCGCCGCAACCCACCTCATGAGAAGCGTCCTCCCGACCGCCTTAGCCTTGTTACCCTACCGTTGGACCTACCTGCCCTTCCTGCTGCAGTCTGCAGTACTCCAGAGCCGACTTTCTACCGTGAAGCTGCCTAGATACCTGAGTGACAGGTTGCTACGTCTGTTGAGTTGGAGGCGCTTGAGCACACTCGTACATGGGAGCTTGTTCCTCTTCCACCTGATGTTGTTCCTATTACTTGCAAGTGGGTCTTTAAGGTCAAGACTCACTCTAACGGTTCTGTAGAAAGTTAAAAGGCTCGGCTAGTTGCTCGTGGTTTTCAGTAGGAGTAGGGGAGAGATTATGACGAGATTTTTGCTCCAGTTACTCACATGACCACAGTCCGGACTCTTATTGTTGTTGCAGTTGTTCGTCATTGGTCCCTATCACAGCTCGACGTGAAGAATGACATTCTTCATGGTGATCTTCAGCAGGAGGTATACATGCGTCCTCCTCCGGGTCTGTTCTCTCCTCCAAGCCTTGTTTGCCGCTTGAGGCGAGCTCTTTATGGGCTCAAGCAAGCGCCCTGTGTGTGGTATGCACGTTTCAGTTCAGCCATTACATCAGTCGGGTTCCAGCCTTGTCCACATGATCCAGCTCTGTTCGTGCACTCCTCCTCCTGTATCCGGACCCTTTTGTTATTGTACATGGATGACATGATTATTACTGGTGATGATCCTTCTAATGTGGTCATCGTCAAGCATCATCTTCAACAGCAGTTTCAGATGACTGACCTTGGATAGCCGAGCTACTTCTTGGGTCTTGAGGTCAGCACTACAGACCGCGGATTTCAGCTCTCTCAACAGCGCTACACATCAGATCTCCTTGCTCTGGCTGCTCTCTCTGACTCTCGCACAGTGAATACCCTTATGGAGCTTCACCTTCAGCTACATCCGGATGATGGGGTTTCACTCTCTGATCCTACTCGATATCGCCACCTCGTGGGGAGTCTCGTCTACCTCACCATTACTTGGCCCGACATTGCACATGTTATTCATGTCCTGAGCCAGTTTGTTAGTGTGTCCGCCTCTGTGGATTATGGTCATCTGCTGCGGGCTCTGTGGATTATGGTCATCTGCTGTGGGGAGTCTCGTCTACCTCACCATTACTCGGCCCGACATTGCACATGTTATTCATGTCCTGTGCTATCTCCGGGCGACGACCTCTCGTGGTCTCTTCTTCTCCAGCAATAGTTCTCTATAGCTACATGCTTACTCTGACTCCACCTGTATTAGTGATCTTGTTGACCGTCATTCTGTCACTGGTTTCTGTCTGTTCTTGGATTCTTCACTTATTGCATGGAAGTCCAAGAAACAGACTGGTATTTTTCGTTCCAGCACTGAGGCTAAGCTTCGGGCCATGGCTACTACCGCTGAGGATATTATTTGGCTTCGTTGGCTTCTTGAGGAACTTGGTGTTTTTTCTCCTGATCCCACCCCACTTTACTATGATAACACCGGTGTCATTCAGAATACTTTAAACCTGGTGAAGCACTCTCTCTCCAAGCATATCGGAGTGGACGCTTTCTTCCTACGTGAGCATTATGGTAGGGGCACTCTTGCTCCCTCCTTTATTCCTTTTGAACAGCAGATTGCATATTTGATAACAAAGTCGTAGACGAGGACTCAGCATGCTTATCTACTGTCCAAACTCTCGGTGTATGATCCCCCGTAAGTTTGTGGGGGTGGGGGTGTTAGATACGATGTACATTATGTGTAGTGGTGTTAGCCTAGAGTGATCTCGGGTGTTAGGATCACCCTCCTTTGTACATGTATATGTATTACGATTGTTTCAATAGTGAATACATAAAACCATTTCTCCTATCAAGATGCATTCTAGTTCATGGCAATTTTCAGGCTGATCCTTTCCAGATCATAGGCCTTATGATAACTTAAGGATATAAATTTAAAAGGGCATCAATATTTGTGAAAATACATCCCTCGTGACCCTTGCCATCCATTATGAAAAGAGAGTTGAAATGGCAAGACGGAAGGCCCAACAACAGAGGAGCAGAATAGAAGTCTTGTGAGCTATAAGCTATCAAATCAAAGCTAATAAACATATATATCATTATCATGACCATATATAGAAGTAAACATTAATGATGAGTACCATCGAAAGAGTAGGTGGAGCAGGAAATATGATCTGCTTTGTCTTCATGAGACACCTTTCCGCTATATCTCTTTCCTTCTTATCATCGCTAACAAGTCTTCTATATATTGGTGGAAGCCATATATATGCAGCATCTCTCATTTTCTTGGAGAGTTGAGTGGATATTTTCATCACAGCCTTAAAGGTAATACATAATTAGAAACATGGATGAAAATCTAAATTAAAAAGTAGAAACTAGAAAGTATACATTCTTTAAGGTAAGAAAAAATCTTGCTGTGCATAATGTTATCAGTCAAAAGCGGTATGCCTACTATTTCCAGGTCAAAAAGCTCCGATAACTTGATTTATAATCCTTAAGACAATTAGGAGTACTCAAGTTTGAACCATAATGCTTAACAATTAAACAAATGGCATGTGCTAAGTGAACATACATTGTGATGCAAGCAGTGGTCAAAAGAGTTAATTTCTCCAATACAGCCAAAAATTTCTTTGTGACGTGCAAATCTTGGTAAAGAAATCAGTATAATACACAGCATCCAAAAAAACACAAACATGCAAGAATACTGTTCAAGAAAAAACAATTATGATGTTTAAAATATCTTACCTCTGCCGCTTAATGAAAAATTTGCAATTTAGGCTTCGTTTGGCACAGCGTTTGGAACTCTCCGTTTGGGGCAAACGCCGCCGCACTGCGGGTAACCAAATGGCCAGCGGCAGCATTTGCTCCGTTTGCACCCGCCGCGCCATGGGAAATGGAGGAAAACGGAGGGATTCCAACCGCGGCCTCCCCCCTCCAGTTCCAAAAGCCCTCCCCCTCCCGCCGCCGGAGCAAAACGTCAAACCAAACGAAGCCTTAGGCTCCGTTTGGCATGGTGGTGGCGGTCATGAACATGGGGGTTAAATTGTCATTTGTTAACACTCATCTAAGAAACTTCATCCACTTTTATGTTCAAACGAGCTGAATGACGCTTTAACCCCTGCGTTTACGACCTCCACCACTGTGCCAAACAGAGCCTTAGAATCTAGAAGGATATTTAGCAAACAAATATGAAAAGAGATGACTGATGAGCAAATTAGAAAAATTTAATGAGTTATATAACTTTTTGAGCCACAAAAAATGTTCTTTCTTTTAGTACAATGGAAATTGATTTTTTGTATCGACAACATAATGGTGACACCTTCATAGTCTAGACAACTCTGCAAACTAGCCACTACAAACTATCCAGTAATAGTCAACCTGACGCAGGACGAATCTATAGGTAGCGGATATAATATTGTCCTAACCCTACATGCAATGCAAAGTCCGACAGATAATTCAAATTAAACATTAAATAATTTAACCGCACGCGCATGATTGTAACAAAAGCAAAAATAATTCGTTATAGCAAGAGGGTTAGGTTTTCCTCCGCGTGGAGGGTCAAAGCAAGAGCGCGCGGCGAATAGACCCTGCAAATCACAATCATAATCTAAAGGCAAATCACCACAATACAATATATTCAAGTAAATATGATTTTCAATCCAATAAATAAATGCTGAAAAATAATCGTCTAATACAACAAAACTCATCAAGTAGTGGGCTGACCAAGGCAAACCACTAGAATAATAATCTAAAGGCAAACCACCACAATACAATATATCCAAGTAAATATGATTTTCAATCCAATAAATAAATGCTGAAAAATAATCGTCTAATACAACAAAACTCACCAAGTAGTGGGCTGACCAAGGCAATGAAGATTTCGGAGACAGATGCGTTTTGACGGCGATCCAATGTGGAACCGAAGGAGAGAAAACGACGTAGGTGGCTGTACTCGACAATGGAAGGCGTAATCGGACCGGAAATAAGTAGATCCGGACACGTAGGGGTGGATCCGGGAGAGGAAGGATAGATCTGATGATTTGAGAGCGGATCTGGGCTAGGGAATGAGGGACGGGTAAGGGAATTGGTGGATCGGGGCTGGAAAGTATAGATCTGGACTGTTTTGGAAGTGAGGGTTGTGAGGGTGGCTCCACGGGGTGGGGGGAGGCGGGTGTCAAAGAGGGGCTGGGGCTTTGATGGGCGAGTGTTGGGAGGAGGGAAACAAGGGTTGGCAACGGCTTCAGGGAGGGGCAAGGCTGGCGGAGGAAGGGTTAGGTGGTTGTGGCTTTGGAGTAACTGCTGGGAGGAGAAAAGGGGGAGATGGGTGGCTTCAGGTTAAGGAGGGGGTTCGAATGGTTTGGGAAATGGTCTGAATGGCCAAAACAGTGAATATGGTTGTTGTATGAGTTGCTGGACAGCATGCGGCCGGCTGTTTTGGGGGTTGTAGGGGCTGCGAATGAGGGTTTCGGGGAAGGAGTCTAGGGTTAGGGGTACCTTGGGGAGGGAGATACAAGCCTAGGAGTCATCATGTAGGGTCCCACGGAGTCGGCATCATGGAGGGATCGCGAGAATCCGGGAATTCTCTAATCCAAATTCTGCAATACCTCTAATCAGCCAACTAACTACATATTTATAATAAAAGAAGAATTAGGGCATCCCACCATCGACGAATATGATTGGTCGGAGGTTGGACCACTCAAATACATCAAATAAAATGCAAAAAATAACAAAGTGATATATGAAATCGATTTGCAATGCGAATCTGGACGTATCCGTGGAGTTGGATCATTGATCCGGGCATGACATTTATGGTAAATCGCCAATCAGCCCGACCGAGCCCAAAACTCGTCCTCGACTACAGGTCCGCGTCTCCGCTCCGCATCACAACCTGATCACTGAATTGGGAATGATTATTGCTAAAGCTATTCCTTTTTTTTGTGCAGAAATGAAGTTGTAAGAGCACATTTAACTGTAAAGGAAGTAGACTACAACCCTACTAGTAAAGACTAGCTACACTACCACCTATGTACTCTACTTGTTATAATTTTTATTTTGAACCCACCTAAATTTATGTAATTACATCTAAGTATGTTGTATCTGTTGGGTATAAGTTCAACCATACATGGAGAGAATCAGCGACAACGAATGTTGAGAAGTCTGGGATAGTACGAATTGAGCCATGACAAAATTTGGGTAAGATTAAGTACCAGATCAATGAAATCAGAGCATTTCAATGATCAATGACTCAGATCATCTAACTATTAGGTTTAGAGGATAACCTAGTCGTGATTTATCCTCCCCATTGTAGTATCCACGGAACAGCAACAACTCTCTCTAGATATTGTTCATTGGCAAGCAAAGTGGAATGAGCCACTACTCATAGGGTAGCAGTGATGGGCAGATTTACAACAGGGTGCACGTTGAACAAACCGAGTTGCAACACGAGAAGGCTATTTTTAGGTGCGAGAAAGTGTGAGGATTCGTTGGTGTAGGCCTTCACTGAGAGATGTGCATAGACGGTGTATTCGGAAGCCTCTTGGCTTCCAAAGGTGCATTTGGTTGTTATGGGTGCAATGGATTGGTGGTCATAGCCATGGGAAGTTTGCAACGAAGCAGTGTTTATGGTGGTGGGAATCTGAATGATAGAAGTTAAATATGGCCAGTCGACTGTAGTGTCCCGCAACGGCGAGCCAATCTCTCTGGGGAGCTGAAAAGGTTTGTAGCATGTTAGACAACGATTTGTCACAGGTGGCAGTGGCGGTCTGCGGTTGTGGCTAG
The DNA here is from genome assembly GCA_039583875.1 of Platanthera guangdongensis. NCBI lineage: Eukaryota > Viridiplantae > Streptophyta > Magnoliopsida > Asparagales > Orchidaceae > Platanthera > Platanthera guangdongensis. The sequence continues at coordinate 174,061,847 of CM077160.1, read as the reverse complement.
GAGGTCGTGGGTGGTGGTTATTGCACACATGCAACATTGGGTGGTGGGAGTCACATGTGCAGAGTAGCTGGTCGTGCTAACCACGAGTTGATGAAGATGCGTGAATACATGATAATCATAAGAGTTTGGTGACAAACGCTTGGGCTCGGGAGAGCAAGGATAGTCAGAGTAGCAGTAGTGCAATCATGAAAATTGTTTTGGAGGATGTCACAAGAGCAATGATGTGGTCGTGGTGGTGCAATTAGAGAGACGGTTTTCATAGAGGATAGAGACTGTTAGTGTGGGTTGCAATAATAGTAAGGTCGTGGGAGTAGATTGTGCAATTAGCAAAGGATTGATCTCGAGACAGCAGTGAATTGCATCTAAGATTAAAAGGCGCTAGGCATCTTTGCCTCGAACATGGACAACCCCAAGGGGGCATGGATTGATCTGAGTGGGTCATACACATTATGTGTCGTTGAGAAATTGGATTTAAGTTCCAGTTAGATAGTTGAGGCATTTAAGCGGGGATGATATAGCATTGTGACAGTAAAATACTGCAATGACAGCTTACCTGCTTCTGGCATAGGGCGTTAGACAACTAGACATGAAGGAAATGAAAGGCACTTAGAGTATTGTAGAAGTGTTTAAGAAACCAATTGGAATAAATCACATTGATTCATATTCAGTCGTCTTCATCGGTAACTTATGCGTTTTCTAATGTCTTTATTCCAGTTTGTAGTCGTGGTGATTCATATTTACAGTAGATGGCAAAAGGCTGTAGAAGTTCTATTTCAGTGAAGTTTTTTCATGTTGGATTCCAATCGACTCGTGGGTTTTCACCCAAATTTTGATATTTTCTTACATAAAATTTGTGTCTATTGTCTTCTGTGTGGTTTATGCTTGCTCATTGCATATGCATTCGTTAATTCTCATAAACACACTTGAAATGGATTAAAATTCTCCACACTACCATTCCATATTATATCTCATATCTTTGACTGTTTTAGCTCCCTACTCATTCCTTCCTCTCCCTGTCTTGCCCCCAACCCTTGAACAAAAAATTGTTGCTGACAAAGAGGCTGAAAAATGAAGAGAATACTGTGACATAGTTATGAATAAAAAAGAATGAGTTGGATTAAATACCTGAACTGCCTCAAATGTTGTTGACGAGGAGCCAAATGGGTTGTCAATGGCATAAACAACAGCTCTCAGAACGTTATCAATGCAGCATTCGACTGTGAATGCGTCTAATTGCTGAACCGAGAGACACCAAACCCCCAAATTACAGATGGCCTGAAATCCGTAAAGAAACAATAAGCCAATTTTTTTTAAAAAAAATGACATTCATCAAACAATCTCCACATCAGACAACCTTCATCTTCGTCGTCACGATTAATCTCGCCAGTGAATCCAGAGCCGATCGAGATGCCCCCTCTGCGAAAACCACAGTAAATTTTGGCCGGGGTGAGAATCTACAAGTAGGCTCATGCACAGAAAAAAAAACAAGGTGCGAATTAAACCTGAAATAGAGGAGACGAGAGATCGATGGTAAAGCATGAAACCCAAGCACTTCAGAGCCTGTGCAGCGCTAGAAAATCAAAGAAAAACTTGCAGAAATTAAAGATAAACCTCGATACAAACTTGGTAATCAAAATACCATCAGTTAGCTCCGAAATTTTACATCTCTTCTTCTCGGTGATAAATATCGGACAGGAGGGCAGGCAAAAGAGGCGGGGAGACGACTGCGAGGGCTTCCATGGACGACGTGTTCCCAGCGGAGCTTCGCTGAAGCATGAGAAGTGATGCGTAAGCGAGGGATTTATCCTTTGCCATTATTAGGGTTTTTATTTCTTTGATCTGGAGCTCGACGGCTTCCGCCATGGCGCACAACGACGGATGGGAGGAGTTGGAAGATTCGCGCCAAACAGATGAAAGAAGAACTACTATTTAGGGCAGTTGCCGTCGTGCATTAAACGTTTCGCGCCAAAACAGACCGTAATGGGCTCAGTTGGGCTGGGCCGGCTAGCTTGTCGGGCCATAATCACAACAAAATTGTTTACTATTAAATTTCATATCTTGTAATTAGCTTCTTGGTACAACTTTGTGTATAAAAAATTGTGCTTCCTTTCATCTAAATGATCGGACGGTTGTGGTAATTTTGTTAAGGATGCAATGAACATCATATATATTTTTGATATTGTTCTGTTCATCTGTTATTTATTTTAATAGCTGACATAAAGAGGTTTTTCAAGAAAAAATCGAAGGAAAATAGAAGTCACGCGTCAAAATTATTCGGGCTCTAGACGATAATCTTCGTCCGGGGCTCAAAACCAAAATATTTGGCCTTTGAAAAGGGGTCTTGAAAGACCCAGGCCATGCTTGGGATGAGCTTTTAGTAGTTTTTTTTATTAAAAAATATATGTTAACGCATGGCCTTCTTCATAATAAAACTAGGAAAACATGGCCATTGTTGGGCTTTGTTTTATATTAAAACAAGGCCAATCAGGCCTTAGGCAAAGCCTAGCAGCTAGGCCTGCTGATAGTGCAGCAGGCAGCACATCAACGGGCCTGATCCGGGCACCAGGCCGCATCTTGTTTGGGCTTGTGCTTGGGCCGCACTGTAGCTTTGGCCTGCAACTAAACTATGGCACAAATAAGGCTCCCTGAGCCCGGCACGTGTCTAACCAACCTTAGACATGGACAGACCGAGACGGACAACCGTGCTTGATCTCTTTTTGCACCTCTACTAGTTAGGTCGTATTTTCCATCAAAATGATCATAAAAATGTAATTAAATGATTATTTGAATTAAGAAATATAAATGGACGTAATAATGATGCTTATCTTTAATTTGAGATTATTGTTTCTAATTAATCAAATGAAGATCATCAAAAAAATTAAATATGATTAAAATTTTCAAGTCTTTGTAAATTCGCCCTTTTTTTAGCTTATTCATTCATGTGTTGACATAGATACGATGGCGACAACTATAATTTTCAAGTCTGGAGCTGTGATGTATTGATATCTCCGAGTCTTCGAGAATGTTAGTGTACTCGAATCATCCCGTGTGGTTGTCAAGTTTGGAACGATCTTCATGTTGCCCCCAACAGGGTTATTGGATTTCTACCGGATTCAAACCAAACTCATTAAGGACTCATTATCATTCATATAAATATACCTCAACAAAAGTTTGTCGAATTTTGCTTGAATTGGAAACCGAGGTGCGGCCATAGTTTTGCCAGACTGCTGGGTATATATATTTCTATAGAAGCATAAGACTTTGAGAGTTCTAGCTAATCAGAATCTGTGAGTACCAGAAGATGTCTAGAATGTGTGGTGAATGCGTAAAAGTTTTGACCTTAGCATCCTGCACAACAGAATATTTGCATGCCTCCAGAGTCCTGCAAATTTTGTTACATTTGTTGAGTCTGTTAGAGTTTTGTCCATTTGCATACGAATTCGTGTTTTTTGATTAAGCTCAAAAATGATGAGCTGCGACTCGTCAACACAAGGAGAGTCATTAAAGAAATTGGTCGTGATGGCATATCTATTTTGTAAGAGAAGAATGATGGTGGGAGCGGCATCCCCAGTGCCCACAATGCTATGTTGGCGCCACTGCAGGTTCGATAAGGCGATGACTGTCTAAGGCTCCGTTTGGGAGGACTTATTTTCACCGGTCAGGCGATTACTGTCGAAGACTCTTCTTTCTCTTTTTAGAAGTGGAGAAACGAAGCTGAAAACTCTGGATCAAGTCTTCGAACTCATAAATCGATCTCGCTGGGAGTTGATGGAACCAATCCTTTGCCTTGTCTTTCAACATGATCGCGAAGAGGCGGCACTTGAATGCATCCGGTATCGGCCTGATAGAGACCGTATCTTTGAACCACTGCAGGTGTTGGACGGGGTCATCCTTCCTGTTATAGTAAGTCATGTCTGGTTCTTTGAACCCCTCGGGAACGGGAGCTGAGACAATCAGCTCGCTGAAGGATGACCCCCTACTTGGTGGTCTCGCATGCTCCACTCGCGCGACCTGCTCGCCTAGGAGGCTAGCACTCGTCGGGCTGTGGAATAACTCCCGACCTGTAAGGTCTCGCTCGACCCCCTCTCCCATCCTTTCCTTCCCGGACCGTCTTCCTGAAGCACTTTCCTCTACCCCTCCTGGGGTCATCTCGTCTAGACCCCTGAAAGCTGTCTCGTCAAGACCCCTAGGAGCTGTCTCGCCGAGACCCATGGGGGCTAGTTCATGGGGGTGGGAGTTGAGCAGTCCCCCTGAGGAGCAATACTTCGCAGCATATCCATGATGTCTTGATGGATGTCAGAACTCTTCCCTCCCTACAAAGGGTGCTAGATTGGGGAGCTGGTTGGGGTCATTACCACTTTCATGATCTCCCGCCATGGAACCTGCTCAGGAACTTCTATATAAGTCGCGGTCGACGCTCACCGCATCAAAAATATTGAAACCGAGATTCGGCTCCACCTAGAGTTCGGACCTAGGGGTGCAGCACACACCTATTTCTCCCAAGTCGTCCCTTGGTGAGAGACCTGAATTTGGAAAATGACCCCTAGCTCTAGCGTGGAGGCCCCACCTCACACCCGGAAGACCTTTGATATTTCCCTCTCCCTAGTCAATGTTGAGCTAGGTACCTTAGAGGATGAAGTAAGAAGATGAGGATTGGAGAAAAACTGATTCCTCTCCAAGGCACCCCAAGGGTCTATTTATAGGTTTTTGGGGATGGCTTGCCAATAGCGCAATCTCGTTGCTCTAAAATTACTGAAATACCTCGGGTCAGGTCTGCCAACAGCCACATTTCGTTGTTCTGAACAGCTATTTGCAGCCCACCAGGGGCAAAATAGCAGACCCTCAAGCCGGGCGAGAACTCCAGCCGTGCGAGTACTCCAGCAGGGCGAGTACTCCAGCAGGGCGAGTACTCCAGCAGGGCGAGTACTCCAGCCGGGCGAGTACTCTTGTCGGACGAGTACTCCAACTGGGCGAGTACTCTAGTCGTGCGAGTACTCCAGCCGGGCGATCTGGGCGGGTGTCGGCCTCCCGCCGCACCTGCCCCCTGAAATGGGGCCGGGGCGAGTGTCGGCCTCCTGTCGCACCCGCCCCCTAGGGTAGGGGCTTGCGGCGAGTGTCGGCCTCTCGCCGCACTCGCCCTCTGAATAGTACATCAATCACTAGTAAGCTAGGCAAATTTTTCTTCCCACTACTAGTATATTATATAGATCAACCATCAATTTGACTCCAAGAGTGCAAAACCACATAAAAGCTTAAAAATGTGTAGCAAGTCTTGCGCCTTCCTGGGGACCCACTCTGCGAATACGGGGTAGTACACGGGCGGTTAGCAGTGGCTAACCGCGGCTGTTGTGGTCTAGACTGTGTGACCGCACAGTCCGCTTGGAGCTGTCAGGTTCTCTGGCTCGCGAAGGGGCGGGCGGTTAGCGCGGTTTGCAGAGACTAACCGATCAGTTCGTTGGGGCCTATTCACACGGTTTGTGCCATAGTTTGATGGTTGTGTGGACTTGGTCATGGTGTTATGACAAGTCCGGTCTGTTGCCTAGTTCGTAGAGATCGTTGTATTGCGCGGTCTGGGTTCAGAGTCTGGCAATCCTTCTCTAGCGCGGATATAGTTCAAGACGTGTGGCCGATTTGTTCAAGTCCACGCGGGTTGTTAGTATTTGAGTGGTCTGACTCTGGTATCCGTGTTTGTGCTTATAGGTATTGCTAGCTGCAGGATGACGGACTATTATCCTATCTCTATGGGCGATGATCACACTCACCCTATGACCTATAAATAGGGGTCCCCGGCTCGTCATATAAAAATAAGAATAGTGAAAATTCAGCTCGCGTTTTGATCTTGTGGTTACGGTTTTCTAACCGACGCAACTAAGTGAAGTTCACTTGTCTGTACAGGCTGTGCGGTTAGCACTGGGAGATTAGGCAACTAGTTGGGAAGCTCAGTATAGAACAGTTCGTGATTTACAATCAGCAGTATACAACAGGTCGCGGCTAGGCGACTTGAAGTCACTTCCTCGGAGTTGCGGTTAATTCGAGCAGTTCACCCGGTCTATTAGTGGGTTCTATTCAGTTCATCAGCATTCAATAACACGCATTTTGTGTGGCTTGGTTGCAGTTTAGCGACTTGGTGGTTTCGGCGGACAGGGCTTGCAGTCGGCGGCTTGTGCGGTCTGTGTGGTTACAGTTTACAGACCGTACGGTTTTTCTTGCTTATATTTTCTATTTTCATCGAGTACATTGTGAATCATGTCTCGCAATGTATACCTCCTCTTGTAAAGAAGTTATTGATAATTCCAAGTTTGAGACTCTTGTGCTTCTATTGTTGTTATTTTCTACTTGACTTAGTTGTGGCTGAGTGTTCCTACGACCTTTCTTAGCTTCCTAGAAAATTTTCACATGATATCAAAGGGATGTTGAGGAGTTAGCAATTCTTCAACCTCAGAGGCTTGTTATTCCTTCGAAGATCAAGTAAGACAGGTCTAAGCAATGGAAGCTGGTTATGCTAGAGGTATTGGGATAGAGCCCTTGACGCAGACCAACTTCAAGAAATGACGGTCTTGTATGGCGAGCTATCTTCTGGGGTGAGGACCTTTGGGATGTCGTTGGTGGAGACAACATGCAAGAGGTGGTAGATGCTGTTGGGAATGCTGAGGCGGTGAAAGCTTGGAAGAGGACGAATGCGAAGGCTGAGTTCATTCTTAAGCGGGTTATTTCACCGGACCTATTTGACCACATCATCGGATGTCGGTCAGTTGCTGAAATCTGGATGTCGGAGGGTAAATCTTCAGTCAGGACATGCTACAGGGAAAGAAGAGGAAGAGGATGAATCTAGAGTTGGGGAAGAAGGATGGGGAAATGCTTTCATGACGGTTACTTGTGTTTGTGTGTTTGCCTCCATCAACTATCAAGAGGACTGAATTGTGGACTCAGGGTGTGGTCATCACCTTATCAGGGATGAGTTAAAGTTCTCTTCATTGCAGTAGTACAAAGATAATGATGTTATTATTACGGCTGATGATATTGTACATGCAGTAGAGAAGGAGGGGACTGTTTCTTTAGGCAGTGATCAGGGGCCACTCACGTTGAGAAGTGCATATCACATGTCGGGAGTGAAGAAAAATCTCTTCTCGGTGACCAATGTTGTAGACGTTGGGCATCACACTCTGTTTGGCCCAATAGAAGTGAAGTTTCTCTGAAATGTGTCAGTTGTGAAAGCTGACATCACTCATGTTGGAAGGAGGGTGAGGACTTGTTCGTGTTGATGACAAGCTCCTATGTTGAGAAGATGAGGGCGAATGACAGCGCTGTTATCTGACATGAGAGGCTGAGGCATGTTGGGATGGATAAACTGAAGGCTATGGCGGCAAAAGACTTAGTGCATGACCTGCCTAATCTTTCATCTTTTAGAGATGGTCATGTATGTATGGGATACCATTATGATAAGGCTCGTCACCTTCCATTTGACAAATCACAGACCAGACGCAAAGCACCGTTGGAGTGCATCCACGGTGATCTGACAGGACCCACTGTCACCCCCAGTATCAGATGTAGCAGGTATATGTTGGTTTTGATTGATGAATTTTCAAGGTATACTTGGGTATACTTTATGAAAGAGAAGTATGAGGCATTCGGGAAGTTTGTGGAGTTCAAAAAGCTCATGGAGGTCCGGCTCAGTCTGCAGATCAAGAAATTGAGAACTAACAATGGAGTAGAGTTCAACTCAAATGACTTCTCCAACTTCTGCAAAAAGCTCGGAATCCAGAGGGAGCTTACATGCGCGCATACTTCATAACAGAATGTAGTTGCAGAGCGGAAGATCCATCATTTGACGGAGACCTGCGAGTGTTGGCTTCATGCCAAAGGCATTCCCAGGGCTTTCTGGGCGAAGGGAATGTCCTGTGAAGCGTATGTCATTAACCAGATGCCCCTCAGTCCGAATAATATGAAGCCTCCACATGAGTTGATGTTTAAGAAGAAATCTAGTGTGGAACATCTTCGGATGTTCGGGTCAACCTGCTACGTGTATGTTCTAGATGCTCTCAGAATGAAGCTAGATGCAATAACACAAAAGCTAGTCTTCGCCGGTTACGATGAGAGGAAGAAGGGCTGGAAATACATGGATCTAGAGACACAGAAGTTCATTGCCTCCGAGATGTGGTATTTGACGAATTGACATCATATCAGGGTATCTCATCTGTGAAGCTACAGGAGAGCAGGGCTGACGGAAGGTAAGTTGAAGCTGCTTGCGATCTTCTGGTGGAGTTGCATGTATCACAAGGTGCTTCAATTTCATCTAGATCTGGGGCGGAAGCATATGGATCTGAAAGTAGGGGCAATACTCCTGGTATGCCCGAGAGGAGAGCTAGTTCAGAAGAAGCAGTGAGAGTGGTGGATCAGTGTCAAGCCCTGCGGAGGTCCAAAAGGAACATTATTCCACCGGCTCGATATAGGGATGGGAATATGGTGAGTTTCACCTCAAATTTCTTCACAGGTTCCTTGGATGAGCGAGAGCTGTCTTACTTTGAAAACGTCACTGGCATTAAGGAGTGAGAAGATATTATGGATGAGGAGATGACCACCCTCATGAAGAACGAGATTTGGGACCTTATGTCCAAGATCAAAAGCATTACACTTGAGATATGCAAGTGGGTTTACAAGCTCAAAAAGAAGGCTAACAACAACATCGAACAGTACAAGGCTCATCTTGTAACTCGGGGGTTCTCCAACAGTATGGAGAAGATTATGAATAGACGTTCAGTCCGGTGACCAAGATGAAGTTCGGGTGGTGCTTTGTTTGATAACTTGCCAAGGGTGAAGGATTTGGCAACTCGACGTAAACAATACTTTTATTTACGGCGAGATTGACAATGACATCTTCATGGTGCAGCCAACTGGTTATATTTCTTAAGAACATACATGACACGTCTGTAAGCTGAAGAGGGTCCTTTTTGGTCTAAAGCAGGTGCCTCGGGCGTGGTATGAGAAGATCACATAATATATCCAATTCTGTGAATACTTTACTTCAGACTCAGATTCAAGTCTGTTTGTTAAGAAGAGTGGGAGCTTTAGCTCTTGGTACTACTGTATATTGACGATATGATCGTCACCGAGAACTCGGAGAAAGAAGTAGCTAGGCTCAGGGTTGAGATAGCTATTAGGTTCAAGATGAAGTATCTTGGGGAGCTCCACCATTTTCTTAGACTCGAGGTTGAGAGGAAGAAGAACGACGTGCTCATTTATCAAAAGGGCTATGTGGAGAGAATCGTTAACCGATTCGGCATGCGGAATGAGAAGAGCAGTGCTAGACCTTTGGAGGTCGGTCTAAAACTTCAGTGTGATGAGGGAAGGGTTCTTATTGATCTCATGGTGTTCTGAGATCTCGTGGGGAGTCTCATATATCTGACGACTAACAGGCCGGATATTACTTATGTTGTGGGCAGAGTAATTTGATATATGGCGGAGGCGCAGAAGCCTCGTCTGGTGGCGGTTAAAGGTACCCTGAAGTACGTTAAGTCCACCTTAGATATGAGTCTCTTTTACAAGAGAGACACGAGCTCCAGTCTGCATGGTTACACGGATGCTGATTATGAGGGAGATATAGAAGATCGAACGTCGACGTCTAGCTCTATCTTCTTTACGAGATCGATAACTATCTTGTGGTGCAGTAAGAAATAGGATTCAGTGTCTGTCTCTATTACAGAAGCAGAGTATAAGGTTTCGGCCTTGGCAGCTCAGGAAGCCATCTGTCTTAAGAGATTAGTGGTGGACATCCATGAGGAGGTGCAGAGTCCTACTGTGCTTCGCAGTGACAATGAAAGTGCTCTCAAACTGGTCAATAATCCAGTTTGTCATGCACAGTTGAAGCACATCAAGATCGAGCATCACTTCATTCGGGAGAAGGTATTGGAGGGGTCTTTGATGGTTGAATTTGTGCAGAGTCAGGAAAACGTTGTGGATATCTTTACCAAACCATTATCGAAGGGACCGTTCACACAATTACGGGATTTGCTCGGGCTGGTTTCCACTTCTCACTTCAAGGGGGAGTGTTGAATTTGTTGAAGTTGAAGTGAAGTGGAGTGGGGCGGTCTGATATGTCAGACCACACAGACTGTAGAGACCACTAACGGTCTGGCTGGTAGAAGGTGGCGGTTAGCCGGAATTCAGCTTCTTCTCTTCTCTCTTGCGGTTTGGTTCACCAAGCACCCTGGGAGGTAATCTGGCGGTTAGAAGTAGCTTATCGCGTCTGTTGCGTCTGGACTGTGAGACCGCGAAGTCCGCTTGGAGCTGTCAGGTTCTCTGGCTCGTGAAGGGGCAAGTGGTTAGCTCGGTCTGCGGAGACTAACCGATCAGTTCGTTGGGGCCTATTCGTGCGTTTTGTGCCAGAGTTCGCTGGTCGTGTGGATTTGGTCATGGTGTTATGATAAGTTCAGTTTGTTGCCGAGTTTGCGGAGACCGTTGTATTGCGCGGTCTGGGTTTAGAATCCGGCAGACCTTCTCTAGCGCGGCTATGGTTCAAGACGCGTGGTCGGTTTGTTTAAGTCCACGCGGGTTGTTGGTGTTTGCGCCGTCTGACTCTAGTCTTCGCATTTGTGCGGATAGTTTGTGCTAGCTGCAGGAGGACGGGTGGTTATCTAATCGCTATGGGCAATGATCACACTCCTCCTATGACCTATAAATAGGGGTCTCCGGATCGTTATATAAAAGCAAGAATACTGAGAACTCAGCTCGCGTTTTGATCTTGCGGTTACGGTTTTCTAACCACGTCACTAAGTAAAGTTGACTTGTCTGTGAAGGCTGTGCGGCTAGCACTGGATGACCAGACAACTAGTTGGGAAGCTCAGTGCGGAATAGTTCGTGGTTTACAGTCAGCGGTATGCAACAGGTCGCGTCTAGGCGGCTTGAAGTCACTTTCTCGGAGTTGCGGTTAATTCGAGCAGTTCACCCGATCTATCAGCGGGTTCAGTTTAGTTCATCAGCATTCAATAATATGCAGTCCACGCGGCTTGATTGCAGTTTGGCGATTTGTCAGTTTCGGTGGACAGGGCTGCAGTCAGCGTTTGTGCGATCTGTGCGGTTACAGTTTACAGACTGCGCGGTTTTTCTTGCTTGTATTTTCTGTTTCCATCGGGTACATTCTGAATCATGTATCACAATGTATATCTCGTCTTATAAAGAAGTTATAATTTGAAGTTTGAGACTCATGTGCTTCTATTGTTGCTGATTTATGCTTGATTTGCTTGTGATTGAATGTTCTTGTAACATTTCTCAGGTAGCTAGAAAATTTTCACACAAACTCACTAATTAGTTTCATATAAATAAAGTTCACTGGACTCATCAACTCATGAACTAATTTATTCAAAAACTTTATACAAAATAAACTTTAAATTAAGAAATACAAATATTCCATCATAAAATGTGTAATAAATTAAGAATATTCTCATTATTAAATCAAAATGCAATTAAGAGATGTTAAAGGATCTGGATCCTCTATATTTTTGAATAAATGGAGGGAATTCATTTGTCCATTTATTGGACAAGACTTTGCTCAAAAAAATCTAAAGATGCATGTTTTTTTATTAAAAAAAATAAAAGCATGGGGATTAGTGAACCCGTCATCGGATCAACCCGAAGAAAACCTGGACCGCAAAATGGATCTCCTCCATTTCTGACATCTTGGTTCAACCTGGTCAGAAACCCTAACTAAGAGTACGTTTGGCACGGCAGCGACGGACATCATGAACATAGTGATTACGAACCATCATCTATTTCATGTGACACTGTAGATACCATAATATATGCTAAGACATTACAACACTTATGACGGTCGCTAAGAAATTTTTTTCATTTTAAACATAAAAATGAATGTAACTGCTTAGATGGGTTGAGCATTAACGAACGATGGCTTGTAACCACCACGTTCACAATTGCCACGGCTAACCCAAACGGGCCTAAGTCCAATAATGTGTTCTAATCATCTCCAACAAAATTTCATTCCAGGCATCAATCGGGCCGGGCAGACACCAATGAACACAGTCATTTTGAACCCGCTCCTGCGGCCCGCCCGCAAACGGATACGGGTTCATGTAAGGCCCGGGATGCCCGTCCGGCCTCATCATCGCCATTCTCGTCACATCCAACGCCTCAATCCTAACCCCGCCGCCCTCGCTGCCACGACCGCTCTCCTTTTCGGCCGCCGCCGCCGCCACCTCCTCCACCATTATCTTCCACATTTCTCTATCCATATACTCCATCTCCTTCTCCCCCTCCCGATAAGGCTTCTTCCTTCCACAAGCTCCCGCCTTATCCCACTCTCCCTCGAAATGCGACGGCGAGAACGTCGCCGCCACGACGTACTTATTCCCCGCCGCCACCGAAGCCGCGGCCATCATCGCCGTCCGCACCGCCTTTCTGTACACGTCGAAGAACCCGATTTCGGTGTGGTTCAGCTCAGGGCAATGGTGGCAGCCAACAACGCCCCCGCCTTCGAAGAAGACAGCGGGGTGGAGAAACCAATGCCCCGCTGATAATACCACGACGTCGATCGCCGGCATTTCCGCCACCCACTTCTTATCGGCGACGTCCAGATACAGCTTGTTGTGGCCCAAACCTGCCGCAATCGACTTCTCGACCCCCTCCACTAAAAACGGAGACCAGAAAACAGAGACGGTGGCGTTGTGAGAACGAAAAACCCACCGCCGGAACTTGTTGTCTTCCCCGTCGCGGTACACCAGCTCCGGCGTGTAGGCTGCCGCGAGAAGGCAGAGGAGGGACTCAGCTTGATTTCGAGCCATGGAATCACCAACAAAAGCAAGGTGCTTGTTCGTGACTAACCGGAGAAAGTCCTCCGGCGAGAACAGGGGAAGACGGCAGCCGGTGGGCTGCCATCGCCAGCGCAGGTATCCGGTGTCCGGCCGGCCATTTGCCAGGCAATTCTGCCCCGGCTTGATGGTGGTGCAATCCGTGTAGTTATACAGTGGGCCGGTTCTGTCCGGCACCCACCGCCCGTCGGTGTAGTTGCAGCGGCGGAGCAGTCTCTGTTCGGTTGGTTTTTCCCCTGAAACTGAAAAAAGGTGAGAAATTAAGCGAGAACACATTAATTAATAAAAAGTTAAAATTGTTTTAATAAAATATATATACATAACAGAAGGCATTAAACCTGAAAGGTTGCTAGTGGCGGCATGGTGAGAAGGGGCGGTGGTGGTGGTGGTGGTGAGAAGGTGGAAGGGGAAGAGACAGAGGAGGAAGAGAGATAAAGCGATCAGGAGGAGAAAAATGTCTCTTGTGGTGAGGAGAGAGAAAGGGCGGTTGTGAAAACCTAGGCCTGTAATGCTCATTGATTCGGTTATGGGAGGAGATTTGAGGAAGAGCAGAGTTTGAGGAAATAATTGTGGGAAGGATTCATGGAAGGTGAGAGGAGAGAGAGGGGGGAGAGAGTGGCGAGAGGAGAGAGAAGGGGCGAGAAAGGTGATGGAGTTGACCATTGACTCGTCGACGGAGGAGAGAGAGAGAAGAGAGGAGAGAGAAACAAACGAAATGAAAGTAATTTTTGGGTTTGGGTGGCCGACAATGTTTATTCTGTTTTAATTTAAAATTCGACTGCAATTTGTTTTTATGGAGAGTGAAGGAGCAAATATTTACATGTAATTATGTAAGTTCAAAATAGATTTTTTTTTATTTTTTAATTATTTGTAGAAATTTATATCTGTTTTTTTAATTAAATTAATATCTCATGAATTTAGTTATGCAAGGAGCTTTTTTAGTTATGCACTTATGCTAGGAGTTTCTTATCCATTATTTTTTAATTTTGATAGTCTAAAGTAATGGAATAAATGTTTAGGGGCTCCTAAATGAAATTAACGTTAGCATTAATCAATATACTAATATTATTTATGTAGTTAACTTGTATATCAGTGCAATATTAAAAGGAAAAAAAGTTGATTTTGGTGAAACATTCAAAATTGGCAAAAATAATCTTATTATTTTTATCTAAGGACTCAATTTATATCATAAATTATTAAAAAAAAATAAAATACAAGACACATCTAAATAATTACGTTATATTTTTAAATAAAAAGTAACTATGAAAATATATAGAATTGAAATGTTTTTAATTATTAAAAAAAATAAAGTACAAGGGACATCTAAATAATTAGATCATATTTTTAAATAAAAAGTAACTATGAAAATCTATAAAAAATAATTATTTTAATTTTAAAAATAATAATGATAAAATTAATAATATATGAATAGTGCTCATTTTTTAACAAAAATTGAAAATATTAATTAATTAATAATATATTTATTTTAAACAACATTAATAAATTGATAGGAGAGAAGCCTCATATATGTCGCGATCGAAAGGGGGTACTGTCATTGTCAGGGTACTTTTATGATTTGCATCCTCTCTATCTCAAAATTTTCTTATTTATTTAATTTATATGTTTTTTTATTTTAAAAAATGTGTTTTCATGTAAACAAACTTCCCTATCTAAAATAAAATTGTACTCTTCATGTTGCTCGTAAACCCTCGTTCATACGACAAAATTAAACGGCAGACAGAATAGCAATCGGGGGTTTGCGAGAGGTGAGAGCGCCGTCGCGATGGAGCAATCTCATGGTCAGGGTACTGGTGTCTCCCCGTGCACTGTCGGATTGGTTGTAGGAGGGGAACCCTCTGTCACTAGTAGTTAACTTAAGAGAGACATTTCTTTTTTACTTTATGTATTTATAATTAAATCTAGAATAGCTTTCAATCAACAGGAACAAAGTTGCTATTTTCATCCTAATTTAAATTAATGTACTATGTAATTAAATATCAAATTAATTTGAAATATAGATTATGTATATCGAGAATCAAGGTCTTATTTACATGCTAAGGTGCTGAAAAACTTGTATTTTGATATCCAAAGCCTCGTCGCAGACAGACTAATCAGCAGCCGCTCACAAAGGGTGTTTCAAAGAGTGGGGTTCCAAGATGGAAGAATCCCCTGAAGAACTTGAATAAATCAAATTCAATTTATCATGAATATATTCTAATGATATTAAATAGTATCGTGTACTTATTTGATTTAGTATACCATAATGATATTAAATAATATATCAAGAGTATTAATTCAAATTAGTTAATTGTGAAAAATACTTTTTGAAAGTTTCATTTGGTGCTGCGTTTTTGCACCCACCTTTGGAGTAAAGGCCACCAGAGGGAAACAAATGCTGTCTGGCGGCGTTTGTTCCGTTTGCTCCTGCAGCAAGGCCAAAAAGCCCCAAATCTGTTTCATGTCCAGCCCTGCATTCCCCCTCCAGTCCTAACCCCACCTTTCCACCACGGCGACAAATGAAGCCTAAATCCATTAAACATCTTTAAAAATGTTTAAATGTTAAATAATAAATGTGAGAGCAAGCTGGTGGAATGTATAGAAAAGTGTGGGTTTTATTCGTTGACTAATTATTGGAGAGTGGTCATGAGGTGTCATAAATTTAAATAAATATAGAAAAGTGACTGAAAGGAAAAAAAAAGATTCAAGCCAAAATGCCAAACTATTGAGGTTCGGTGGTTGGGTGATTGAGGTTCACGTCGACAAAACATTATATTCTTTTTTATATATAAAGTTTGAGTAATGTAGTCTGTGGGAGTGGGTCAGATCTCATCTTAGGGTCCGTTTGACAACCCAACGCCGCTCCGTTCCAGCGGAAACGAGCCGGAGAGATCTTGTTTGGACAGGTTTGCAAGCGCCCTTTGAAAACGCCCGGCGTGAAAGGGTAGCAGCCCGGCGGTTTTGGCGCTGGATTGCCGAGCACCAGTTCGCCGTTCTCACCGGGCGTTGTCTCTCTCCTCGCCGACGTGCCAGCGGGACGGAGTGCCAAACAGACCCTTAGACGCCTCTAATTTAGGCTTTGTGGATGGGCTGAGAGTCGCCCGTGCAACCGCCACCGTAAGACGGGAAAACAAATCTCTCCCACACGTGCGGCGGCGTTTGCTCCTGCCATCCCACGGTGGAGCGGAGAAAAAAACGACCTTTTCAACCGCAGCCCTCCCCCTCCAGTCCCAAACTATGGCGGCATTTGCTGAGTTTCCAGCTGCCGACGGGAACTCACACATGCTTGCTCTTACATGAACCAACTCTGTCCATGCTTTGTTGAATCTTAAGAAAGGCATAAATTATAAGAGTAAAATGTGTTTCTGTGTGTGTACATGCGCATGTTGGCAAAAACCACCACCGTCGTTCGGTCGAGACCTTGTTTCGTGAGCCATCCACACCTGACCATTCCCCGCAGACTGCCCCAACTCCTGTGATCGCCGCCTCTGATTCCAGCGACACCCATTCACCCGAACGCCCCCTCCATCCAGCCTTGCCCTCATTTTTTTCTAACAAACACAGGATTAGGGGTTCAAGTGATCATGTTACAGGCAAAACAATACATGCCTAAGAAGCTGAAACAGACTTCAACTTCAATATTGTAAGCACATCATATCCTCAGTTTAACATTTTTATATGCAGATATAACTTTAAAAAACTAGGGTTAACAATCGCGGTTTAGAAGCCTACACTCTTCAAAAGATAACCAAGTAGGAAGAATAGAAAGAATCCCAGAATCTGGGGCACCCTGCACTCAAAAAAGTTCTCTTTCCAAGAGTAGGGTGCAGGTGATATTTCTAGTGCTGCAACCATTTCTGTCAGGGGTGACGAGCAGAATCGCAGATTTACTGGTTTAGGAATCGCATCTTAGGATCCATCTTAGGATGCACGAGAAAGCAAAGAAAACCTACTTAAATTCCCTTAATTCGGCTTCGGGTGGCCATCTTCCCGGGTATTATGATTTAACACAAATGTTGTCAGCAGACAACTGCCTGTTTGAGAACCGACACACATATCAGAAAGCTAAGGTCTTCAATAGTACCTAAACCCTAAAGAATCGCCGGTTTAGGAATCGCGTATTAGGAACCAGTACCACGAGAAAGAAAAGAAAACCTAATCAAATTCCTTTCCGTCGGCTTCGGGTGGCCATCGTTCCAGGGATGATTCCACACGAATGTTGTCAACAGACAACTACCTGTTTGGGAAGCTAAGGTCTTAAATAGTGTACCTAAACCCAACATAATGCAAAATATCCCTTCCTTAATTAGCAAAGAAAACCAACAGAAAGTAATAATACAAAAATAATACATGCAGCACAACGCATATTTGGGAAACCAAACACGATACAGAAAGCAATAATGCACAAACTATAAAACATGACCCCAAAAATATCAGGGCGTCCTGCGGCGAACGCCAGCGGAAAAACAAGGGAATGCTCCAAGGGCAAAATTTGGAGTAAAAAACAAGCTATAAATACCAACACTATTCTCATGTTTTGGGCGGATATACAGCACGATCGAAAACATGCAAGTTACACACCAAAGTTGCTCCGGATGGAAAGCCACCTGACCAGCACCACTTTGTCGGGATCACCGTCATCTAAAGAAGAAACTCGGGCATGTGCGTTAAAAATTCTATCCGGGGCGAATGTAATGATAAGGAACGATTCTGGTCAAGAAATGTAGCATTTAGAGAAGATGGAAATGCCAGTACCTGGCAAATCCGGGAAGAGGGAAGATGGTGATTACCATCCCAACACGAGCCTGCAGACGGCCATCCTTGAACTTCAGGCAAGGCTGCGGAGTAAGAAAACAACAATCTATTTAGGCTCTATTTGTTTGGGCGTTTTGGTGCTCCGTTTTGGGCAAACGCCGCCGGAAGGCGGGTAAACAAATGAACCACCGGCGGCGTTTGCTCCGTTTCCACCCGCTCGTCTTGAGAAACGCCCCAAAAAGCTCCGTTTGGAGCAGCCACCTCCCCCCTCCGTTTCGAACACTCCGTTTCCACCCGCCGGATCAACCCGCCACCGCCGAAACAAATGAAGCCTTAATCTCATTTCAAACAGAACATGGTACCTCAATATGCACAAGAACTACGCTCGGGATTCCATCGAAACGAGCGCCGTAGCTCCCTCGACAGAATGGCTGTCGAGTAGCGCAAATATTACATAGTTATAAAGCAAAGTCAATTCCTCAAATGAGCGCACCTGAAAAATTCAAGGCAATACTCATACAGATGCAGTAGAATATAACTAAATTTCAGTAACATTCATAATCTAAACACTCATTCAGATGCAGTGGAACAGAACTAAATTCATAATCTAGGCTATTTTGAATAATATTTGTCTTTTATTCCACTTTGTAGCTTTCTGTATCTCTAAAAAGAGTTGGGGCCACGTTCAATTTTTGTTCTTAATTGCATTGCAACAGTAGATATTTTAGACGACAAGACTTCCAGTTTAATCACCACTTGGGTTTATCTTTTTTTTTATTCTAATGGATATTTTAAAATGTATGTATATATATACAAACAGTGGTGCGCGGGGTTTCCCCGTGGGCAGGTCAGATTCAAGTTCACCGGAGAACTCTTTAGACTTATCGGGTTCGACCAGATACAAAAGAATTGGCTTCAGGAAATACGGGAATGTCTTCGTTTAGCTCGAAATTGAGCGGCAAGACACGAGACTCCGAGAGCGAAAAGATCTTCGCACGAAGTGAAGACGTGACACCAAAGAGGAAAAGAAGTTGAATGTCGATTTAGTATCGACGGAAGCGAGTCGCCCTAGGGATGGAAGAGCACAAACCCACGCTGAAGTAATTCAGCAGAACCATTTACAAGAAAACTCTCATTTCTCGTTGACACCTAGAAGCTATCTAGAAGGAGATACAAGATGACCAGATAAGATTGACAGACACGCGAAATAGGAAGGACTAATTACAAATATTGGGGACTTGAAATTAGAGATTCTAACACATTTTTTACTGCCAGGTACATAAATTATGTAATAATCACAGCAATTTCATTAGACAACTATAGATAATAATCATGCAAGTGCAAACATGAAATCTTGTGCGATGTCAAACAATTAATAAATTCATGGGTGTACAATCATTATTGTTGTTCTTAACTTCACACTTGTGCAATAATTTATGACATGAATGAAAATGAATGGATGCACATGCCATGTTAAGCGTCCATATCACTTAACATGTCATGCATATTAGGATTCAAATGTTAGCACACTTGAAAATATTAAACCGCTCATACAATTTAATATTCGCAAGCGGTGTATATACTAGCGGAAATTCATATGCATAAAAATGTTAAGTTTGTTCATACTACCTTAACATTCGTGTACATACTACTCATAGTTATGAGTGAGTGTGTGTGTTTCAGCCGCGAACAACAGATAATGACAAGTGAGTGAAGAAATGATGCATGTAAATTTATTTTTATAATAATGTTCAAAATATTTGATAATTACAAAATACTTTATCTTTTGAACTAACCTCCATAACCTCTCTCTGATACCAACTGTCACGACCCGTCTCGACATAAGTCAGAGTGCGCTTCGGGCGAGCCGTGATGCCACAGGCATGGGCGGAAAGAAAGTCATGTCTGCTAAGGTGGATGCAGAGAATACTGAAAATAGTTTTAAAATAGTTAATTTGAAGAAAAACAATTTGATTTTTATGCGGAAGCTTTTTGAGTTTAAAACAGTGTGAAATTTTAAATGCATATGTATTTTGTAAAATCATGTTTTACCAAGCACTGCTACAGATTTCATGCAACTATGATTCAAAAGAGGATGCACATGCATTAATATCAAATTCTAGTGCATAAAGTATTTAAATAGTCTAGCAGTTGTCCATAATACCAGAAAAAAATGTCTGATTGCAATTATTATAAAAAAAATATTTGACAGTAAATGAAATATAAACATAAAACCTAGAACTTTAAGCAGATCGGGCTCGAGGACCTAACGGCGGTATCACGGACGCTAAGACAATTCTAAAACAGAAAGAAAAATCTTCTGAACATTGAAATAAACAGAGTGAGTAAAATAAGTACAGAACAGTAATAGAAACAGAAATGTACAAGTATCAGTTTCATGAAGCGATGCTACCAAAATAGACAAGTAAATGAGTCAACAGAAATAACCAGAATCAAGAGACTACTCCGGAGAATAATATATTGATCAAGAAATGTCATTAGCTGTTATCAGTGAAAGGTGGAAGTGTTTTATTTGATGCACGTAATTCTAATATAAGTTTAAATGCAAGTCTTATCAAAATAGTTGTGTTTGCTATGACCAATTGTTGGTTTTCGTTTCCAGTCAAGCGGAAACTCGAGTCAGAGCGTCGCATCAATTTAACACTATCTTTCAAGGATTGCTTATGACATTAATGATTGTTTATAACATTAATGACTTTAAAAATTCATGATTTAGGAGATTACTAAAATATCAAGACCTGTTACAAATTAAGCGATTCAGCTGTACAAGATTTGAGCTCATAAACACCTGCACAAGATTTGAGCTCATAAACACGTCAAGAGAGGAATTGAGTTATGGAGCAACATTCGCTCAAGTTGTGGAACCAGACAGACCTAATAAACCAGATTCGATGACACTAGATTCGATGACACAAGGTTCGATGACACGAATAAAACCAGATAGAGAGCAATATATTTTGCGTGATTCAAGTATTTATGAGTGGTATGACTACTACTATGCATCATTTCCTGGAATATCAATTATTCATTTAGATTGATCCACTACAAGACACGATTATCTTTCAAGTAAACATGTGTATGATCTGAATATTTTATATAAAACATCATTCATTTATTTGATAGCAAGAAATTGTGACATTTATCGTCATAATAATTACTGATCATGTTTAAACAGAACTACTAGTCTCCTCATTATTCATCAAATGAGACAAAATTCATCTAAGTGCGAATCCAATCCAAAATCATTTTTGTTCCTTAACACATGTCATTCTAAGCAAATATCCAAACAAAAAGATGACCTACGATCACAAACTCGTGTAATTCCAAACATATTAAACCCTAAAATTATTAACTTATCAGATTGAACAGTTAAGATATTAATTCATTTGACAGATCAATATATTGAACAATGTGGTCGAATAATTAAAAGAACAGATGCAATAAAATAAACTACATGTTGCGAGAGAGGGGTCTCTACTTGCCTTAAATGAGCCGGAATCTGACGGAGGCGGCTGAGCGGTGCAAGCAAGATTTAGAAACCCTAATTGGACCTCCCTCATGAGTGAGGGAAGAAGAGATTCTACGCGGTAACGGGGACTTGGCGACGCTTGGGTGACGGGAACCCTAATTCGGAGAGGGTTTCTTGCGGTCACAACAATTGAATCGAGCGCGGCACTAGAAACCACAAACATAACACAGTTAACGGATTACGAGAGGGGCACAAACTTGGATCGCAAAATATACAAAAATTTCGAAGAGTAAATCTTCGAAGAAAAATCAATAAAATATGAATAAAGGGAAAAGGGGGGGAACCTTACCCAAGAAAAATCCAAAATAGGCTCAAGGAGGAAACCCTAGGCGCTCTTCTTGGAATTCACGGCCAACGCGAAGAAGAAGAGGAAAAATCGAAGCCTACGGAAGAGGGGAAAGCTGCCGGAGGGAGAGAAGGGTTGTCGGCCCCCAAGGAAGGGGAGAGCAGTCGGCTCTTGGAGAGGGAGAGGCCAAGGCTGTCGGCCCTAGCAGAGGGGGAGGAGCAACCACAGGTGGTTGCCGGCTTTAGAGCGGAGGGAAGAGCTTCTCCCCTTACTGGACGGAGAAGGAGGCGCAGGCGCGGTAGGCGGAATCGGGATCGGCATGGCTGCATGCGGGAGCAGCGACGGAAACGGGAGACAGCGTGAATCGGGGCTGAAGCAGGATCGGGAGAAATAAAAGCGGGGGAAAGGGGCGGGCCGGCTCGGGTTAAGTAGGAGGGTTTTGACTTTGGTTTTATTTTATTCTATTATTATTATTAATGTTATTGTAACATAAAAACCGGGTTGTTACAGCTGCGATAGCCAAGAATTGGCAAGAAGAACTGCAGCAAGACAAGAGAAGTCTCGCGACAAGACAAGAGATCTGCGGGTCTGGGCGGCAAGACAAGGAGAGCGGAGGCAGCAAGTAAGGAGATCAGTGGCGGCAAGACAGGAGATCTGCGGCGGCAAGACAAGGAGATCCACGGCTTGGCAAGAGATCTGCTGCAAGACAAGGAAAGTTGAGGCGGTCTGAATTGCGGCTAGATAGAAGCAAGGACGATGAAGAGAACTGCGGTTAGCGGCGGCAAGGAAGAACCGACTAGCAGCGCCTTTAATCAGCGACTAGAAGCAGCAACACGAAGGCAATGATTAACTGCATCGGAAGCAGTGATAGTAGACTGTGGCCAGGATTGCCGGTAGGGGTGACTAAAGGTCTCGCACAGTGCAACATAGAGCTGAGGCCGAAAGAGCAGTGACTCGGGCAGACGGTTTGCAATCAGAGTGAGCCCCAGAGAAATAGTACAACGGGGGAGGAGAGGGAGAGGGGAGGGAGGAGGTACAGACACGCCAAAGAAAGAAAGGTAAAGCAGCGGTTAGAAATTTTTTAGCGGCCCATGGAAAGGAGCAAGAAGCCAAAGCAGGGGGTTGCGGTTAGATAAAACCTAACCACCCTGATTAGACAGCCCAAAGGATCGATTCCTTGCTCTGATACCATGTAGAAAACCTTCAAAATGTTGAGAAATAAATTGAAATTTTGATTAATTTCTACAAGATATATGAATACAAGTGTTTGTACATTAATATAGGAGGAGAGAGATGGAAAAAAATCCAAATCTAAAATGTGGGACTAAGGCTCTGTTTGGGACAGCTCTGGCGGATTGAAAAGCTGATGTCCGGATAGAGCTGTTTTAAAATAGATCTCTGGGGAGCAGTTTTAAAAATCTGCATAGTGTTTGGGTGTTTTGTGCAGAAGTGTGCTTTGAAGAGCGATTTTCTATTTTTAGCTGTTTGGAGAAACAACTTTTGGAAGCTGTTTTTTAAAAAACTGAAATATATAAATATATAAAAATAACTGATAACATGAGTGTTTTACATAGTTCTACAAAATAGAAAAAAAAAGCATTCCAACGTCCGGCGACTGCTTTTTCTAATCCTTCCGATCATCTGTTCGAAAATAAATTGATATGAATCAAACTTTTGGTAATTTAAATCTTTTACTTTTTAGTAAAAGATGGATCGAATTTTTACCTTCGCGCACTGTATATTTTTTCGGCAATGTTATCTCGTACTGTAGACATATGTTCTGCTCCAGCAGCATCACACATATCGCTTTCAATATCATCCTCTGCCGCAGGATCTTCATCCTCTGAGGGAACGAAAGAAGACTCATCAGCATCACAAGCATTAAACTCAGCGTCCCAGCGAGACGGATGTCTCCGAATGAAGTTATGTAGGTCATTGTCGCTAGCACTATGGAACGCTGTTTTTTGAAGTTGTACTGTGACATTTTGTTCAAAATGTGTCACTTTTTCCACACTCCAAACGTTCGCTCGATCACACTGCGAAGAGATGAATGCGCCTTATTGAAATGTTTTTGCCTTCCTTGTACAGGCCGACTCCCACGGGCAAAGTCTGTCAAGTGATATCTTATTTTTGGATATAGCTTCAAATAACCCATCTTTAACGGGTATCCAGCATCCACTAAGTAATATTTACCTGCATTTATTTGGTTTGTTAAACAGGTAAACATTATGAAATACGAAAAATTTGAATGAATATAAACATATTGATTAGTATACCTTGTGGGGGATGCGGAAAATGCAATCTATCGTCTGTCAATGCGCGCGCGAAGATGCGACTATCATGATCAGATTCCTCCCATCCAGCCATGGCAAATGTAAAACACATGTTAAAATCACAGACTGTCATTACATTTTGCGTCGTCGTTCCATGACGTCCTATGTATCGTACTTGATCTTCTACGGGTATCCTCGCATCAACATGTGTACCGTCAATGGCACCAACGCAATGCTTGAAGAATGACATGTAACGAGGATCATACCTTATCTCAGCCGAAATATCTCTGAACTGACGGTCAATAGGCTTTATAGCATCAATTGAGAGTAACAAAAGAGATCTAAGCCTTTTCGAAAAATATCTACTAATTGTTTTGGTCGAGTGCTGGAACATTTCTTTCGTTAATCTAACGGAACCTCGTTGTGCTAAAATATACAATGTAATCCCTAGGACTTCTCTTGAGGACGCCCGCTGTGATCCTTGAAATTCATGATCTGCTTCCAGTTTATGAAGTAAATCTATGAAAATGCGTTTCGACATCCTAAATGCATCATGAATCATATCTGGATGTCCTTCTAGTAACTCTTTGATCCATTTTGCACCTGTTTGGGTAGATGTCATGCATGTGCGTGTGTCTCGAACATGATAATTCATCCTCTCGATCGATGACATAACTACACGACAATATTCTATATATTGCGTCCATTCCGGCGAAAGACTTGTTGAATCCTCAGAATCTTCAGGGGAGGAGTCATGCTCTTCCATTATCGTGCCTGCATTTAAAGCATCACAAAACATTTATCATAATCTATATAAAGATCGTAACAAAACAGCTATTATAGTTTCGAGATCCAATAGTAATCATCATGAGTTACAACATCAAAAAGTAAACAAAAACATCATAGTGTTCTCCATACAAAAGAAAATATAGATCAAGGTATGCACGTATCACTGAGTCATCTTCTCGTATGCCTTAATAATCCACCAAACCCGCATATCTTCTAGGATACTCATGAAGATCTCTCTAGTGGTCTTGTCCCTGATGTGGTCGAGAGCAAAGTAATATAGATCCAGGTTTGTCCGTAGCTCTGGGCTACTGGAAATCAACTTCACCACCTCTTTGACTGTGACAACTGGTGGAGGCTTCACAGCTAGAGTGGATTGATGTAAATCTGACATCAAAGAAAATGTCATTCTTTTGTTCTTCCCGATCTTTCTTCTTTTTATTGCCGAGGAAGATGCATTCCCAGGAGGTGTTGAAGCACCTCCTATATCTTCAGGACCACCTTGATTGTTTTCCATGTTATCTGCTATATCATCATCTTCCAACTGGATCCTCCCCACATCCGGTGGCAAACTCCCAATTGAAGGAGCTCATGAGTCTTCTCCAGTTGCGACAACCTGACTGAACATAGTGTTCAGTTTCTCCTCCAACTCAGGTGCAATACCTCTGTATCGAAATTTTTTCGCCGCTGGAACAACCTGCTATAATCAATATATCAATATTAAAATCTGTCAAAATAAAAACTAATTTTATGAAATCAAACATGAATTTGTTTTGACCTTAATCTTCTCTGTCTACCATTCTTCTGATGCAGCAATAGTTCTCTTCTCTGGATCCCAACATAAACCAGTCTCGTCATGTTTCCGCTTCTTCCATAACTTCCAATCCTTCTTCAAATGATCTCATTTATTTTTCATTTGCAATCGATCGTAGCTTTTCCCGGTTCGTTCTTTAAACCCCGCAATCAAATTTTTCCACCCTTCTTTGCTAAAGTGGGTGGTGGGCCGATTCCTCAAACCAATCTCTTTTATGCAGAGATCACAAAATAACATCACTTCACCTGACTCTCAACTCGCTACGATTCCTCCTTCCTTTGATTTTACCATTATGCTATAAACTAATAAAATTAAAATAACAATTACTAATCAAAATCCTACCCCAAAAGTTATATACACAAAATTGAACAAAAACACACATACAAAATATGCAGGAGAATGGCATGTAAACCTGGATCAATCTTCAAGTGAAAATATGCATTGTAAATTCACGGAACTTTCACCTAATCCTGCTTTTGAAAAAAAACTCCATTGCACAAAAAATCACACTATAGAAGCCAGAAGGTGCCACCAATTATCAAATATGGACAAACAATATTCAAAACAGATGAATCTAAAAAGTTCAGCAATTGATGTCTAAAATTATAATATTAACAATCCTTCCACTAGAGAGGGAATGATGGACAATACAAAAGACATTCATATTACAGGGTTCTTATTACAGGCTTCTGAAAAAAAAACTACCCATTTACAGGGTTCTTATTCAAAGCAGATCAAAGATTCATATAAAGTGAACAGAAGTTGAGTTCAAAATTTACTAGTAAACACACCTACCCATTTATGATTCATGAGTGTATTCTCTGGATATTAGGCTCAACATGGGCGAAATTGTCAAGTGTCCTAAAAGTTCTAGCTACTATTTATAAATTTTTGGGTTCAACTAACGAATCGCAAATATACAAAGAAAAACTATATTCTCAAAAGCCCTAAATTTGCTTTGAAAAAAACCCTATCCACCGCAGAAGGGCACACAACGCAAAATTCCTACATCTGGAATCGAAATGCACACACCACAAAAGCCCCACATCTAGAAATGATACCTGTTGGCTGCTGAAAACTCCAGACAACAATGCTAAAAGCTCCAGCCTCTAAGAAATCGAAGGAGAAGAAATGGAATGTCCAAGAAACCTGCTTAAAAGAGGATAAAGAAATTGACTTAAATCAGAGGAGTTAATTGAGGAAATGGAAAAGTAGTCGGCTAGAAATGTAGAATGAAGATGGTCGGAACTTGGAAGACATAGCTGTTGGGTTCTTCTGCTTAGGCCGTGGACGAGGAAAGCGATCTAGATCGAGCGCGATAAGGGCGGAATGGAGAAGACGCATTCGACGAAGGTCGCCATCGACAAGTCGAGATGAGCCCAGGCTGAGGATCGAGAACTGCCGGCGACTCGAGAACTTCAGAGAAGACGAGGCGAGACAATCCGTCAGCTGCGCAGTCGGTGCCCTAGCGCGTGACAAGGGGGAAAATGGAGGAATGGCGTCTATTTGCTCGCTAGGGATCGGGAAGAAGACGGGAAAGAAAAAAACACGAAAAGTGATTTCACGGGAGTTAAACGCAGGGGCTGGGCAGCTTTCTGAAAAGAACCTAAAACAGCTCTCCAATAAAATTGATTTCCGATCAGCTGTTTGTAAGGAGCCGTCCCAAACGATAAAAATCAGCTATGGCGGCTGGAATAGAGATTTTCCAGCCGCCAGAGCTGCGCCAAACAGAGCCTAAAACATATAGAGGAAGAGGGCCCTAAATGGGCCTTTACAGATCTTTCTTCTAACAATAATTATTATTTTATATTTAATATACTAACACCCCAACATGGGTACCCTGTGCACGAAATATCATCCATCCGTGTATGATTTCAAACTCAGCAGTGCCATCAAGTTCACAAGAATTTAATATCTAAATCTAATGGCACCGTGTGAATTGAGATGAACAGTGCTCCAATTAATCGATACCCTGTGAGGGTGTGTTAGTTTAATTTTTTAAAAAACTTGCAGCTAACTCACCAGACGCTTGCATCTCCAACGAAAACACTTGCACCACCGTCTCTAGTATCAATGCCATGAAGGCTGCTTAAAGTTGAATCTCTCTGGTCCCCAACCACCACCGGGTTCCTTCCGCTTCAACACGCTGTCTGCGACCTGAAACTGCCTCGCTTGGTCCTCCACAAACCCATGCAAGCTGGCGACATGCAGGTGCCTTAAAGAAGAAGGCAATCTGTCATCCTTAACTTCATCTACAGTCCCTGGTCCTGTATTCAGATCCAGACCCTGCCAACCCCAATTTTTACTTCTTTCAGACCCAACAGCGCCACTGCTCTCTTGGTGGCTTATCACATAAGGCCCTGCAAGTGGAGAAGGAACTGGAGGAAAGTAGGAATTGCCACCAAATGAAGGATCAATGTAATTTGTTGATGCGGCTGAGAAAGATGAAGAGGTAAGCGGAAAGTTAGTGCTAAAGGGGAAGCCTTCATAAGTAAATGCAGCAGCATCCGGAGAACAGGCCATGGCTGGAGAGGACGAAAGCAGCGGCCCTCGACACATATCACTTCCAAAAGTTCCGGTGCCAGTTATAGGTCCCAAAATCGCCTGGGCTCCGGCAACGATTGGGTAAGACCGTTCTCCTCTATCACGCAGGAACGATGGGCTCGCAACAATGGGGTATGAGTGCCTGGGAGGAAGCCAGCCACTTCCAAATTCAACTCTATTCATTCTGAGACCAGTGTAAGGAGCGGCTAGAATGTTATTACATTTCCTTGGATTTTGAATTTTTGAAAGAAGCTCTGTACCTACATCATCAATACCTGATCCACTGTTTAGATCAAAATCCCTTTGCATATTTGCCTCACCAGTAGGGAACCCTACAGGTCTAGGTCTTCCAGGCAAGAAAGGCACTTCAAAGTGGCATCTGGTGGCAGCCAATAACTGACCATTTTCGGCACCTTCGTCGAGACTGTTCAAATCAAGACCCAACCCTCCAGTAGCTCGTGGAAGTCCATGGTTACTAATAACACTTGACGCAGAACCCGTAGTTTGAGCAAAGTTCTGAGAAGACAAGTGTTCAACAACTCTCTCATCAGTGACATTGAGATCAAACTCGAATGGATGTATTTTGTTAGCCATGGTCATGTTCGAAGAATGTGCATCAAAAGAATTGATCGACATCTTTAGAATCTTTCTACGGTCTGCAGGGCGAAATGCACTAGTCGAAGCCGAGCCCTTCCATCCCACTTCCCCCTTATTCTTTAACAAATTTTCACAAGGCACAAAAGGTCCTTTGGCAGGAGCAGAAACAGTCAAGAAAGACGAAGAACCATTTCGTAAGGGTGAAGATGCAAAACGTGAGAGACTCGAGAATCTTACTGTATGGGAGCAATCAATCACTGTCGTAGACAATGGCTCGATTTGGATTACATCATCTCCGTGTATGCCCTCATTCAAGTCAAAGTCAAGCCTAGTTCCAACCTTTTGTTCGGCAGTAGTAGCACATGAAAAAATCTTTCGTGAAGGGGCAAATTCCACCTTTCTTTCTGCATCACCACCAAACATCCTAATGCATGGCCTCACTTCCTTATGGATGGTGGACACTTGATCATGCTTCGTAGAAGCTTTTCTCTCAGTGATATGTCCATATTTGGTCATGCCAAGTGAACTGCATATGGATCCTCCAGATGCTTTATGGTTAGACGGGAGAACGACTGATCTATCAATGTCGGTCCGCTCTAAGTGCTGATCGAGTCCATCAAACCTTTTAATACTAAATATATCAGTATTTTCTGGAGAAGAAACTTTATCAGTAACAGATGAACAAATCAGGGCATCATCGTGCTTTCTTTCCAGCTCTGCTTCCACTTTTGCATCCAAATGTTGACGGGATGATTCCACAATCGCTGCTTTCTCAACATCTCTACCAGATACAGCACCCTCATAAACAACACCATGGAACAAAGATTTGCTCACAGAATAAGATGCAAACTTCCTCGCTTCAGAAATCTGTGGACCGGAAGAGCTGCTAGTTTTAATCTGATCCATTGGACAAGTTACCATAGATTTGCTATCGGTCAAATCTTCAGTAACAAGACAACCAATGCTCCGGTCATCTTGTTTCTGATTTGCATCTTTTGCATCAAATTCTTCTTCTAAAACATCTGCAAAAAAGACGGAGGCATTAGCATATATCCTTCAAATTTTGCCCATAAAACAATGACATCAATGAACTTCCACAGGTTGATAAAAATCCCATACCATAGAGAAGCCCAATTTCTTGTGTCCTTTTGCTATCACCAGAGATTTTTGCAGCCAACACTTTTTTTTCATCCTTTGTCAATACAGGACCATTACTCTTCCTATTAATGAGTGAGTCTGAATCAATATTTTCATCAGATGGACTCATAATTTTAGAACCAAAATCTCCAGAAGAAAATATGGGCTTGGCTTCATTACTACCAGTGCAGGGGTCCTCTATTGCAAGTGAACCTTTTGATGATGAAGCAGGAGATACTATGTTAGAATTTAGCATTTCACCAGTAGCTACACTCGCCAGTAAATTCATGCCTATATCCTCTCCTCCTGAAAAAGGTATTCTAGTTTCAGAATACTTGGTACAGCATTCAGTCAAGGCATTAATGGAGCTACAAGAATCCCTGGTATTGGGTTCTGCAACACGGGCGCACTTACCATCACAGGAAAACGAGCACACTGCTATAGAAGTTTCCATAATCTTCACAGCTTCATCCATTTCTCCATCAATAGGTGCAATCATTGACAATTTACCACGGTCATCATATCCTACGAGCCCGTCCTTAACATCATTGCTTTGCCATGATTCCGCATTGACATCTGCAACAACATGAGCTCGAGTGGTATCATTCGTTTCAGTTACTTTGTGATCTCCATCGGGAGATGATACTCTGCTACTGGCTGAGGGGTCCTCCAAGGAGCCACCACTGCTGCTTCTTCCTGGGCTACAGCAAGGTTTAGGAAGCCTAAAAATCAGCCTGTGGCTGCTGCAATGCTCTGAACCAGACAGATTAACTGTTCTTTCACAGTAAAATCCAGCTTTGGAAACCTTCTCAGTGATAGAATTTTGATTAAGTGAGCCTAATTTGAGTGGAGTAGATTCCTTCGGCCCACCAAAAGTACTGCTAATTATAAAACCATTGCTTGACCTTCGGTTACTAGAAGAAACACCAAAGGACTTGATGTCATTCACTGATCCTGCAGTAGAGCTAGCATCTTCTTTCAAGGAAGAGCCAACGGTCTTCCCGTGATCACTAGAACAAGACTGGCTGGAACTGTTTTTTTCCTCCTTTGCTGCCGACTGTGGAATGTCCAAAGTCCCGCCACTACCAGAAACTTTTGTCAATGAATCCTTTAACATGATTCCCACAGGCGCAAATGAAGATGATTGTAGTTCCCCAGATGTCACGATCAGAGTATACGACTTCCCAGATAATCCATTACAAGTGGATTGTTGAGTGATTGAGCTTTTCATAGATAACTCACGAGATCCATTGCATGGATGCCCTGCATGAGAAACTTCCGAGAATCCTGGTTTCACCTGCCATGTCACAGCCTGGCTAATTCCAGCAGGTTTTGCATCGCTCGTCTTCATTTCTGCATCCACTCGTTTCTTCCATGTATCAACAAGGCTTCTAGCTTTTTTTTGGATCTCCAAGTTCTTATGACTACGCAAATGATTCACAGACTTTCCTATATTACATGTTTGAAGAGCATGAAGATTTACAGGTAATTTATCTAGCGCCCTGAGCAAAGCCAACAGAAGCTCTTCAATGGCTTTATCACTCTCTTTGGGACTATTACCATCACCGGTCTTCCCTTTGTGGGCCTTTTGGAGCCATTCATCTAAAACAGGTACACCCCGGACCTGCACAAACTTGTTCAGGCAATCAAATTTATCAGTGGCTGCAATCACATCTGCCAATAGCACCCGGCCAGTAAGATCTATCTTCTTACTATTATCAACCTGCATCATCTGAACCAACTTTTCCACCCCATTGGTACATATAAGAGCACCATTCTCCGAAATTTTGGAAAGTTCAGACTTAATCATGTTGTTGTCAAACTTGCAAAAAGCAGAATCAGAATCATCTAATTTTGATACTCGTTCTCGCTTGATAGGGTTTGTGGCTTGATCAACCCTGTCCCTCTTCTTCCCCCTAACTTGAGAAGTAAAGGAGGTCTCATTGTTCTGTATACTATCCGAGCCATATTTCATCTGTTGGGTTGATGAACCATTTAACTGCTTTGGAGAGCGTCCCCGGACTGCACTGTTGTATGCATTTCTAGACTGGCCTTGTCTAGTAGCTGGTCAACTTCTTCCTGGTGTTCCTGAGTAAAAAAAGGGTCGATTTCAATATGTCAAAAGTATTGATTTTCAGAAATGTGATATCCATTGTGTGAATACACATAAATACATACAAAGAATCCAGAAGAAATTACATTTGTATAGTCCTTATCGGTAAGCCACCATAAGGACTTTTTCTCAATATCATACACGCGCCTACAGATGAAAGAAGATATCCCCAACGGAAGTTCAACACCCGCATGGAGAAATGCAACTTTACAAGGATGAAGCAATGAAGCAGAAGATATTATATCTTTGTGGAACGAGTAAAAAACTTCATTTGGTGATGATTCTAGTAAAATGCCCTTTGCAAGCTTAACGTCAGCAGATCGGTATAGCCAATTCACACATAATTTAAGAATAGTGTCTTTGCCTGTCCAAAACCATCGTATTATTCCAATAAAAGGTGGAGCATTGACTGCCTGGAAAAGTGCACAGTCGCCAACCTGAATCTTGCGCTCATCCTGCTAGGCAAAGATATATTTTGAAAAAGGAATATAATATATGGAATACGTCATGTAAAAAAATAACTCCATACAAAACTCAAGCATAATGAAAGCTGAACAGCAACAACACTCGATCCTTTATCCCACCATGGTGTGGTCGGCTATATGGATCCTTTGTTGCCATTGCACCCTGTTTTTAATCATAATCTCACTAATGCCTAAGTACATCATGTTTGTCCTTATAGTTTCATTCCAAGTCTTTTTTGGTCCACCCCTACCCTGTTTAACATGCCTAGTGGTTAAAGTCTCACAACGCCAAGCAGGTGCCTCTAATGGTCTGCTTTGTATATGTCTAAACCATCTTAATCGAGCTTCTCACATCTTCTTTATAATTAGTGTCACTATTGTCTTATCCCCGATATATTCATTTCTAATTTTATCCAGTCTCGTGTTCACACATCCACCAAAGCATTCTCATCTCTGCAACTACCATTTTTTGCTCGTGCAATTCCACTACCCAACACTCAAAACCGTAGAGTATCGCTGGTCTAATTGCAGTACGGTTAAATACTTGTTATAGAATAATGTCTTTGCTTGTCCAAAACCATCGTATTATTCCAATAAAAGGTGGAGCATTGCCTGCCTGAAAAAGTGCACAACGGCCAACCTGAATCTTGAGCTCGTCCTGTTAGGCAAAGATGCATTTTGAAAAAGAAATATAATATATGGAATACGTTACGTAAAAAAATAATAATAACTCCATATAAAACTCAAGCATAATGTAAGTTGAACGGTTTTAAAAAAAAAATAGAATAGCACTTCGGTACAATAACAGAAAAAAAAGTTCTTGAAGGTGGAAAATTTATGCGGATAGTGAACTAGAAAAGAAGTTTTGATGTAGGGTAGACTAGGGGTGCACAAAACCTAGGACTCTAGGTATAAATGCAAAGGCGACTCTCTACTATGATCCTAAATGCAATGCGGCCGTCAATTACGGCGACAAATAAATCTGAGCAATGAAGTTTTCTAACACCACGCAGATATTCAAAATTGAAAGCAATTAATTAATTCAACAATTTTATAACGGCTTTCCTCCGCTCTGAGGACCAAAGTAAAGCGCACGGCGAATAGCTCCTCCTGCAAATTAATAGCGTATCAAAAACAATTTTCTACCAGCAAGAATCATAGCACATATATTAATCCACCAATGAAAATGTCAAATCAAATAAGCAAATACCACAAGAAACTCAGAAAGTAGCGGGCTGAACCGAGACATTGAAGAATTTGGGTCCGGATGTGTAGATCGGCAATCGGAGGTGGACCGAGAGGTGCAAAAGTGGCGGTGATGGATGTCCTCGACAGCGAGTGGGGAGATCGGGATGGAAATGGAAAGATCCGGCCACTAGGAGGGAGATCCGGGTGGGGAAAATGAGATCCTATATTTAGGGATCGGATCCGGGTGGGGGTGATGAACGGGAGGTGGAAATAACAGATTGGGGCTAAAATTCCCAGATCCGAATTGATCCAAGGAATTAGGGCTAAACGGGAGTGGATCCACGTGGGGAAGGAGGGAGGCCAAACCGGCGGCTTGGGATGAGGGCCGGCTGTAGGGGGCAAACTGGGTGGTCGGCGGTGGCTAGGGTGGAGGGGGAAGAAGCGGCGGTGGCTGCTGGTGAAGGGCCGGCGGCCGGGTGAAAGAAGAGGGTCGGCGGCTGGCCGGGTGGGGAGAAACAGGGAGGCGGCCTGCTGCAAGCAGCTGGCTTGCGCGGAGTTCGGCGGGTGTTTGGGGGGGGGGGGTGCTGGGGGTTGCGGCTGGAGGTTTTAGGGGGGAAAGAGGAGGCTAAGGATGGGTAGTTCCTTGGGGAGGAGTTTGAGCATGTAGGAGTTGTCACCTAGGGTTCCACGGCGTCGGCATCGGGGAGTGATCGCTGGAATCCGGAAATAAAAGTCTCCAAATTCCGCAATGACTGAATTCAGCCCCTACAACACCTATTTATAAGAAGAGAACAAACTAGGGCTTCACCATCAACGGCTATGATGGGCGGTGGGGTCGGCCACTAAATACATGAAAATAAACTCAAAAAAATAAACTAATATTTGTTTTTGACTCGCGGCGATGTGTCGGACGCAACCGTGGAGTCGGATCGGCCATCCGATCAATCCTTCCTGCGCGAATAAATGAACGTGGGTCCCGCATTGCGGCGAACCCCTCCAGGTGCACAATCTGATAGATCCCCATCAAGTTTGAGCTAAAACTTTGCTTTAAGCATTTAAATCATGTAGATTGGAGAATTTGGTGTTCACTGCTTAACAGGAAATGGAAGAAGCACTTGAACATGCCAAGCTATGGGCATCCCGGTGCACAAAAGCATCCCCGCGCAGCAAGGGTCTGGAGAAGAGTCTCACCACAAGAGTGAAATGTAGGCAAACCTTATCATGCATTTTTGCAAGAGGCTTTCCAGGACTCAAACCCGTGACCTCAAGGTCACAAGACCACCACATTCAAATAAGCAGAATATTTAGAACTCGAGGAATGCAAATAATATTTTGGACAGTTGCCAATGTACATGTAGAGCAATAGCTTCATAAAGTACCACAAACAACAACAAAATCTATATACACACGTAATTGATCCTGAAAGGTATATAATGCCTCCAGAATCAAATTCTTGGGCGTTCAGGATAAAAGGTGGGTGAGAAATATATTTTCAAGGTATTAAGATGTGAATGATGAAATAAGTAGCATTGAAAGTGGCAGTGGAGCCACCAAAGTGTTTTCAATCACAAAAGAATTTAATTACAGATAAGCAATTACTCGTTATCTGTTAGCATTTACTAATAACTTGATATGCTTATGTGCATATGAAGAAATTTAATAGGTGAGACATCTTCTAAACTAAAAAAGGAAAATACATAAATATGACCGGATACCTGTACTAGGTCTTTGTGGATGAGAATATCTTAACAATGGCTAAAATCTATGAAATGTCTATAGGTTAGATACATTTGATCTATACAGTGTAGAACAAGGTACTTAAGCAGATGTGGATTCAAGTTAAGGTTGGGGGGTTAAAAGAGTATGGTGCAATAAAATAATGTCATGGAGAGTTAAAAGAACATAATATAATAAGTAATTACACCATAAAAATGAAATGTGGAGGCCGTATCAAGATGTAAAATAAAGAACATAAACTTGCATTGCAAGAATTAAACGATACAATCAAGAGACAAGCTTTCGCCAAGCACCCGAAGGTTGGATGTCCTCCAAAACACTCCCCTCTCCAAAGAGAGACTCGAGGCTACACTCGGGGGGCTCCTTATATAGATGGAGGCTCCACTACAAGATAAGACACTACATAACAATATATGTATCAACATTCCCCTCCTAAAAACGACATTGTCCTCAAGATGGAGATCCGTAGGGGTCATTCGCAAGTGTCAAGGGGTCCAAGTCCCCGAAGTCAGGATTGTCGTCTTCAAATCCCACCATCATGTACAAGTCTTTGAAAGCACGGACATGGGTGGGAGAGTATGGTTGCTGGCAGCGGAAGCAAATGCCCTTGTGGAGAAGCTCGAGGTGTTGCTCGTGTGATAAGCGGTGGGGTCGTCGGGGAGCTAGTGGAGGCGTCGTTGGTGGAACTGGCGGCGGCGGAGGAGGGCCTAACGACGGAGGCCCGTGCGGGGGCATGTGATCCAACCGGGCATGAGGCGGCGGTGATTTCGGCGGCAACGACTTGTGGAGTGGTTGGGCCGAGGGAGACGACTGGGTGGTGTAAAATTCCTCGTCGAGACAACGAGCTTGCTACATGGTGCAAGAAAGAGTCGTCGGGTTGTGGACCCAGAGATGCGCCCAAAGGTGGGGATGCAGACCTCCAAAGAAGTATCCCAGGTAGTGGTCAAGGGATGGACCAAGCATGTGCATGGCGACGTCGATGAACTCTTCAATGTAAGTGGCCACGGTGCCGGACTGGCACACGAAGCTGAAGCGCTCATAGGCATTGCCT
This sequence comes from Platanthera guangdongensis, assembly GCA_039583875.1. Classification (NCBI taxonomy): domain Eukaryota; kingdom Viridiplantae; phylum Streptophyta; class Magnoliopsida; order Asparagales; family Orchidaceae; genus Platanthera; species Platanthera guangdongensis. The sequence goes on along the minus strand of CM077160.1, from coordinate 174,025,737 downwards.
GCCCGGCGGGCATCATAGTGGCAGAGGAGTTCCTCCTTCAACATGGGCTAAGAGAGGTCAGGAACATGTTGGCTCGTCCAACGCACCCAATGGAGCACGAAACCCTCCATATAGATAGTGACTAGGGAACCTTCTTGTTGGCGGGGATTGATTGAAGATTGAAGAATTATTCAGCGTGGGCGATCCAACCGAGAGGCTCGGTGTCGTCAAACACAAGGATCTCAATCCGACGAAAATGGGTCAGGTGGATATTCGCAGCGGGGTGGAGAAACCACATGTAGTTTGGGATGGGGCGAAGGGTTTGCGATGGTGGAGGCGGAGGGGTCAGTGGGCGATTTACTGTTATGGCAGCGAGCTTCTAAGGAGGAGAGTGACATCCTCAAGTCGGGCTTCGAGTTGATCCAAGTGATGGTTGTTAGCGGAGGTCAAGGCGGAGGCGTTCTCGTTGGCGTAGAGGACCATTGAACGAGTCACGGGCATGTAACGACGGTTGGGCGTAGCGGCGAGAAGCGTCGGAATGCTTCAAGAGTTGCGGGAGGGCTGTCGGAATGCTACAGGAGAGCAATAAGGGATGTCGAAATGTTGCAGGAACCGCGGGAGGGCTGTCGAAATGCTGCAAGAGTCACAGAAGAGCGGAGAGGATGAGGAGCTGTTGCTAGAAGGCACAGGAAGCCGAAGGAATCCTCGAAGCATTGGAATGAGAAGGCCGAAGGCGAAGCAGGATGGAGATCAATAGCGGAGCTGATGTTGTCAAAGTCGATGGAGTTGAAGAAGGCTAGAAGGAATCACCGAAATTGCGAAGAGGGGCAAACTAGAGCCGAGTAGCGAAGCAGATGTCGTTGAAGTTGACGGAGTCATTGTCAATGTAGAGAAGGGAGAACGATGATGTGTGCGGAAGTGTGAGTCGATGGCGTGTCGGGCGAGAGGAGCGACGCTGGAACGAGCGTCGACGACTCGGAATCGACGGACTGTACAATGTTGAATCGAGCGGTGCTAGCGAACGAAGGAACCGGGCAAGAGCGGACTGGAGCAGGGAATCAGATCTAATTAGGGTTACAGTGGAAACCACAAAAGAGCGACATGTCGGACAAATTGATTGTGGAGGTCGTATCAAGATCTAAAATTAAAAAAAAACGCATTCCAAAAATTAAACGATACAATCGAGAGAGAAGGTATCGCCAAGCACTCGGAGGCTGGGTCCTCCAAACTCCAAAGCACTCCTCCCCAAAGAGAAACTCAAGACTACACTCAAAAGATAAAACGATAACTCACCTAAGGGGCTCCTTATAGATGGAGCCACCACGACAAGACAAGACACTACATGATAAGATATGTATCAATACGTATCAAAAAATTAATTAAATGTTAGTGCAAATCCATAAAGAACTCATGGACCATTAAGTAAAGGGTGGCATAAATAAAAATACTAAGATGATTATGTGGTCACGCAAGGATATAGAGACAAGTCCATCAAAGAGTGGCCAGCCAATCCAATTTTTGTTAAAGCTCAGGCAACCTATCATTTATTATAAACAGATCATGACTAGTTCTGTTGTTTGACAGCTTCCATTAATACTCAAAATGGATTAACTGAAGCAATAATATTTCGTTAAGATCTTTTCAAAATTTAAAAATGCAGAGCTCACAGAAAACGAACTAATCTTATAGCATTCAAACTAGGGTCGGAAGGCTAACAACTTTTAATCTAGTGCTAAATATGACAAAATTGGCTAATTCTGCCCAAACTTGTTGTCTTAAAATAGTTCAAAATAAATATTTGCTATTGTAAACTGTTAAAGAGTAAATGTAAAAGCCCAGAGATAGGCCCATCTGGAGGCCCATCTTGTTAGCTTGTTTAGTTCCACAGCTTAGGATTGATTTCCTCCTCTCTTTCCTCTCTTATATAAATGTAAAAATGTACAATTATTGTTATGATGTATGCAAGCTACTTTGGAGAAATTAATAAAATAAGTTTTATTTCTCTCATTACTTTTACTTTTCTTCATGGTATCAGAGCCAGCGATCCGCCACATTCACATGTTGTCTGGGCGGTTACGAGTTTTCTAACCGCGCTTTCCCCCTCTCTCTGTGGTTACATCTTTTAGCCGCACTTTCCCCTCTCTCTGTGGTTACTTCCCCCTCTCTAACGTGGGCAGTTATGAGTATTCTAGCCGTAGCCTTCTCTTTTGTTGTCTCTCCCATTTGTTTCTTCCATATTCCGCCAGCTTTTATAATTTTTCTTTCCCTGTTGCTGGGTCCCGCCATCTGGTGTTTTTTTAGCTTCTTCCTCGCTTCCCGCCGCGGCTATACTTCCTTTCCCGCACTTTGTTACCTTTGTTGCACCTTCTGTTGGGCTTGCCGCCTGTGTTGCTCGCCAAAACCGTAGTTTTGTTGTTTGTGATCGCGGGTGTGTCTTGCATTCCAAGCGGCAGTTTTTTTCTCTCAGTTGCAACTCTTCTCAAGGACCACCGCTCTCTGCTCACCAGGTTGTCGTCAACTCTTCTCAAGGTTGTCGTTCTCTACCCGACAGGCCGGCGTTATTTGCTCGCCAAGACGTCGTGCTTGCCAGGCCGTTGTTCTCTGTTCGCCAAGCCGTCGTTCTCTGCCCGCCAGGTCGCCGTTCTCAGCAGCTGTCGTTCTCAGCTCGCTAGGCCGTCGTCAACTCTTCTCAAGTCCACCATTCTCTACTCGACAGGCCGCAGATCACAGTCGATGTTCTCTTCTCAAAGCTGCGGTCGCAGCCACTGTTCTCTGCTCGCCAGGCCGCAGTTCGCAGCCACTTCCTATTTAGTCTGCAGGCGTTGTTATCTGTCTGTTGCTCAGCACGTAACGACCTTCTTCTGCTCTTGTTGCGCGAGATCATTGTTGCTCGTGCACTTCTAGCCGCACAGCTTGGGCACTGCTAGTTTTCTTGCAGCCAGTACCAAGTCACCTGGCCGCCTCTCTGCCTCCAGTTTGTTGCTTGTCCAGCTGCGTCTGTCGCAGCGTGCTCTTCCTGCAGCTATTTCCCTTGTTGCAACGGCCTTCTTCTGCTCTTATCACAGCTTGTTTTTTTTACAGCTAGGCCGCCTCTAATGGCCGATCATGTTTCCTCATCCTTTTTTATTTTGCGGTCACCTCCATCTCATTTTTCTCCTCCACCCTCGCTGTAAAAAATTTATGGGAAGCTGAAAACAAGATCGCAGGAACACTCAATCACAACCAAAGACAAGTAAAAATTAGTAGCAACAGCAGCACAAGAGTTTCCAATTAAAACTAATTTCTTTACAGAGCGAGGTATACATTGCAAGACATGATTACAATGCAACCAAGAGAAATAGAAATCTGCTACAAGAAGTTAACTGCGCGGACAGCAAGCTGTAACCGCACAAGTCGCCAAACCGCTATCCGAGTCCGCCGAAACCGCCAAAGACGTCTATCCGCAGCTAACAGCGCGGACTGCTATTATTGAAATGCTGAAGGAATACGAACAGAACCCGCCGATAGACCGGGCGAACTGCTCTGCTTATCCGCAACTCGGAGGAAGAGAACAAGTCGCAGAGACCGCGACCTGCTGCTATTGCTGACTGCTATCCGCGAACTGTTCCACATCAACTTTGCACTAGTTTTCTAGCCGTCTGATGTTAGCCGCACAACATGCACAGATTCAACTTCCTTAGTCGCAGCGGTTAGAAAACCGTAACCGCAAAAACCAAGCGCGAGCTAGTTCTTACTGGTCACTGCTATTTATGACGAGCCGAGTACTCCTAGTTATAGGTGTGAGGAGGAGTGTCGTCACCACCCATAGCGATAGAATAACCGCTCGTCAGACCTGTCGGCTAACATCACGAATCCGCAAACATGCGGATACAATAATCAGTCCGCTCCAAAGGTAGACTATTCACAACAGGAGCGGATATCGTTCTTGTCCGCAAGAATGACCAGACCGCCAGGCACGCAGATACAGCTCCTGTCCGCACAAAGCATCGACCCGCGATAACCATGTTGCCAACTCCCGAACTTCGCGAGCTCAAGAAGCAGTCCACACCATAGGCGAGCTAGGCAACAGCTTGGACTTAGTCACACAAGACCAAGTCCACAACAAGCTCCGCAGTCTCCGAGTAACCGCGCCACCTGATATCAAGACCGCGCCCAATCTGAACTACACCAGTCCGCCGCCTTGCGGACTGCTCCATCAGACCGCACGACCTCCAGGTAAACCATTATGCACACCTGTGTCGACCTCCACGATCTAACATCCATGTTGTAAGCACAGAACCAAGCCGGACACCGACGAGCTCCAGAAGAGTCCACCACAACATCAATGCCGGACTCGGCGAACTCCGGACAAGTTTGCCACATCCGAGGTTGAACCCTAATCGCCCGGTATACCAAGGATGTTTGCTGACCCAAATCGCAAGAACTACCGGCAACCCGCCAAAGGCTATCCGCCAATGTTGTCCGTCAGGCCGCGACGGACTCTGCGTTCTGTACGGTCTGACCAGTCAAACCGCTCAGCTCCACTTTCACTCCCACTTCAACAATTTCAACACTCCCCCTTGAAGTGAAAAGTGGAAACCAGCCCGAGCAATCCTCGCAACCGAATAAACAATCTCTTCGACAGTGGCTTTGTGAAGATGTTTGCGACATTGTCCTCGCTCCGCACATACTCAACCATCAGGGACCCCTCCAACACCTTCTCCCAAACGAAATGATGTTAGATCCCAATGTGCTTCGTCCACGCGTGACAAACTGAATTGTTGACCAGTTTAAGAGCACTCTCATTGTCACCGCGAAGCAGAGTAGGACTTCGCACCTCCTCATGGATGTCATCCACTAACATCCTAAGTCAGATAGCTTCATGAACTGTCAAGGCCGAAGCTGTGTATTCTGCTTCAATAGTGGAGATGGAAGATGAATCTTGCTTCTTACAAAACCAAAAAATAGTTGTTGATCCTGTGAAGAAGACGTAACCAGACGTCGACTTCCGATCATTTGTATCTCCTCCATAATCATCATCCATAAAACCGTGCAAACTGAAGCTCGTGTCCCTCTTATAAAAGAGACCCATCTCTGAGGTAGACTTGACATACTTCAGATTTCCTTTAGCTTCCACCAATGAGATTTTCGTGGCTCCGCCATATACGACTAACCCGGCCCACCGCATAAGCAATATTCAGCCTAGTAATAGTCAGATACATGAAACTCCGCACGAGAGCTCGGACCACCAAAGGGTCTGTAAGAACCCTTCCCTCATCTCATCGATGTTTCAACCCGACTTCCAGAAGAGTAGAACTGCCCTTCCCTTCCCGCATGCTGAGTCGCTTGACGATTCTCTCCGCATAGCCCTTCTGGGAAACGAGCACGTCGTTCTTCTGCCTCTCCACCTCAAGTCCAAGAAAATGGTGGAGCTCACCCATATCCTTCATCTCGAACCGAATATCTATCTCAGCCCTGAGCCTAGCTACTTCCTCCTCCGAGTTCCCCGTGACGATCATATCGTCAACGTACAACAGAATGAGGACCTGAAGCTCCCCCTGCTTCTTAACGATCAGACTGGAATCTAAGTCTGAAGCAAAGTAATCGCAGAACTTGAGATATTCTGTGATCTTCTCATACCACGCCCGAGGCGTCTGCTTCAGACCATAGAGGGCCTTCTTCAGCTTGCAAACGTGCCCAGGATGTTCTTCAGATATATAACCCGGTGGCTGCACCATAAAAATGTCTTTGTCAATCTCGTTATAAAAGAAAGCATTCTTCACGTCGAGTTGTCAAATCTTCCACTCTTGGCAAACCGCCAAGGCAATCACCACCCGAACTGAAGTCATCTTGGTCATTGGGCTAAACGTCTCCTCATAATCCTCCCAGTACTGTTGTGAGAACCCTCGAGCTACAAGGTGAGCCTTGTACCGCTCGATGCTTCTGTCAGCCTTCTTCTTCAGCTTATAAACCCACTTGCACGTCACGTGAGTGATACCTTCGACTTTGGGCACACGATCCCAAGTCTCATTCTTCCTGAGAGCGGTCATATCCTTATTCATGACATTCTCTCACTCCTTGACTCTAGTGGCGTTCTCAAAGCAAGAAGGTTTTCGTTCATCCAAGAAACCTGCAAAAAAACATGAGGTGAAATTCACCATGTTCCCGTCCCTATACTGAGTTGGTGGAACAATTGTCCTCTTAGACCTCCGCAGGGCTTGACCCTGATCCACCACTCCCGCTGCTTCTTTTGTACTAGTTCTGATCTTGGGCACACCAGGAGCATTGCCCCCCCCTGCTTCCAGATCCAGAAGCCTCCGCCCCAGAGCTAAACGCCACCGGAGCACCTGGTGACACAAGCAACTCCACCAAAAGATTCCGAGCAGCTTCTCTTTGGCCCCAGTATAACATGCTCTCTTGTAGCTCCACAGATGAGCTACCCTGGTACGATGTAAGTTCATCAAAGACAACGTCTCTTGAGACGACGAACTTTTTAGTTGCAGGATCCATACACTTTCATCCCTTCTTCCGCTCGTCATAGCCAACAAAGACTAATTTTCGTGCTTTTGCATCTAGCTTTGTCCTGAGAGCGTCCGCAACGTGCACATAGCTGGTAGATTCGAATACCCGAAAATGTTTGACACTGTGCTTATGTTTGAACATCAACTCATGAGGAGATTTCATGTTGTTCGGACTAAGAGGCATCGTGTTGATGACATACGCCGCACAAGCCATTCCCTCTGCCCAGAAGACCCTGAGAATGTTTTTGACGTGAAGCCAGCACTTGCAGGTTTCCGTCAGATGACGGATCTTACGTTCTGCAATTCCGTTCTGTTGTGCAGTATGAGCACAAATAAGCTCCCTTTGAATGTCGAACTCTTTGCAGAAGTTGGAGAACTCATGTGAAGTGAACTCAAGCCAAAAACTGGTCTCAATGAGAGTTCGGACCTTGTGGTGTGGTCGACACTTATTTCTCTCAAACCTCGATCCAAGACTAGTCACGAAGAACTGGAAATTGACCCTAAGCCTCAGCTGGGAGGTCCCTCCACTAACTCGAAAGTTTTCTGAGCGCTTCCCCTCCAAAGCCAATTGCTGGGCTAGGATTACCTCAGAAAGCTTTAGAAGGCAAAAATGAGAGTATGAGGAAATCTACCTTCTGAGCTATCATGTGGGTCTATTTATAGATTTTCAATATCTGGTCTGCAAAAATCGTACTTTTGCAGCCCTAAAATTACTAAAATGCCCCTGGGCTGGTCTGTCAATAGTCAAACTCCGCTGTTCTGAGGAGCTAAATACATACCAGGGGTATTTAGGTAATTTCATGTCTGGGTCTCATCCGGCGGAAGCTCTTTCTGTTGAGCTCCGCGGGAACCCTGCTTGCTCTGAGCGCGAGCCTTCCCGCCTACCCCGGGCGGGAACCAAAAGACTGAAGGGACGTTGGGTGCAGAGGCATCACTCAACGCCGAGGGCCGATGGGAGCGTTGAGTGGAGAAGCATCACTCAACGCCATGGTGGGAGCGTCAAGTGGAGAAGCATCACTCAACGCCCTAGCTGGAGCGTCGAGTGGAGAAGCATCACTCAACGCCAAAGGCTGGCGGGAGCGTTGAGTGGAGAAGCATCACTCAACGTCAAAGGCTGGCGGGAGCGTTGAGTGGAGAAGCATCACTCAACGCCAAAGGCTGGCGGGAGCGTTGAGTGGAGAAACATCACTCAACGCCAAAGGCCGATAGGCGAGAGCGTTGAGTGGAGAAGCATCACTCAACGCCAAAGGCCGATAGGCGGGAGCGTTGAGTGGAGAAGCATCACTCAACACCAAAGGCCGATAGGCTTCGGCCATCCTAAGGCGCGAGGCCCTGCACCTGCCCAGGGCGGGAGTCTTCCCGCCCGCCCTGGTTCCACCATGCCCTGAGCCTAAAATTTGCGTTCGACGAACATAACCTTAAGTCGAAGGCCCAGCTCGACGAGTTGAGCTCGACGAACTGGCGTTTGACGAATTACGCATCCAGCCCGACAAACTGAGCTCGACGAACTGGTGTTCGACGAAAAGGTGCTACTCAACCCCTGGGCGAGAGTCTTCCCGCCTACTTACGGCGAGAGCCCTCCCGCATGCTTTCTTACTTGATCCGATTATAAGTCCAAATCTAGCCCAATCCTAGTCCTTGGAGGATCTTGGTCCTACCCAGCGAATATGGGGTTGTACATCTACGTCATTATTAGTTCTCAACTTCTTTATCCGCAGACCGAACCGACCTTGCACAAGCTCCTTGAACTTCACGAACATCCTGAACGCCTCTGACTTCTCTTTCAAGAAGTATACCCAAGTATACCTGGAAAATCATCAACAAGAACAAGCATATACATGCTACCGCCGAGACTAGGAGTAACGGTAGGTCTCGTTAGATCACCGTGGATGCATTCCAGCGGTGTTATACACCTAGTCTGTGATATGTCAGATGAAAAGTGTTGTGCATTTCCATACTGATAACCAGCACAGACATGACCGTCACCATAGGATGAAAGACTAGGCGGGTCATGCACCAGGCCTCTCACCATCATAGCCTTCAGCTTGTTCATCCCAACATGATCAAGTCTCTCATGTCAAATAGCAGCGCTATCATTAGCCCTCATCTTGTTAACATAGGAACTAGTCGTCAAAACGAACAAGTCATTCACCTTCCTAACAACATGAGTGATGTCAGCTGTGACAGCTGACACGTTCCTGAAAAACTTCACTTCTGTTAAGCCGAACAAAACATGATACACAGCGTTAACCGCATTGGTCACTGAGAAGAGATTTTTCTTCATCTCGGGCACGCGATACACACTCCTCAAAGTGAGTGGCCCGTGATCACTGTCTAAAGAAACTGATCCCTCCTTCACCGCATGTACAGTATCATCAGCAATAATAATGACATCATTACCTTTGTATTACTGCAGAGAAGAGAATTTGGACTCGTCCACGGTGAGGTAATGACCACACCTGGAGTCCACGATCCAGTCCTCTTGATAGTTGATGGAGGAAAGTGCCCAAACACAAGTGCCCGTCATGAAAGCATTCCCCATCCTCCTTCCTCAGTCTTGGACTCAGCCTCCTCCTTCCCTGCTGCCCCGGCTGAAGATTTACCATGCAATCCCTGCGGATGTGACCAAGCTTATTGCATTTGTAGCACCGAGGTCTGCCCCGCTTCTTCCAGTCATCAACCTTAGGAGGCTTCCTTTTATCCTGCTGTAATGAAGAAGACGGACCATTGCTAACAGGTGTCTTCTTCTTCTTGTCTCACTTCTTCTTCTTGCTAGAGAAGAGCCTCGTCATCTCCCAATGAGATTGAGACTCTAGTTATCTGCTTTGTCAAGCTTTCCTGTGAAGCCAATAGATTCTCCATCTCGAGCAGTGATGGCTAATTGGCACAGCATTGAACAGACGTCACAAAAATAACATACTCGTTCCGCAAGCCGTAGATGATGTGTTTCTTCAGCTTCGACTCTGAGATCAGCTCTTCCATGTCCAATACAGTAATCTCAGAGAAGATGTTCTTCATCTCCAAGAAGAAAGAAGAAACAGGCATTTCACCTTGAGTGGCCTTCGCAAACTCATTATCCAAGAACTGTAACCGAGCTACATTCTTCCTATTCAACAGGCCATCCAAGGCCATCACAATTTCAGTTGCTAACCGACATTCGATGATGTGGTCAAACAGCTCCGGTGAAACTGCATGCTTCAAAGCGAATGCAGTCTTTGCATCGGTTCGCTTCCAAGCTTTCACCGCTTCAGCATTTCCCCCGGCAGCGACCACCTCTTATCGGTTGTCAACACCGACAACTTCCCAGAGATCCTCGCCAACAAGATAACTCTTCATGCACGACCTCCATCTTTTGAAGTTAGTCTACGTCAAGAGTTCAATTCTAATCCCTCTTGCAAAACCGGTTTCCATTGCAATTAACTGAATCACTTGATCTTCACGAAGGTATAGCAACCTAAGATTGGTGAACTGCTACTCTTCAACATTCCTCTAATACCATGTGAAAATTTTATAGGAAGCCGAAAACGAGATCACGGGAACACTCAACCACAACTGAAGATCAGTAAAAATCAGTAGCAACAGCAGCACAAGAGTTTACAATTAAAATTAACTTTTTTACAGAGCGAAGTATACATTGCAAGACATGATAACAATGCAAGCAAGGGAAACAAAAATTTGCCACAAGAAGTTAACCGCGTGGACAGCAAGTTGTAACCGTACAAGTCGCCAAACCGCTATCCGAGTCCGCCGAAGCCGCCTATCCGCGGCTAACCGCGCGGACTGCTATTATTGAAATGTTGAAGGAACACAAACAGAACCCGCTGATAAACCGGGTGAACTGCTCTGCTTATCCGCAACTCGGAGAAAGAGAACAAGTTGCAGAGACCGTGACCTGCTGCTATCTGATGACTGCTATCCGCGAAGTGTTCCACACCAAGCTTCCAATAGTTACCTAGCCGCCTGATGTTAGCCGCACAGCCTACACAGATTCAACTTCCTTAGTCACAACGGTTAGAAAACCGTAACCGCAAAAACCAAGCGCGAGCTAGTTCTTACTGTTCATTGTTATTTATGACGGGCCGAGAACTACTATTTATAGGTGTGAGGATGAGTGTCGTCACCACCCATAGCGATAGAATAACCGCTCGTCAGACCTGTCGGCTAACATCACGAATCCGCAAACATACGGATACAAGAATCAGTCCGCCTCTAAGGTAGATTATCCGCAAAAGGAACGGATACCATTCTTGTCCGCAAGAATAACCAGACAGCGCGGCACGCAGGTACAGCTCTTGTCCGCACAAAACATCGACCGGCGACAACCATCCCGCCAACTCGCCGAGCTTGGCGAGCTCAAGAAGCAGTCTGCACTATAAGCAATCTCGGCGAGCTACACAACAGCTTGGACCTAGCCACACAAGACCAAGTCCACAACAAGCTTCGCGGTCTCCAAGTAACCGCATCACCTGATACCAAGACCGCGCCCAATCTGAACAACACCAGTCTGCCACCTTGCGAACTGCTCCATCAGACCGCGTGACCTCCAGGTAAACCAGTCAGCGCACATGTGTCGACCACCACGATCTAACATCTAGACCGCAAGCACAGAACCAATTCGGACACCGGCGAGCTCCAGAAGAGTCCACCACAACATCAATGGCGGACTCGGCGAACTCCAGACGAGCCCGCCACATCTGCGGTTAGCCAACCCTAACTGCCAGGTATACCAAGGATGCTTGTTGGCCCAGACCGTAAGAACTACCGGCAACCCGCCAAAGGCTATCCGTCAATGTTGTCCGCTAGGCCGCGTCGGACTCTGCGGTCTGTGCGGTCTGACCAGTCAAACCGCCCAGCTCCACTTTCACTCACTTTAACAATTTCAACACTCGCGTGTAGGTAGCATCTCCTCTCTGGGTAGCGGTCGACACAGTTACACTCCAAACAACATTCAAACTGACATTGATGCTCTGCGTACCCAACTCCAACAACTTCAAGGGATGAACGGTCATTCTTTTGGCTCTGTTGTGTCTATTTCAGATGACGGTATCTCCTGTCTCGCTCATACTTCATCCTGAATTATGGATTCTGAGGCCTCACGCCACATTACCTCACAAAAATCTTTCAATTACTTGTACTATGTGCATCTCAAGTTCATTACTGTTGCTAATGGGGTCACCACTCCAGTTTCTGGATCAGCATATGTTAACCTTACTCCCTCCATTACTCTTCGCTCAGTTCTTTATGTTCTGAGCTCTCCTTTCAATCACCTCTCAATTAACCGTCTCACGCAAGACCTTGATTGATATGTAACATTTTCTTCCACCTCTTGTATTCTGTAGGATCGCAAAACGGAGAATGTCATTGGTAAAGGGCAGTTGTTAAATGGGCTCTACATCCTGGACCCCTCTCCCCCCACGATTCACTCTTTTATTAGCTTTGTCAAGTGGTATCGCCATCTTGGGCATGCTCCTCTCCACATACTCCGGAAAGCTCTTCCTGATATGTGCCTTCATGACTTCACATGCGAGTCGTGTATATACGGCAAACATCGTTCTACTTTCTCACTGTCTTATACCCGGAGCAAAACTTCGTTTGCTCTTGTTCATTCAGATATTTGGAGACCCTATAAAACCGCAAGTACTTCTGATTATCGTTACTTCATTACTTTTATTGATAATTACTCTCGAATAACATGGTTATATTTACTTCATGATCTCTCTGACCTAACTCGGGTTCTTCGTACATTTATTATTGAGACTCACAATCAGTATTCTACTACGATTAAAACTCTTCGAACCGACAATATCCGTGAGTACACAAGTCATGGGGTTACTGCGTTGTGTGCTGAGTTCAGGATCATCCATCAAATCTCTTGTGTTTATACCCCCAAAAAAATGGTGTTGTTGAACGCAACAATCATCACCTTCTGGTTATTGCACACTCTAGAATGTTTCAAATGAATGTCCCAAAAATCAATTGGAATTTTGTGGTTTCTACAGTCTGCTACCTTATTAACCGCATGTCTTCCTCCGTTCTAAACTTTGTGTCTCCCTTTAATTTCCTGTTTCCCTCCATTTTTCGTCCCACCTCACATATTTGGCGGTGTTTGTTATGTTCATAATCTTAGTTCATCCACTGACAAGCTTGATCCACGTGCCACAAAATATATGTTTGCTGGTTACTCATGTACTCAGAAGGGCTATGTTTGTTTCTCTCTCAAGGATCGCAAGGTTGTTATTTCTGCTGATGTCACCTTTCTCGAACCCCAGCCCTATCATTCTCAATCAACTGATTCTCCAATACCGTATCTCCTTCCGCGGCCTGTGGTCTCAGTCACTTCTAACCTTTCACCTCTTCTTCCCACGCCAATCCCACCAAAACCACCTCTGATTCATGTATATACCTTTACTGCTCTACAGGAGATGCCCTCTACTGATGATATGGTGTGGCATGTCGATCTGGCAATCGTCTCTACTGCTCACCCGATGACAAATTATGGTTCCTTACACCGTCTCTCCCCGGATCTCAGGAAATTTGCACTTTCTTTATCCTTTATTACCACCCCTACCTTTGTGCAGGAAGCTCTTCAGCATCGAGGATGGCAGGCGACAATGAACGAGGAAATGTCTGCTCTTTAGGCAAACCACACTTGGGATCTTATTCTTCTACCTCCTGGACAGACCTGTGTCGATTGTAAGTGAGTGTTTGCCATCAAACATGGTCCGGATGGGACGGTTCAACGTCAGAAAGCTCGTCTTGTAGCTCGTGGTTTTACTCAACAAAAAGGCCTAAATTATGATGATATTTTTTTTTCAGTCACCAAACTCAATATTGTTCGTGTTTTGATCTCCCTCGCTGTTCATAGACATTGGACGTCGCATCAATTAGATGTCAAAAATGTTTTTCTCAATGGAGATTTGCAGGAGGTCGTCTATATGCAACAACCTCCCGAGTTTGAGACCACGGAGGAGCCTCTTGTATGTCGTCTGAAGAAATCGCTTTATGGTCTCAAATAGTCCCTTCGAACATGGTTTGACAAGCTCAGTCAGATTGTTAGTGTTGTTGGGTTCACTCGGAGTTCAGCTGACTTCTCTTTATTCACTCATCATAGTCCAACAAGCACAGTTATTCTCTTAGTATATGTTGATGATATTTTGATTACAGGAGACGATCTCACAAGAACACACATGAACAAACAACATCTGGCGACTGTGTTTCAAACAAAATAACTGGAAAATCTTTGATATTTTCTTGGTCTTGTGGTGGCTCAGCGACCGGATGGACTTGATTTATCTAAAAAAAAAGATTTTGTGTTAACTTACTGCATGATGCAGGCTACTCTGGATGCAAGTCTGTTGACACTCCTATGGATATCAATCACAAGCTCTGCGCTCATGCCTCAGACTCTGATCTTCTACTTCCGAACCCAGAGTATAATCGTTGTTTTGTGGAAAAGTTGATATATCTCGCTATTACTAAACTTGATATATCATTTGTTGTTGGAGTTGTCAGTCGATTCATACATGAATCACGTATCTCTCATCTCCAAGCAGTTGAGCATATTCTTTGGTACTTGAAGACTGCTCCTGGACAAGGACTTGTATATAAGCCTTCTTCGTCTCTCTTATCTCTAATTGCATATTCTGACGCTGATTATGCCGGCCCATTGGATGATCGTCGTTCCACAAGTGGATACATCACTTATTTTTGAGGACATCTCATCACCTGGCGCAGCAATTAACAATATGTAGTTGTTCGCTCATCTGTTGAAGCCGAGTATCATTCAATGACAGTTGTTGTGTCTGAACTTACATGGCTTGAGGGTCTCCTGGGTGATTTAGAAGTCAAGCTTTCCTCACCATCCACTCTATTTTGTGACAGTCAAGCTGTCATACACATTGCAAAGAACCATGTTTTCCATGAACAGACGAAACACGTTGAAGTTGATTGTCATTTCAATTGGGAGAAGGTTCAATTGAAGGAGATAGATTTACAACATGTTTCTGATGTTGAGCAAGTTGCTGATATTCTCACCAAGACATTACCTAGCTCGTTATACTATCAGTTTTTGTCCAAGCTTGGTGCCTACGATTTTTATGATCCAGCTTGTGGGGGAGTGTTAAAGAGTATATGTAAAAGCCCAGAGATAAGCCCATCTGGAGGCCCATCTTGTTAGCTTGTTCAGTCCCACATCTTGGGATTGATTTCCTCCTCTCTTTCCTCTCTTATGTAAATGTACAATTATTGTTATGATGTATGCAAGCCACTTTGGAGAAATTAATAAAATAAGTTTTATTTCTCTCATCACTTGTACTTTTCTTCATAAACATTAGCCAACATTCAGTCATAAGAATATAAATAAGGAGATATTTAAATCACTTAACAATTGCCAATCATCTAACAATACCTCCTGTATCCATGCAAACAAACTGCATTTCAAACTACAAAATGATGTTGGGTAGGGTGGGGGTAGGTGGGTGCGAATCCTGATAGGCAGCACGAAGTGATGTGTCAGAAAATATAACTCTACTGCCCTAGATCATTACATGCAACACACGGAATCCACCGAAAGATAAGTAATAAACTATAAACCATCAAGTAATTAATTTTAGGTTGTGCAAATTATTTTTAAAAGCAAGCATAGTCCTGGCTTTCATCCACATGGAGGGCTAAAGCAATAGAGCTCTAGAGAAATAGATTTTGAAATTCACAAGAATTCTCAAACCAAACAACCACAAAATTAGAAATCTAAACAAGTATGAAATCACAACACCATATATCAACAATGAAAACAAAGATTCATACAACAAAATAATACTCATGACATAAGGGGGAGGTAGATATGGTATATGGAGTTGCAAGACTGATTTCCCGGATGATCGGGGTTAGCTGCTAGGGGAGTACTATTGAGGTTGGAGGACAAGGGGCTACGACATAGGGAAAAGGCTGGATTTGAGGCAAGTGGAGGGATGGGTCTTACGGTTGGTAGGGGAAATGGAGTTTGTGGACTATAGAGCGGATCGAGGAACAAGGAACGGGGAGTTATTGGTGGTGGGGTTGGCGAGTGAGGAGGGGCTCTGATTGAGCGGGGCTGAAGGGGGTCGCCGGGCTTGGGGAAGGAAGGAACTGGTGGATGGGGCGGCTTCAGGCACGGGAGAGGGGATCAAGTTGTTTTGCGATTTTCTGGGTAAGGACCGTGCAGCTGCGGGCTTGAGGAGGCTGGCGGGATGTTTGGCCGTGGTAAGCTAGGCTCAAGGAAATAAAAGGTTACGGTAAAAAAATTTTTGTTCTTTGTAAAGAGAACATTTAAGTCCAAAGTTTATTTTAATCGTTGAATGTGTTGAAGAAGTCTTGCATATCTACAAAATTGTGTTTCCCAGTGCTGAAGTATAACGAGTCATGCAAATGTATGTCCTCACAGTTCACAAACCTTGAAGTTAGAAAACACAAAAAATACAAAAATATAAAATAGTTATGTAAGATGTTTAATTGAAATAATGTTTTAAAAATATATATATATTATTTCACGTCAAACATATCACAATACTAGAAGCAAACTCCAAGAGGTAGAATAAAATTAAGCCTAAAATTT
Source organism: Platanthera guangdongensis (assembly GCA_039583875.1). Classification (NCBI taxonomy): domain Eukaryota; kingdom Viridiplantae; phylum Streptophyta; class Magnoliopsida; order Asparagales; family Orchidaceae; genus Platanthera; species Platanthera guangdongensis. The sequence goes on along the minus strand of CM077160.1, from coordinate 174,009,666 downwards.
ATCCAGTCATTCAATAACAATCTTTACATATCGTCAACAGAAAACAGGAGAAACTGTGCCGCAGGAATATCACAACAGAATTTTCAAGTGATTATCAAACTCCAAAAACCATTCAATTTGAAAATTCACGTGAGCATGTGGTGACAAGCCGCTGCCAATGAACTAAATTCAGGATTAGAGAAGAACAAAAAAATGAGACATGCCAGTTATCCCACTCTCCTTAGAAGCCATGAAATACTAGTACCCAAGATAAATAATACCCAAAGGGCTCCTTATATGGGATGGATGCCTCACTACAAGACAATTTATACTAAAAGACAAAACATAATCATTTATGAATACAATATTATACATAAAAGGTAACAGCATCTCTGAAAAAACTCACACAAGGTGAGGCTGATTGTCCAGAGTGCATCTATCACTTATAGTGTAGGCCAAAATTAGGGTTTTGAAATTCGATATTTTTTGCATTTGATTTTACTTTTGAAAATGGGACGAGCGGGCCAAATCGAATTTTCGGGCTCAAATCACTATCAACGCTCGGACTTTGATAAGACAATTGATATTAATTGAGATTGAATTTCTAAGTGTTTAACAGGTTGAACCAAAGCGAGATCCGCTCGACCACAAGCACAAATTACAAAAATAATTTATGGAATGACGGAATATAAAAAACAATAAGAACGTCCAAAAGCAAGCTCAAAATTATTTAAGCGGATCGCATAAATGAAGCTAAACGAGTTTGGAGCAAGGATACGACACAAAGATACGGGGAAATGCAGCGGCTCGATCCAAATCTCGTTGGCACAGCATAGTGAAGGTTCAGTATACAGTAGTAGGTTAACGGATCAATGTGTCGCCGCCGACGTCAACTGGCAGTGGAGGTCTCACAAGAGGGAATCGCTGGTGTTGAGAGGTGTGGCTAATGATGACCGGGTAGTTGGTGGGAGCGCTAGACAATCTCATTCATACTGAATTTATCCCGTCGGTGATTCTGGGCGGTACATAGTTGGAAGATCCTTGTCGAGGGGTCTCAATAGTAGTCAGGTTCTTGTGCGTCGTTGGAGCCGTCGTTGGTGACGTCGCTTGTAAGTTTTGGCGCTTTGATACTTCGGGATGGAGGGGCACCAAGGGCACAGGCGGCATCCGACAAGGCCTTTTTTGAATGGTTTCCAAATAGTGCATTTCCAAACAATCAAATCTTCCCAAACAAACTTATTAAATATCGATTTTTTGATTTAATTGTTTCAGGTAGTCGTGGGCAAAAAGCCCGGGCCCGGCCCGGCAAAAGCCCAGCTAGGCCCGGCCTGGGCCAAGTCCAGGCTTGGGGGCCTTACCAGGCCCTCATTTTAGCCGGTTGCCCGGCCTGGTGCCCGGGCCGGGCCGGGAGCCGGGCTAGCCTGAGCCGGCACCCGGGCTAAGCCAGAAATCCCGCCTATGATTAGGCAGGATTAAAATCCCGCCTTTGGTATTCAGGCTGGGCCGGCCTGAAAGGCCTTATCGAGCCCTCTCTTTAAAAGGGAGCCTGAGCCCGGACCGAGCCTGGTTGGCAAAAAGCGCAGGCTCGACCCAAGCCCGGCTCGGTCGGGCTTTTTGGACACGACTAGTTTCGGGTATCCTTTTGAATTGGAATTTCCTCCAACTAAATTTAAGCGTCCCTAAATAAATTAAGTTTTCATTTTTTGTCCCCACTACCCTAAATTACCAAACCATTTATTCAGGGTCCCGCTGAGTGGTCAACCCAATGAGCCGAACAAATTCAAATAAAGCAGCCGACCAGGTGCGCGGGGAAAAAATACATGATAATAAATAAAGGCATAAAAAATATCAATGACGCGTGATGTCATCACGCGTCTTTAAATGTGACGGGGGATGCATCAACTTATCCGTCAGGCGTCAGAGTGTATACATAGCAATACAATCATCCTGAAAATCAGGATTGTCCTCAAGGTCGAGTAAGGGGAAGCGGACTTCAAGGGCTTTGTTGAGGTGGAAGCATATCACTTAGGCAAAGGATTCGCCTAAAGTTGTGACGAGAAGACAAACAATTAAGCAAACTTGTCGGGTCTTTGTGATTTAGGCGCAAAGAAAACTTTCACAAAAAGTGAACCGAGGGTCGTTGAGTGGTGGTCCCATAAAGAATGTGGAGTGAATGCTTGTGGCGGAAAGAGGTAGTTTATATGAAACCAAAAAGGACTGTGGTTGATTACCAGGTATCGCGTTGAATGGAAAAGTACGATATTTAAATGTAGAATCATTTATGAAGTGAAGGAGTTGAGGGGATACGCTAAGTTTGAGAAAGGGAAGATGAGAATGCGGATAGGTGAACGTGCGAAAGTGAAAGTGAAGGAGTGGGGAGAGATAGTGGGTGTTGTTGGGTAACAATATGAGGGCAGGTCTACCCGCAAGTTGAGGGTAGTATTGTAATTGGAGAATGATGGGGAAATGTATAAAGTCTAAAGGCTACCTTTCTAATTCCAAAATGAGGTGGGAAAAGGACTGGCATGGGGTTTGGAATGTGGGGGGCACGTGGACTAAAATGAAAGAGTTATCAGTGTGGCAAGCATGTCCCACATGTGGCGTGTAGCATGGATACCAAGGTATTGTCGTGTATGGACCAGTGGGGTGCTCGAGGAATTGGGAATGTGGAAGCAAGTCGTGAGGGCTCATCCGCACTAGGAGAACAACGCATGTGAGTGCAGTTGCGGCCAGAAGAAGTGATGGCCTCGGAACATGGAAAAGATCAAGAGCATCAACCTCAGGTAAATGACACATTATTTTCGAGTACAAAATTGTAGAATAATATGAAATAAATTGCATGCAAGATATCAGCTATGTGAATGTTTGAGGGTTTTGAATCATGAATAGAAATTTCGGAAGGAGCACATATAATATTTTAACCTTAATTCCCTATTATGTCGGATGTTTCTTAAGCTTAAATTTTTCCTGAAATCTTAGAAGCAATACATGTGAAAATATAATTCCGAATTTTGCTAGCATGCATGATATTTCAAGAATGAACTTCTCTTATTACCAATTGATGGGAATCCATCGGATCGTGCACATGATGGGGCGGGACCCACGTTCATTTATTCCCGCCGGAAGACGTGATCGGATCACCGATCCGACACCGCGGTTGCGTCCGGCACGTCGCCGCGAATCAGAATTATATATTTATGTATTTTTTTTTGGACGCGTACTTATTTTATTTAAGGGCAAACCCACCGGCCAATCATAGCCGTTGGATGGGATGCCCACATGCTTGTTTTCTTATAAATAGGACTAGTGGCTGATTTTAGGTTTTCATTGCTGAAGTTGGAGAGTCTCTTCCCTACTTCCGGTGGTCTTCCGCGGTGCCGACGTCGTGGACCCTTGGTGCCGACGCCTTGGGGTAAGTTTTCCTCTTCCTCTCCCTCACTTCTCCTTCCCATCCAGGCCGCCAGCCCCTCCCTGCGTTCCGCCCGACCTTGACCGCCCGGAAACACCCCCGCTGTCCCCCATCCAGGCCGCCAGCCACCCCCTTCCCCCTCCGCCCAGATCCGGCCGCCGGAACCCCCATCACCTCCCTACCCAGGCCGGCCATCCCCCCCACCAACCCGCCGCCCGGAAATCAGCCGTCCGCCCCCTTTCCACCCCCTACCAGCCCGCCAACGCCCCGTCTTCACCCCAACTCCGTGGATCCACCCTCCCCAAGCCGGATCCGGCCATCTATTACCGGATCCGTCCACCCGAGCCCGGATCCGAGCGTATTCATCCGGATCCGCCCGTTTTCGCCTCGATCCCTTCTCCCACCACCAAAACAGCCCCTCCCCGTCATTTCCACCTCCGGCTCCACCACCCGGCACCCGATATACGCCACCCGCACCTTCCACTTCCATGGCCCAAAATCAGCCCCTAGTCTTGAGTTTTTTTTGTGATTGTGGTGTACTATTTCCTGGATATTATTATTGGAGATCACATATTTGTTTGGAGTTAGTTTGTGGCATTTTGTATCGATTGATTATTAACCTGCAGGTGGATTCCTTCGCCGCACGCTTTGCTTCTGGCCCTCCGAGCGGAGGAAAGCCAACTAAGAAATTTGTCTAATATTAAAATAAACTCTTGTTGTAGTTATTTGTTTGTGGCGTTGCTATTTTCATTGCTCTATTAATCTGTTGCATGAACCAGTTGTTGTGTTGCATCTAGAGCCTAAGTGGTGCACTTCATAGCCTACCCTACATCAGTTGGTATCAGAGCCCAGGTCGGGCCATTTGCATGCTCCGTAGTGGTAGGACATTTAGAAGCATGGTAGATCCACCCGTCACAAATGACCGGGCAGCGGGCTCAAATTCGAGCACCGCTACCACAGACTTTCAACGCCTTATTCTAGAGCGTTTTGACGCAATGGGTACCCAGTTCGAGAACGTACGTCACGATATCGCCGCGGTGACTCGTCGCCTAGATCTGATAGAGCGCGCAAGAAGTATTCCCTCCCTACACGACCATGAGGCGGGTGACCCGGGCGACTCTCCCCGTCGTGGGCAGCGGGCCAGAGATGATCCGCCACCTGCGGACCGCTACCACCGTGAAGATCCCGTGAGAGCCCCAACCCCGCCAGCATGGCGGAACCCAGAGCCACCTCGTGGCCGACCCCCACCCCCGTGGGAGGATTACCGTGTGCCACGACAGCCTGGCCCTAGGAACCGCGTGTCCCCGCTCGGTCGCCACGACCAGCGTCGTGACGAGTATTACCCGCCGGGTCGACGTGAGCGCGGACCCCCGCCCGCTCGACACGACTATGACCGTGACAATGATCCGGATGAGTATCCAAACCCGCGGAGAGGCGACCGTGGCTTTGACATCACTCGTCGCATCCGCCTCGATGCGCCTTCGTTCGATGGTCGCCTAGATCCAAAAGCCTTCAGCGATTGGCTCTTGGACATGGACCACTACTTCGAGTGGTACGACATGAGTGACGAGCGCTGCGTCCGCTTTGCAAAGATGAAATTGATCGGGCAAGCTAAGGTGTTCTGGATTAGTGTCGAGAGAGCTCTAGAGCGGGATGGTTACTACCCCATCACCAGATGGGACGAGATGAAGGAGAGACTGAAGGAGAAATACCTCCCCGCGTCATATCGGGATCAGCTATTTGAGCAGCTACAGAACTTACGACAGGGGACACTTACTGTCGCTGAGTACATGGCTCGCTTCGATGAGCTGGTCGTCAGGAGTGATATCTCAGAGGAACCTATTGCCACTGCCGCCCGTTTCAAGGCGGGCCTTCGCTCCGATATTCGGAGAGAGTTGATTCCCCACCGCTTGGACACGGTTGATCAGATATTCCAGCTCTCCCTCGAGTATGAGCAGTACCTTCGTTCGTCTAGTGCGAGACAGTTCACCTCTCGGACTGATTCCTCGACCTTTAGGAAGCCCGCTCCTCCCCAGACCACCACGGCCGCACCCTCGCGCATCCCCGCGGATGCGAAGGGTAAAGCCGTAGCCACTGATGGCCAGCGATCTGGGGGCATTGTATGTTTTAGATGCTCTGGCAGGGGCCACGTGGCGGCGCAGTGCCCCACGCGGACCCTGTTACTTGAGGAAGAGGAGGAACAGGGTTTAGAGGGTGAAGAGGAGGCCCCAGAGGAGGTTAGGGCTGCAGTCGAGGAAGGTTGGGAGAGTGATGCCGAGCGATCCTTAGAGGTGGGAGTGATTCGGCGCCTCCTACACACCCCACGTGTGGACGAGGACTGGCGACGCACGACCATCTTTTACACGTACTTCCCTAGTGCAGGCGGTCCCTGCAAGCTAGCCATTGATGGAGGGAGTTGCGTGAATATTGTAGCCCAGAGAGCGCTTGACCGTATGCAGGTGAAGGCAGAGCCTCACCCCCATCCGTACCGTGTCGTCTGGGTTGACAAGACGGCGATTCAGGTCACCCAGCGTTGTTTAGTCCCGATCACCATTGCGTCCTTTCAGGACAAGGTCTGGTGCGATGTCATTCCCATGGACGTCGCTCACGTGTTGCTTGGCCGCCCCTGGCTTTTTGATCGTGATGTCACGTGCTTCGGTCGTTCGAACACGTGTGTCTTTTATGATAAGGGGCGGAAGATCACGTTGACGCCCACCCAACCCCGAGATCGGCCCAAGGGTGTGGTAGAGTCATCTCCGGGCACGAGCGCCTCGCGACCACTGCATATTCTAAGGCGAGGTGAGTTTCTGCGAGATAGTGCCGAGTCCGACGTCATTTATGTAGTCGTCGCTACCCAGGTTACCGAGGACGCTCCAGTCGATTTCCCACTCGCGGTGCGTCCCCTGTTAGGCGAGTTTGCGGACATTATGCCAGACGAGCTCCCCGATGAGCTGCCTCCCCCCCGGGACATTCAGCATGCCATTGATTTAGTCCCGGGAGCTTCCCTCCCGAACCTGCCTCACTACCGTATGCACCCGGATGAGCACGCTGAGCTCAAACGGCAAGTTGACGAGCTCCTGCGGAAGCAGTTCATTCGCGAGAGCATGAGTCCTTGTGCGGTTCCCGCCCTTCTTACCCTAAGAAGGACGGTAGTTGGCGTATGTGCATCGACAGCCGCGCCATCAATAAGATCACGGTCAAGTATCGCTTCCCCATCCCACGACTCGATGACTTACTGGATACTATGTCCGGTGCCCAGATCTTCTCCAAGATCGACCTCCGCAGCGGGTACCATCAGATACGAGTTCGTGAGGGGGACGAATGGAAGACCGCATTTAAGACCAAGGACGGTCTGTATGAGTGGCTAGTCATGCCATTCGGGCTATCCAACGCCCCGAGCACATTCATGCGAGTGATGACGCAGGTGTTGCGGCCCTACATGGGCAAGTTCCTGGTGGTGTACTTTGATGACATATTAGTCTACAGCCAGACTCAGGCCGCTCACCTCGACCATTTGAGACTTCTCTTTGGCACCCTCCGTCAAGAGAAGCTGTATGTGAACCTGAAGAAGTGCACCTTTCTGTCCGAGTCCGTCCACTTCCTAGGCTTTATTATTTCCTCCACGGGAGTCTCCGTGGACCCTGAGAAGGTCAAATCTATTCGAGATTGGCCTGTACCTAGGAATATCCACGAGGCTCGTAGTTTTCACGGGCTTGCCACCTTCTATAGGAGGTTTGTCCAGGGGTTCAGCACGATCATGGCCCCCTTCACGAGCTGCCTCAAGAAGGGAGAGTTTCAGTGGACCCCCGCAGCCACCAGAGCCTTCGAGGAGATTAAGGAGAGATTGACGACAGCTCCCGTCCTGAGGTTACCAGATTTCAGTTGCGCCTTTGAGGTCGCCTGCGACGCGTCCGGTATCGGCATAGGTGGCGTATTGAGCCAAGAGGGACACCCAGTTTCCTACTTTAGTGAGAAGCTGAATGACGCAAAGCAAAAGTACTCGAACTATGATCGAGAATTTTATGCTATTGTCCAGTCTCTGCGCTACTGGCGACACTATCTCCTTCCCCGGGAGTTCGTGTTGTACTCCGATCACCAGGCCCTCCGTTATCTCGATTCGCAACGCAAGCTGGGCCACCGGCATGCGAAGTGGGTTGAGTATCTGCAGGATTTTCATTACGTTCTCAAGCACCGCGCGGGTGTTGAGAACAAGCCGGCCGATGCGTTGAGTCGTCGTGTCTCTTTGCTTCAGACGATGACCGCCCGCGTTGACGGGCTTGAGCGCATGATCTTAGAGTATCCGACGTGCCCTGATTTTGGTGAGATTTACACCGCCATATCCCGAGATCCCCCAAACCCTGTTGAGGGATATCAGATCTTCGAGGGATATCTATACCATGGATCCCGCCTATGCATTCCCCGAACTTCGTATCGTGATTTCCTGATTTGGGAGTTGCATGCGGGTGGAGCCGCCGGACATTTTGGGCGCGACAAGTCTATAGCCATTGTGGAGGACCGTCTCTACTGGCCCACGCTTAGGAAGGATGTGACTAGAGTCGTCCGCCATTGCCGTACCTGCCAGACGGCCAAGGGCACGAAGCAGAACACGGGCCTATATACTCCTCTACCGGTCCCACGTAGGCCTTGGGAGGACCTTAGCATGGACTTCGTTCTTGGACTTCCCCGCACTCTTCGGAAGCACGATTCCATCTTCGTGGTGGTTGATCGCTTTTCGAAGATGGCTCATTTCATTGCATGCCGCAAAACGGCGGACGCGACCCACGTTGCATCCATTTTCATGAGGGACGTTTTCCGGTTACACGGCCTTCCCAAGACCATCGTATCGGACCGTGACGTGAGATTTATGAGCTACTTCTGGAAGACCCTGTGGCTCAAGACTGGCACCACCCTTAAGTTCTCGACTGTCTACCACCCACAGACGGACGGGCAGACGAAGGTAGTAAATAGGAGTTTAGGGAACTTGTTGAGATGTCTAGTGGGTGAGCGAGTGAGTAGTTGGGACTTAGACTTGCCGGTCGCCGAGTTTTCATATAATAGCTCCGTCAATAGGACTACTGGCTTGAGTCCATTTCATATAGTGTCAGGTTACGACCCCAGGAAACCCCTTGACCTTATTCCGAGCCCGTTAGAGTCTGTCCTAGTGAGTCTGCCGAGTCATTTGCACAGCATCTGCATGAGTTGCATGAGTTGGTTCGCCGACGTATTAATATGAGCAATGAAAATTATAAAACCCACGCAGATCAGCGAAGACGAGAGCGCATTTTTAATATTGGCGAACGGGTGATGGTACGAATCCGCACGTAGAGACTCCCTTCGGGGTCTGCCAAGAAGCTAAGCGCCAGGCGAATGGGTCCTTTCTCAGTTATTAGTCGGATTGGGACAAACGCCTACAAGCTAGATATCCCGGCAACCATGGGGATTCATCCAGTTTTTAATATCGAGGATCTGACACCCTATTACGAGCCTCATGACTATGGGGACCCGAGCAGTGGAGGTGCGCCACCTTCTTCCCGCTTGCCCGCCTTCCCCACCGCCCCACCCACACCAGTTGGCCACCACAGCCCGCCCACTACTGATACCCTTTCCCCTGGGAGTTCGTCGCCATTGGTACCACCGCCGGCATCACCACTCACACCGGATCCCACCATGAGAGACGAGAGCATCACGGAGATCAGATCCCACCAGATTGTTCCCACCACGGACGGGCCGCGCCTTCGCTACTTGGTTCATTGGCGGGGTCGTACAGACGCTGACGACGCTTGGATACTACCGGCAGAGCTTGATCGACTTGCCCCCGGACTTCGACTCCAGTACGATCGTCTCCATTCCTCGGAGATGAATGTCTTTCAGTCGGGGGGAGTTGATGGGAATCCATCGGATCGTGCACATGATGGGGCGGGACCCACGTTCATTTATTCCCGCCGGAAGACGTGATCGGATCACCGATCCGACCCCGCGGTTGCGTCCGGCACGTCGCCGCGAATCAGAATTATATATTTATGTATTTTTTTTTGGACGCGTACTTATTTTATTTAAGGGCAAACCCACCGGCCAATCATAGCCGTTGGATGGGATGCCCTCATGCTTGTTTTCTTATAAATAGGACTAGTGGCTGATTTTAGGTTTTCATTGCTGAAGTTGGAGAGTCTCTTCCCTACTTCCGGTGGTCTTCCGCGGTGCCGACGCCATGGACCCTTGGTGCCGACGCCTTGGGGTAAGTTTTCCTCTTCCTCTCCCTCACTTCTCCTTCCCATCCAGGCCGCCAGCCCTCCCTGCGTTCCGCCCGACCTTGACCGCCCGGAAACACCCCCGATGTCCCCATCCAGGCCGCCAGCCACCCCCCTTCCCCCCTCCGCCCAGATCCGGCCGCCGGAACCCCCATCACCTCCCTACCCAGGCCGGCCATCCCCCCCACCAACCCGCCGCCCGGAAATCAGCCGTCCGCCCCCTTTCCACCCCCTACCAGCCCGCCAACGCCCCGTCTCCACCCCAACTCCGTGGATCCACCCTCCCCAAGCCGGATCCGGCCATCTATTACCGGATCCGTCCACCCGAGCCCGGATCCGAGCGTATTCATCCGGATCCGCCCGTTTTCGCCTCGATCCCTTCTCCCACCACCAAAACAGCCCCTCCCCGTCATTTCCACCTCCGGCTCCACCACCCGGCACCCGATATACGCCACCCGCACCTTCCACTTCCATTGCCCAAAATCAGCCCCTAGTCTTGAGTTTTTTTTGTGATTGTGGTGTACTATTTCCTGGATATTATTATTGGAGATCACATATTTGTTTGGAGTTAGTTTGTGGCATTTTGTATCGATTGATTATTAACCTGCAGGTGGATTCCTTCGCCGCACGCTTTGCTTCTAGCCCTCCGAGCGGAGGAAAGCCCACTAAGAAATTTGCCTAATATTAAAATAAACTCTTGTTGTAGTTATTTGTTTGTGGCGTTGCTATTTTCATTGCTCTATTAATCCGTTGCATGAACCAGTTGTTGTGTTGCATCTAGAGCCTAAGTGGTGCACTTCATAGCCTACCCTACATCACCAATAGAGGAACTATATGTATTGTCACGACCCGTCTCGACAGAAGTCAGAGTGTGCTTCGGTCGAGCCGTGATGGCACAGGCATGGGCGGAAAGAAAGTCATGTCTTTTAAGACGGATGCAAAAAACGCTGAAAATAGTTTTAAAATAATTACTTTTAAGTAAAAACGTTTTGATCTTTGTTATGCGGAAGTTTTCAGAGTTTAAAATGGTGAGAATTTTAGATACACATGTATTTTGTAAAAAATATGTTTTACAAGCCACTATTATAGTTTTCATGGAATAATGATACAACAGACGGTGCATATGCATTAAATATCAAAATCTAGTAAATAGAGTATGTAAATAGCCGAGCAGTTGTCCATCTATTATTGTTCATAATTATCACATAAAGAAAACACCTGACAGTAAAAGAGATGAATCAAAAAACATCAAACCTGACACGGCTAGAAAATCAATCATCGGAGAGCAGAAGCTTGATGCAGATCGGGTACAAGAACCTGGCGGCGCTGACACGAAAGCTAAGACAATTCCAAAATACAAAGGAAAAGCCTCAAAATATTGAGATAGACAGGTGAGCAAAGTAAAGGTACAAAACAGTAAGTGAAGCAGAAAAGTATGAGTACCAGTTTTCCATAAAACAAAATTATTCGAGACAAGCAAACAAAAAAGCTAAACAGAACCAGTTAGTTTAATAGACTACTTCGGAGAATAGCCTAAAATTATTCATGTAATATGTTGTAAGTCGTGATCGATGAAGGGTGTAGGTGTTATAGCGGGCGCACATGGCTCACGATCAGATCTGCGTGCAAGGTCTTGTCGGAAAAGTAATCCTACTTGCCGTGACCATGGCGGCAGGCGGGTGTCCAGTTAGACGCTACAATTCAAGAAATTGCTTACAAATACGGATTTGTTTTCGAGTTTCATACTTAAGTGATCATTTATCATATCAAGACCGGATACAAACTTGGCGATTCAGCTGTACAATATTAGATTTCATGAACGCGTCAAGAGAGAAAATTGAACTACGGAGAAATATTTGCTCAATTCTTAGAACAGACCTAAGAAACCAGACAGACATCAGAAACCGGAATCAATGACACAGAAAGAATCAAACAGTGAGTTTTAACTCTTGCGGGTTTCGAGTGGATTAATGTTTCATAATAACAAGCACGTTTATCAAGTATATCAAGGTACATAATGGGTCGGGGAGATATTCTAGGTTATATCATCATTGACTCAAGTATTTTCCAATAACAAGAAATTCTATATATAAAAACAATAGCACATGTTATAATTATTATCATGTATAATTTACAAAAAAACTACAATTTACATATCCAATTAACTACCGCACTAACTCGAATTATCCAAATATCATCATTTACACTCATGAGAGATTAACAAATCTATTTAGAAATTCTACGAAAAAAAAAATCAAAGACAAAATCTATAAGATAAGACTTAATTAAGTTCAAAAGTGAGGAAGGAGAAAGCGGCGCTGCGAAATCAGAAATCTTATTTCAAACGATCAAGACGAGACGCAAGGTATAATTTACAAAAAACTACAGCACGAGAGAGATTAGAAATTACCTCTCTCAAAAGTGAGGGAGAGAAGAGAATCCGCGCGGAGGACGAAGACCTGGCGGAGAATAGGTTGCGAAAACCCTAAATCGGAGAGGGCCGCACATGATTCTCACTAACTGAATCGAGGAGCGGCACCGGAGATCAAAAGCACAAAGCGGTTAGACAAAAACAATAGGGTAGAACTTATGAATCACAAGTTGTACAAAATATAGGTCACGAAAAAATTCACGAAACTAGGTCAAAATCTGAAATAAGGGGAAAGAGTAGTAGATCTTACCAAGGGGAACCAAAATCGAGTCAATAATCTCGGTGGAGGAGGATTTGAGCAAAGCCCTAGGCATTTTTCTGGAAATCCACGGCCAACTCGACGAAGAAGAGGGAGGAGGTTGCTGCCGGCCACTAGGACTGCCGGCCCTTTGCAGAGGAAGAGAAGAAAAGAAGCAGTCGGCCTCCAGAAAGAAGTTGACGAAGCTGCTGGCCTTGGGGGAAGCAAGAAACTGTCGGCTGGGGAATAAGAAGGTGCGCCGACCACGAGGGAAGGAGGAGGAGGCGCTGAGGATAGGTCGGGAGGCGCTGGGAGCGGGGGAGGTTTAGACATCGTCGGCCTGAAGAACAGGAGGCGCAGGAGGCACGAGCGGCGAAGGAAGCAGGAGGCACGAGCGGCGAAGGAAGCAGGAGGCAGAGGAATTGGGAGCAGCGACGGAAGCGGGAGAGTGGGATGCAGAAGAGCGGATTGGGAGAAAAGGGGAATTGGCTCGGTTTAAGTAAGAGAAGATTAGGTTTTATTTAAATTTTTTATTATTATAATTATTATTATTATGATAACCTAAATCCGGATTGTTACATTCTCCCCCACTTAGCAAGTTTCGTCCCGAAACTTCCCTGAGAAACTCTCTGAAGTGGGACTCTTAGGGCGAAGATTCAGATGACACTCATTCCAACAAGATTTGCAGATCAAGACATGGAAGTTAACTATGAACACAAAGAAATAAAGAGGAGAACAAGCGTGAAGGCTTATCAAAATCAAGAAAAAATATTACAGATACTTGCAACGCAGATCAGATTCAAGTTCAAAGGAGAACTCTTTACACTTAGCGAATTTGGCCAGATACAAAACATTGGCTTCAGGGAGCATAGGAATTGCTTCAATTAGCTCAAAATTGAAAGGCAGGGCACGAGAATCTGAGAGCGAAAAGATCTTTGCACGAAGGGAAGACGTGACACTAAAGAGGAAAAGAAACTGAATGACAATTTAGCATCGACGGAAGCGAGTCAAACTAGAGTTGAAGAATCACAAGACAACCTGAAGAAATACAGCAGAGCAATTTACAACAAGACTCTCATTGTCACTGACACTTAGAAGCTATTTAGAAGGAGATACAGGATGACCAGATAAGATTGACAGACACGCGAAACAGAAAAGACTAATTACAAATATCAGTGACTTGCAATTAGAGATTCCAACACATTTCCTACTGTCAGGTACATAAATTATGTAATAATTATAGTATTTTTAATTGGACAACTCTAGGTAATAATCATGCAAGTGCAATACCGAGATCATGTGCAATGTCAAGCAAATATAAAATTCATGCATGTACAATCATTATTGTTGTTCTTGGCTTCACACGTGTGCAATGATTTATGATATGAATGCAAATGAATTGATACACATGTCATGTTAAGCGCTAATATCACTTAACATGTCATACATATTAGGACTTTAATGTCAGCGCACTTGAAAATATTAAACCGCTCACACAATTTAATATTCGCAAGCGGTGTATATCCTAGTGAAAATTCATATACACAAAAATGTTAAATTTGCCCATAATCCTTTAACACTCGTGTGCATACTACTCATGTTTATGAGTGAGTGTGCGTGTTTCAGCCGCGAACAACAGATAATGACAAGTAAGTGAAGAAATGATGCATACTTATATATTTTTTATAATAAAGTTCAAAATATTTGATAATTACAAAAAAACATTATCTTTTGAACTAACCTCACTAACCTCTCTAACCTGACTCTGATACCAACTATCACGACCCGTCTCGACAGAAGTCAGAGTGTGCTTCGATCGGGTCGTGATGCAATAGGCATGGGCGGAAAGAAAGTCATGTCTGCTAAGGCGGATGCAAAGAACGCTGAAAATAGTTTTAAAATAATTACTTTTTAGTAAAACGGTTTGATCTTTGTTATGCGGAAGCTTTCAGAGTTTTAAATGGTGAAAATTTTAGATGCACATGTATTTTGTAAAAACTATGTTTTACAAGTCACTACTATAGTTTTCATGCAATAATGATATAACAGACGGTGAACATGCATTAAATATTAAATTCTAGTACATAGAGTATGTAAATAGCCTAACAGTTGTTCATGTATTACTGTTCATAATTATCACATAAAGATAACATCTGACAATAAAAGAAATGAATCAAAAACATCAAACCTGACACAGCTAGAAGATCAATCATCGGAGAACAGAAGCTTGTTGCAGATCGGACCCAGGAACCTGGAGGCGCTGACACTAAATCTAAGGTAATTTCAAAACACAAAGGAAAAGTCTCAGAACATTGAGATAGACAGGTGAGCAAAGTAAAGGTACAAAACAGTAAGTGAAGCAGAAAAATATTAGTACCAGTTTTCCATAAAGCAAAACTATTCGAGACAAGCAAACAAAATAACTAAACAGAATCAGTTAGTTTAATAGACTACTCCGGAGAATAGCCTAAAATTACTCATGTAATATGTTGTAAGCCGTGATCGATGAAAGGTGTAGGTGCTATAGCGGGCGCACATGGCTCACGATCAGATCTGCGCGCAAGTTTTGTCGGAAACGTAAACCTGTTTGTCGTGACCATGGCGGCAGACGGGTACCCAGTTAGACGCTACAGTTCAAGAATTTGCTTTCAACTATGGATTTGTTTTCAAGTTTCATACTTAGGTGATTATTTATCATATCAAGACCGGATACAAACTTGGCGATTCAGCTGTACAATATTAGATTTCATGAACGCGTCAAGAGAGAAAATTGAACTACGGAGCAACATTCGCTCAATTCTTAGAACAGGCCTAAGAAACCAGACAGACATCAGAAACCGGAATCGATGACACAGAAGGAATCAAAGTGTGAGTTTTAACTCTTGCGGGTTTCGAGGGGATTAATGTTTCATAATAACAAGCGGGTTTATCGAGTATATCGCAGAGGTAAGTTGACATGTAATGGATCGTGAAAGTCAAGTACTCATCTAGGTTATATCATCATTGGACTCAAATATTTTCCAAGTAACAAGAATATGCTACGAGCTTGATATATCAAAATATCAATCACATACTTGCTAACCAGAATTCGTTATAATTATTATCATGACATTATTGCTCGCGATTAGCGCTATACGATTCTTCTAATTATTCATCAAAAGGAACAGAATCCATCAATTTACATATCCAATTAACTACCGTTCACTAACTCGTCTCCCAATTATCCAAATATCATCATTTACACTCATGACTTGCGTTATTCCTATCGCGGGAACCTCAAACGGATAACAAATCTATTTAGAAAATCGAGATCTAAATTATTTGACGAAACAAAAAATCAAAGACAAAATCAGACAAATATAAGATAAGACAAGTTAATTAAGTTCAATGTTTGCAAGAGAGAAGGGTCTCTATTTGCCTGAAGGAAGCTGCAATTGGCGGCAGCGGCTAAGCGGCGCAGGCGAAATCAGAAATCTTATTTCAAACCTGATCAAGTACAAACATAATAGATATTGACATGACGGAAATTCTACAATAGCACATGGTATAATTTATAAAAAAATACAGCACGAGAGAGATTAGAAATTACCTCCCTCAAAAGTGAGGGGAGAAGAGAATTCGCACGGAGACGAAGACCTGGTGGAGAATAGGTTGTGAAAACCCTAAATCGGAGAGGCCCGCACATGATTCTCACCAACTGAATCGAGGAGCGGCACCGGAGATAAAAAACACAAAGCGGTTAGACAAAAACAATATGGTAGAACTTATGAATCACAAGTTGTACAAAATATATGGCACGAAAAAAATTCACGAAACTTGGTCAAAATCTAAAATAAGGGGAAAGAAGAGTAGATCTTACCAAGGGGAACCAAAATGAGTCAAAAATCTGAGTGGAGGAGGATTTGAGCAAAGCCCTAGGCATTTTTCTTGAAATCCACGGCCAACTCGACGAAGAAGAGGGAGGAGGTTGTTGTCGGTCACTAGGACTACCGGCCCTTTGCAGAGGAGAAGAAAAGGAGCAGTCGGCCTACAGAAAGAAGTTGTCGAAGCTGCTAGCCTTGGGGGAAGCAAGAAACTGTCGGCTGGGGAAGAAGAAGGTGCGCCGACCACGGGGGAAGGAGGAGGCGTCGAGGATAGCTCGGGAGGCGCTGGGAGCGGGGGAGGTTTAGACGTCGTCGGCCTAAAGAACAGGAGGCGCGGGAGGCATGAGCGGCGATGGAAGCAGGAGGCACAGGAATCGGGAGCAGCGACAGAAGCGGGAGAGCGGGATGCGGAAGAGCGGATCGGGAGAAAAGGAGAATCGGCTCGATTTAAGTAAGAGAAGATTAGGTTTTATTTAATTTTTTATTTTTATTATTATTATTATTATTATAACAACCTAAATCCGGGTTGTTACATGTATTGATGATAACTTCTAGATGATCTTGTAGACTTTAGATAATCTTGTAATTCAAAGGATTCTATCGATGACCCTTGTGCTCTTTCCCTAGCATGATTTTCCATAATCTTGTAACCATCATCGTTTTAAAATGCCCAAAATATTACATGTGTATATGTCCCTCGTACTTAAATGAATACTTAGACTACGAAATATGTAGATCTTTACCCCGGTATGTTATATTAAAGGATTAGTATCAAAATTCATATCTAATTTATACGAACCCGATGAATTTAAAATACCAAACAATAACCAACTTGGTTAATATGTAATTATATAAGTTTTGTAATACCTAAAATTTATAATGTTATGCAATATACATGATTTAGGAGACCAATCAGCAACCTATAGAGTGCTGCGTGAAATTAAAGACATATAAAAGGACTTAAAATTTATGAAGTGTACATGAATCTAAGGCTCAACCAGCAATCTAAATGTTTTTAGAGATTTATTTAAACTACTTAAGGGCCTCCAAACCTCTTGAACGGCTCCTTCTAGCATACTCTAGTAAGGGAATTGCGAGCAAAGACCCATTTAAAGCAATGGAATTAATTATTAAATCAACAACGGCTCTCAATTAGAAAACAAATGCGCAAAAGATAAATCCAAACTCTAGCACAAATAATGAAATAGTGATGTTCAAGAATATGAATGACCGGTGGCGAAAAGAGTGGATGCAAAACGAATGGAATTTACGGGCGGGGGTTAGGAGCAAATCATTGAGGGCGAGGGATAGGAGGGAAGGAGGCTGGACCGGATGGTGCCATAACAGTTAAGTGAAAATTCATGACAGTGCCAGTTAACAACAGTCATGAACAGTCGTTATTGCTCATGGCGGGTCCTTGGGGAAACCGTTGGGCGGCGAATCCTCCGAAAATATGCAATGCCCCCATCACCCCAATAGTTTGTCTCATCAAGGCTATGATGGAGGTGGGTTAGGGCACTCGCGGCGACGCTCGGACCATCGCGGGAGTTTTAGAAAGTCATCAGCCTGACGAGTAATCAATAAAGAATTTCTGTCAATCTCGCCACAGCAAGGTCGTTGGCCTTGGATTTGCTTCCAAGTGAATTCACAAATTCAAAAGAGTCTGGTCTCCATGAGAATCAACTCACGAATAAATGAAACCAAAGAAGACGATGATAAATGAGGGTTTAAGTCTATACATCTCAATGGAGTCAGGTCCTCAACATTAAACCGTGGTGATGAGCAAAGATGAAATATAAAAATTCGGGGCGGACTCGCATTAGCATGAGTAAAAATTATGAAAATTGAAGTAAAATATGCAAATGTCAAATTATATGCAAGCAACATGCAGACACAATATAAAAAAATCCCAATTCTGATGTCTCTCAAATGTGGTGGCCTAAAAGTTATGAATGTATGTTATCAAATAAGAAGTATGCCTTAGAAAATCCAACAATTATGAAGTAAAAAAGGCGGCTTATAACATGAAGATGCCCCTAAGGTGATCAGTTAATAAAAGGCTCTCATTAATCCGGTTAAGAATAGCCAGGGCCTCAACAAACTGCCGCAACCAATAATTGGTTTTAAAACCTACACCTTAGGGGCTTTTATGATTCTTAGACAAAAGTAGGAATTACTTAGAGCATCATTCTCAATGAGATTCATGTTTATCTCACCAAACTTTATTTTTTGTCTGATGAGGGCATCTAGTTTTAGATCCGCAATTTCCCGCAGGTTTCAAACATGGAGCTTCATGATTAAATTAATGGGGAGTTAAAATTATTAAACATTTACTTGAAGATGTTTTAGTACCCAATGATGAAAATGACTGCAAGGTTTGACAATACTCTTGAAATTTTCAAAGTGAATTTAGGTCATCGCTACTTATCATTTTATTACTCTATTATTGTGGATAAATTACGATAAACATAATAATACATTTTGATTAGTGGGCTCATGTGTTCATAGATAATGAGTTAAAGTGACACTTTCTTGGTAAATTTAAATAAAGGGATTGGAACCTTAGAATGTTACAGATATCATATCCGAAATTTTCTATATAGGATTGGGATTTCAATTCAGTTATAAATTAATTGGGTACTGTTGATCGTAGCTTAATTTAACGGCATTTTTAGGCTCCTATGACCTATGGTCAGATTTAATAACATTTTGACCGGATCTTTGACATTGATCCCACAATTAAAGCATTATTTACGGGTGCTTAAGAGTTACTAATGATTTAGATTAACCTTATCACGTGAAATTTTATGAACATTTATTGCCTTCCTCTTAGGTGCCATAACGTTGAACCCCTATATTTATATGTAATGGATGGTGGATGTAGATATACTTTATATGTGGTAGTGCGTATACAGAATTCAAGGGAATACTTCTAGTGGGCTAATTAATGGATTAAGTGCCCTGCAGGTCATCTAGGAGAAAATACAATGAAATATCTTGATGGATCTAGAAATCTATTTGGGCAAGCGTGATTATCTTGATGATGAAAATCTCTCTTATGTATAAAACATTGTCTGCTTGCAACTTGATTATACTTTTCAACTTGATGGGGAATTGTTTTTGCAATATAATGTAAATCTTGTGGTGGGTCTTGGATCCCATGCTTTGTGGACATCGGTTGGCCCCCGAATAATGCCCTGATGTTGATACTTAGTCAGAGTCTAACATGTGGGTTGCACCCTCACAATGTATATTGACAAGGTAAGTCGGATCATATATTGGTTATGTGAAATTGTGAATATGTCGATAGTTGTTCCATTAGCGCATGGAATAGCAGTATGAAACATACATCAATAAAAATGAGATAGACACTAACATCAATCTATATGATACATTGCTAGATCATGTTTTTCTATTCATTTACAAGTTTTTTCTATTATGTCATAGTTGTACTAACTTTGAACGATTCACGTACTTTACATGCTACAGTTTACAAATACTAACTTGCATAATGTTGAATTTGAGGTGGAATTTTAGGAATTCATTAGGGTGCTTGGGGGGTTGGAGTTACAGGGTTGGCATTTACTCACCCTCGTTAATTAACCTGTATGTTGGTAAAGAAGCTTAGTGGTTGACCAATCAACTATTTTTAATAGCTTCCTTGTTTTTCTGTCTTTCTCTTCCATTATTTATGAGGCTCGAACTCCATGTGTTTGGGTATAACTTTTTTTTAGCTCTGTCATCTCTGAGTTAGGATCATGAGTATTTAATTCAATTGTCTCCGTCGCAAACCCTTGTGTTCATGTGTGAGTTAACATTATTATGCACTTCAATTATTTCTAATTCGTGCTGCAGGCATATGTTTTTCAGAAATATGACGAAGGATTGGTTAAGGTGTTACAACCCAACTAAAATTTACTTCTATATGATCCACCAAAAAGCATTCCAAGTCAGAGGTCCATATCTATAAACTCAAGAAGGCCATCAGAGGTTCAAGAAACTCCAGTCATATACCAAATGACAACCAAATACCAAAACACAAATTCAGAAGCCAGGATCATATTATCAGGCAGAGCGGTAAACAAAAGTGGTCTTCAAAGGCTGAATCGTGTTCCCGAAGCAAGGTCTCGTTAATCTGCAGGGAAAATAGGTACCTTCAAGAATGAATCAGGGGAGGGCTGGCCATAATCGGCAAGAGAAGCTGGTGGTTGTGGAATCACAAACTGGTTCTCTTTTGCCGCTGTACCTAACGAAGGGACGGGCCGCAAGTGACGTCTCTTCTTCCTCCCATCGTATTCTCGATCAAGCATAGCCCTGCATCAGTCCAGGCTCTAACGGTTTAATTCCCTCGACTCAATACGAACGCATCCATCCTGCGACTATTGGAGAATCCCCTTTCTTCCCGGAGGCGAAATATGAAATCCCTAGGCGATGCCCAGCTACAGCGCGTCCGATCTGCAAAACCCTAGATCCACCGCACCACGGATAAACCCCGCCAAATAAATAACACCAAAAAAGCTGAAGGCCTATTTCACCGCCGGAGGCAAAAACCGCGAGCTGAGAGATGGGAGAGGTTTGTCGGAGGCCAGGAGGGCCACGTAAGATAGCAAGGATAGACGGGCAGCTCGGGCAGTTTGCAATCTCTGATCCATCATCGAAGTTACACATTTTTTACCGCCACCAATGCATATTGCATCAAATGATTTCATTTTTCAATTCAAAAATCACTTTCTCTTCATTTATTGAATTATAATGATATTTAGGTTCTATTTGGTTGGGCTGTCGCTGATGGTAAACTGTTAATGATAAGCTGCTAATAGAAGAAGTGCAGATTCTAGAAAATGAAGTTTTGGTAAAAAAATTGTTTGGGTGACATGAAGTTTGCAAAACAGAATTTTCAAAAAGTTGTTTGAAAACAAAACGGAATTTTGAGTTGATCCTAAATTGCTAAATTTCCACTCCCACAAACTTTTCTTCTTCTTGACATATGACATAATTCATTTGCAATTCCAAGTGAAGTATGATTAACAAACAAACTATCCCCTCATGGTTACTCCACTCAATTCCGCACACTCATCCAAAAATTCATTCATGAAACAAGGGGTTGAGCAATCGCCTTCCTGATCGCCTCAAGCAAGCTTCCATTTCTGTGATGCAGCTACGGATAGGGGAGAGAGAGAGAGAGAGAGAGAGAGAGAGAGAGTTTGAGAATCTGATGTCGCAGGAAGCGGGGAAGAGTGCAGATGGCCGGGGAACGGGAATGCTCCGTGTGAGGGGGATCGGGATGAAACTGCGGGGTTACTGCGACTGAAAGGAGAAAGAAATTGTGGTCGGATTTATAAAGAAAACCGCGGATACTAATAAACGCAGTTTCAATGTCAGCCACGCCAAACACCGCTTACTCACAAAATAGCGGTGCGTTTCCACCGCACCGCGGGCAAAAAGCTCATCCAAACGCCACCCCAAATGAAGCCCTAGTTAGAGTATCATTACGCACATATGGCTTTTTGTTTTATGGAGATCGAAAAACATTTCATGCGGGCCTCACTTTTTGCCATTAACTCGAACCAAACGCCGAACCAAACGAACCCGATAATATGGTTAGAGCATCGTTACGTGCATGTGGCTTTTTGTTTTATGCAAATCAAAAAACATTTCATGCAGACCACACTTTTCATTATTAACAAAGGCATTTGGGAAAATGACGTTAAAGAATTACGATCTAGATTATGAAGCTGTGTTGATCTGTGGGCTGATTGTGATCTGTCACCATCCTAAGCCCCTGGAAGAAGCAGCTGGCCTTCTTCGCCGAGACGAGCGATTTGGATGCCGGAACCTAGCCATAGTGATCCATGGAGAAATTGGGCTACCGTAATGAAAGATCCTCCAATGCTGATCTAAATTCCCTGGATCGACGTTTATATCGACGTTCAGTCGGAGGTAGTGTTGTCATTTAAAACCGAAAATCGTAAACCGAACCGGAACCGCAAAGAACCGGACCGAACCGTTTGCAAATTATTCGGGTTCTGGTTTAAATTTTAGAACCGTGAACAACTTTGGTTCGGGTGTGGTTCTTACATTTTATTATCCGGACCGGAACCAGAACCGGAACGACAACATACAAGTCTCAAGCGGTTTTAAGATTTTTGAACTCGATCCGAATCGGACTGAAGTAGAACCGAACCGCAACCCGTTTATTTTTATTAATTTCATTATAATATTATTATAATTTTATAATCTATCTATAATATTTATACTTACTATCAGGGGTGAAACTGGTGCGGTTTGGACCCAAACTGTAATCACACCAAAATGGGTCGGTTTTGGACTGAACAAAACCGCACCAAAACCGTGTGCTATGGTTTGACATTGGTGCGGTTTGAAATCGATCTTTACAGTATATTTTTTATTTTTATACAGTTATATAATGTATTTTAAATTTTACTTACATATTTTTCTGAAATATTTTATTTTTAAAATATAGAAACTATATAATTACTATTAAATAGTAATCATGAAAGACACAACTAATCGTAGCCGATTATTACGGTTGAGCAAGCTGGCGAGATGTGTGCAAGCCAACTAGACGTTGTGGCAAGTCTTTACACGTAGAAAGGCGACTGATACTAGCCCACAGATCGTGGAAGAGACCGACGAGGAGTGCGCAACTTAATTATTTTTATTTCGTTGTTGTTTTGAGTATTACTATTTGCAGATTGTTTTTATTTCACTCCGTCAAGTTTGGTTTTGTTTTAGTTAGAACTCATTTGAACCGGACTGAACCACATAGAAGCATGTCGACGAGACGCGCACAAGTCAACTAGACGTCATAGCAAGTCTACGCGCGTAGGAAGGCGACATATATTAGTCCACCGATCGTGGAAGAGATCGTCGATGAGTGTGCAACTTAATTATTTCTATTTTAAAGGTGTTTTGAGTTTTTTGCGGACTGCTTTTATTTCATTATGTCAAATTTGGTTTTAGTTTTAGTTGGAACCGATTGGAACCAGACCGAACCACATAGAACCGAACCGAACCGAACCATTAGTAACTGGTTTGGTTTTGGTTCTTGCTAAACCGTAACCGGAACCGTTGACACGACGGTTCCAAAAATTATGATGGAACCGGAACCAGTCAAACCAAATAAGGTTTTGGTTCTAACTTGAAGAACCGTTATCTTAGCGGTTCGGTTCATGGTTTTAGTAGAACCGGAACCGAACCGGAACCGTGACAGCTCGGTCCCCTTCCTTCGAGACCGACAAAGAAGAAGGTCGTTGTAGAACCTCTTCGTGTTTTTTAAAGTTGCCTGTTTATGTCGTCGTCCGTGGGCCAACCCACCTCTCCGTTGATGATTGGTAAATTCAGCACCTCGGCCGCCTTTAAAGATGAGATGAGAGTGTCAAAATTGTCATCAAAAACGTATGTGTACTCTTAGCCCGTTGTCGACGACGGGGGTGGTGGTGCCTTCATAGAAGGCCTAGTTGAAGGGGAAGTCCCTGTTGGCACTTAAGACCTCGTCGAGGATGGTGGAGACAGTGGGCGGTATGCCGGGGAGTCAGGGACGGCTACATCTCATATGACTTGGGAGCTGTTGTAGAGTCGATGTCTTGTATATCTGTGGTCGGTCGGCATATATCTTTCTAATAATCAAAATTTATGGCCTACATGCAGCCTATATATATAGTGTCTGTGTCTGAAGTTCTTGAGTTGTTAGAATTGGGTTCTCATTGTTCATCCAGTACACATCGAAATACGAGAACACGTGTCAAGGAATCATGCAAAACAAATAAATCAGGACAAAATGAGTTTAAACCGGTGACAAAATCAGTTTTCATTGAGATTGTTTGAGAACCAAATGTAGTTCAAAATTCACCGCACAAGCTGTCCAACGGTCTCGAGTTGGAAGATGATCGGTCTTTTCTCCAACGAAATACTAGTTTTGTTTTCTTACAAGGATTCCTCTTGGTTCCTCTATTAGCGGGACCGCTCATCTCTGTAAAATTTTATGACGCAAGCGGTCGTAGGAACACTTCAACCATCTTAGTTGAGTAAATCACTAGAAACATAATATAAAAGAATAACTTTGTATTATTTGTTACTTTACAATGCGAGGCATACATTATGAGATATGATTTCGCAAATGCACTCAATGGAGATCACAAAAAACAGCCAAGTACAAAACTACCGGACAGAAGAATGTAACCGCCAATCCGTCAAGCTATTCGCGAGGTCACACAAACAACATAGGCCGCCAAACCGCCAAGCTGTCAGACTACACTATAGTCGCGCGAACTGCCTCTTATTGACTACTAAAGAGACTGTCTTGTCCGCACTCTTTGGTCGCCTGACTGCACAAGTCACCTAACCACAGAAGTCGTCGTGAACATGTGCTGCTCCATTGAACTGGAAACTGAATTGCCAATCAGACCACCAGCAGTGAACTGACTTATTGAAGTTGGGAAAATATTCAAGGAATAAGATCGCCTAGTCCCTCAACCTGCGGCATGCTGCTAATCGCTGACTGTTATCCGCTTATCCGCATTGAAACCACTGACTTCACCGTCAGAACCAATTGTCTTGTTGCTCAATGCTAGCCGCACGATCTGCAAACACAACAAATGATCAGATCACTTATCCTTGCCGCGCGGTTAGAAAATTTTAACCTCAGGTTTAACCCAAGCTACAGTTCTTATAGTTCCTATTATTAATGACGTGGTCAACACCCCTATTTATAGGCGGGCAGACAGATACAGTCACCGCCCCGGGGGATAGGATAACCGCCAACATAATGGCAGATAACAACACCATATCGCACAACGTGCGGACAAACCAAACCAGTTCACACATAATGTGGCCCGCCGGTCTTCGTGATCTACCAACAAAAAGTCTTTGACAACTTCATGTCTACTCTCATGTAGTTCAACGAAAGAACTACCTGGGTACGACGTCAGCTCGTCAAATAACACGTCCCTTGAGACAACAAAATTTTTTTTGTCATGGTCTATACACTTCCAGTCTGTTTTCCTCTCATCATAGCCGATGAAAACAAACTTTCTTGTCTTCGCATCCAACTTAGTCCTGAGAGCATCTGGAACGTGCACGTAGCAGGTAGAACCAAACAACTGAAGGTGTGTCACGCTGGGCTTCTCCTTGAACATCAGCTCATGTGTAGACTTTATGTTGACAAGACTCAAGGGTATCATGCTGATGACATAAGCCGCACATGTCATTCCCACTGCCCAGAAGACCCGGAGAATACCCTTGGCGTGAAGCCAGCTCTTGCAGGTCTCCGCCATATGGCAGATCTTTCTCTCTGTAATTCTGTTCTGCTGAGGAGTGTGAGTGCGAGAGAGCTCTCTCCTGATCTCATACTTTCTGCAAAAGTTAAGGAACTCGTTAGAAGTAAACTCCTCTTCATTGGTTGTTCTCAACCTCTTAAACTGCAGATTGAGCCTGCCTTCAACGAGCTTCTTGAACTCCACGAACTTCTCGAACACTTCTAACTTCTCCTTCACAAAGTACACCCAAGTATATTTGGTGAAGTCATCAACAAAAACCAGAATATACTTGCTACCAAAGCAAGGAGTGAAACACAGTCCCATTAAGTAGCTATAAATGCACTCCAGAGGTGCCATGTACATGAACAGTGACTTATCAAATGGAAAGTGATGTGTCTTTCCATATTAATATCCTGCACATACATGACCATCATATAAGGAGGAAAGACTAGGCAAGCCATTCACCATGCTCTTTGTTGTCATAGCCTTCAGCTTATCCATCTCTATATTCCACATCCTCTCGTGCTAGATAGCAACGCAATTGTTTACCTTCATTTTCTCAACATAAGAACTTGTTGACAAAATAAACAAGTCTTTTACTTGTCTCCCGACATAAGTAATGTCAGCCTTCACCGCTGACATTTTTCTGAGAAACTTCACTTCTGTTGGGCAAAACAGAACATAATAACCAGTATCAACAACGTTGGTCACCGGTACAAAATAAACACTCTTTAAAGTGAGTGACCCTTATAATTGCCCAAAAAGATTGTTTCTTCCTTCTCAACTGTATGGATAGTATCATCAGCAGTAATGATAGCATCATTGCCTATGTACGTCTGCAGAGAAGTGAACCTTTGACTCGTCTCCAACGAGGTGATGACCACACCTTGAGTACACGATCCAGTCCTCTTGGAAGTTGATGGAGTCCAAGGCACGAACAGACGTTATCGTCATATCTGCCATGAAACAATTCCCCCAACCTTCTTCACTCTTGGATCCACCTTCTCTTACAATAACGTGACCTGGCTAAAGATTCACTTTTCAGTCTTTCTTGAAGTGACCATGTTTGTTGCATTTGTAACACCTGAGTCCTCCCTTCTTACCTTCATCATGTTTAGAAGTTTTGCTCCTTTTTTATGATGCGATGAGGTAGAAGGGCTATCTTCACCATGAGGCTTCTTATTTTTGTCTCACCTCTTCTTCTTTCCAAAATAAAGAACCTCAATATCTCCCTCGGAGATTGAGCACCCAAACATTTGTCTTGCTAAGCTTTCATGAGAAGCTAGCAAGGTCTCCTGCTCCAGCAATGACTGATTAGCCCAGCCCTGTACCGAGGTGATGAAGGTCACATACTCCTTCCGTAAGCTACAGATGATGTGTTGATTTAACTTAGCCCCTGAAATGGGCTCATATTGATCGAGTGTTGAAATCTCAACACACAAATTCTTCATCTTCAAAAAGAAAGAGAAAATAGACAAGTCGCCTTGAGTTGCTCTCGCTAACTCATTTTCCAGGAACAGTAATCGATCTACATTCTTCTTATTGAATAAATCATCAAGGGAATTCCAAATCTTTGAAGCTGTCCTGCAACCTATGATGTGATCAAAGAACTCATGTGAAATCGTCCACTTAAGAGTGAACTCAGCTTTCATGTTAGTTCTCCTCCAAGCTCTCACCCCCTAAGCATTAGCTCTAGCAGCAACCACTTCTTGTCTATCGTCTCCACCGACAACCTTCCAGAGGTCCTTGCCAAATAGATAGTTCTACATACATGACTTCCACTTCTTATAATTAGTCTGTATCATGAGCTTAATACTAAGGCCTCTTGCATATCCACTTTCAATTCTAGCTCTCTTGGCTTACTTAACTCCCAAAGGTACTTAAAAAGTCCTAATGTTGATCACTACTAAAACTTTTGTCCCTCTGAAACCATGTAAAGTTTTATGAAGCAAGAGGTCATAGGAACATTTCTACCATCCAAGTCAAGTAAACCGTTAAAAACAGAAGATTCAAGAACAACACTTGTATTATTTGATGTTTTACAATGCAAGACATACATTGCGAGGCACGGTTTCGCAATGTACCTGATGGAGATCACAAAAAATAGACAAATACAAAACTGGCGGACAAAAGACTATAACCGCCTAGCCGCCAATCCACTAAGCTATCTGTGAGGTCGCGCGAACAACAGAGGCCACCAAACCGCCAAGCTATTAGGCTGTGCCTCTAGAAGCACGAACTGCCTCTTATTGACGGCTGAAGTGACTGCCCTATCTGCACTCCTTGATCGCATGACTGTACAAGTCTCATAACTGCAGAAGTCATCGTGAAAAGACATTCCACTGAACTGGAAACTGAACGGCCAGTCAGACCGCCAGCATCGAACTGACTTATTGAAGTTGGGAAAAATGCCGAGGAAGAAGTCGCCTAGATGCTCAACCCTCCACCTATTACTAACCGTTGTCTGATATTTGCTTATCCACACTGACATCGTTGTCATCGTTAGAACCAGTTACCTGGTTGCTCAGTTCTAGCCGCACAATCTGCAAACACAGCAAATGATCAGGTCACTTCTCTTTGTCGTGCGGTTAGGAAATTTAACTGCAAGTTTAACCCAAATTACAGTTCTTATAGTTTCCATTATTAATGACGTGGTCAGCACTCCTATTTATAGGCAGGCAGGCAGATACAGTCACCGCCCTGGAGGATAGGGTAACCGACAACATAATGTTAGATAGCAACACCATACCTCACAACGTGCGGACAGATCAAACCAGACCGCACTTAATGCGGTCTGCCGGTCTCTATGGTCTACCAAACCAGACCGCGCAGTATGCCGATAGCCAAAACCTAACGGCACGGCTAGCAAACTAGGGAACCTGCTGAATCAGACCGCGAGACAAAGATGGCTAAAGAATAAGCCATACACCAGAGTTTAGCCACACTACCAGCACGATCTCCGCGGTCTGTGCGGTCTACACATATAAGACCGTCCACTTCCAACTTCAACATTTTTAACAATCTCACATAAGAGCTTTTCAAACTGTCTTAGCTCGACAGTGGTTGAGCGCGCAAACAGATAATGAATGAGACGGTTGACAAGGAGATTTTTTTAACATATAAAATCTGAAAAGGGGTTAAAAACCACGTGGTCAGGATGGTACCGACCAAACTTCCAATATCTTGGTGTTGTTACAGTGCTTTGCAGAGAATGCGAGGGTGACAGACTGCCACTCATTACAGTTATAGTGAGAGAAGGGGAAAAGGCCCCAAGGGTGACAGACTACCGTTCGTGAAGCTAAGTACTTTCTAATTTGTTGTGGGGAGCACTGCACTCAGTGCACTTTGGAGACTTCGGTTGTTGCTCAAAGGTTGCAGGAGTGTGCTCGAAAAGTTCATTATGCATGTGGCTTGTCTCCTTTTGCAAACAGCTGCAAAGGAGTCTGGATCGGAGGACTTAGCTATTAAGTGGAGGGATTTCTGCTAAGTGGAGAGCGCAAATGTTCGTGAAGTGTGCTAGGCGCGTAGAAAAGTGTGTGCATGGTGAAATGTGCGCTAGTTGGTGTTGAAAATTATGAAGTGAAAGTGGGTGATGGAGCAGACCGCATGGTCTGGGCGGTCTGAGTCTGTAGCCTGAGCGGACTGATGTTGCGGCCAGGGTGGTCAGTGGTCAGGACAGACTTGGCGGCTTGGGTGTCTAGTGGATCGGCCTGGGCAGACTATTATTACGGTCTGGGTGGTCTGCGACAGAGTAGCCGTGCGGATTGGAGATTATATCCGAGGAGATGTGACGGACTTGATTAGAGTCCGCGGAGTCCGCTATTGCGGATTGGTTTTGGA
This sequence comes from Platanthera guangdongensis, assembly GCA_039583875.1. Taxonomy (NCBI): domain Eukaryota; kingdom Viridiplantae; phylum Streptophyta; class Magnoliopsida; order Asparagales; family Orchidaceae; genus Platanthera; species Platanthera guangdongensis. Next base: position 173,980,380 of record CM077160.1, on the reverse strand, counting down.
GATCAGCTTCGGTTCTTGCAGAGTTCTCCGTTGATGTGGTGGGTGTTAGCCGCATTCATGGTGGCGGACTGTCCATGGAGTTGACCGTCTGGGTTTCGTGTCTGCCATGCTCGCACCAGTTGTTTGGTGGGTTGCTGGACTTGGTCACACTCTGTGACAAGTTCAGGGTGTTCGTAGTGTCCGCAGAGTCTGTTGTCAACCGAGCAATCTGCCTGTTGGTCGTGGACTTGTGCGGCGGGCTGATGTAGTGTCCGCAAAGTTCGTTGTTGATCGGGCGGTCTGTCTTTTGGTCGTGGACTCATGTGGCGAGCTGAGGCGTTGTTCTCGAGTTGTACGGACTGTCGTCATGTCCGCGTAAGACGTGCATACTGATGCAGTATAGGCTGTGATTATGTCCGTGTGCTGTGCAGTGTGGTGGAATAGTGTTGTGCTTGCGGGCTGTGCGGGCTGTTGCCTTGTCCGCATGTAGCAAGTGGTCTGACACAGTGAATAGGATGTTGTTGTGTCCGCGTGCTGCATGTGTGCGGACTGGCGCGGTGTCCGCCTGGTGGTGGACTGACTTTGACTTGGCGCCTGGCGAGTTGTTTGTAGTCCGGCCAAGTCCTTGCGGACTCGACGGACTGGGTTGTGCTAGCTGCGAGCTGAGGTGGTGACTCTATTCACTAGGCCGGTGACCACACTCCTCACCCCGCTTATAAATAGACCCCCCCCCCCGACACGTCTATAGTAATAGAGTGAACAGTAAGTTAAGCGCAAATCAATTGTTGCGGACTCGGTTTTCCAAGTCGCGCGGTTTGAGATTTAACTGGTTGCTGTTTGCAGGTTGTGGGGCTAGCACTGTGAAGCCGAGTGTTTGGTTCTGATCAAGGTCAAGAAGCAGTGAAGCTTGTGATTTACAATCAGCAGTTGCAGCAAGTCGCAGGTGGCGACCAACAAGTTTCTCTCCTCAAATCGATCTAAGTTCAATAACCAGGTCGCCGGTCTATGCGGACTTGGCAGTCTGTTCATTCAGTTCGACGGCGGCTTGTAGAGCAGACGTCAGCAGAATAACGGGCTATCTGCTTGGTTTGTGCGGACTTCGTAGTATCAGAGTATCAACAGTGGCTTGGCAGTCTCGGCGGTCTCGGCGGACTCAGCGGTCTTGTAGGCAGTCTGCCCGGCTTGAAGTTTGTTCTTGCTTGTTTTCTTCTCATTGTACTTGACGAAATCATGTCTCGCCCTGTATACCTTGCCTTGTAAAGTTGATAGTGGTTTAATGCAAGATCTGTGTTTGCTCTTCATTGTCTCTGATACATAGCTTAGTTTATGGTTGGAGTGTTCCTGCGCCTAGTACTCGTTTCCGCTTGATCAAGTGATTAATTTGATAATTTTGGAAGTATTTGCTTGATACCAGAACTACCAGTTGATTGTCTTCTGAAATTTCAACATGGTATCAGAGGGAACAGTGGCTTGAGCAGTGACTTGTGATCAACCTCAGATTGTGCTCGGCGCTTCTGGAAGCTTTGTGATCAGTGATTGTTTGCAATGGAGGGAGCTTATGGAAGAGGTCTTGGCATTGAGCTTCTTACAGCGACTAACTTCAAGAAGTGAAAGTCCTGTATGAAAATCTATCTCTTGGGTGAGGAGTTATGGGAGGTCGTCGGTGGTGACGACAAACAAGAGGTTACTGCTGCTACTGGTACTGTTGAGGAAGTGAGAGTTTGGAGAAGAACTAATGCAAAGGCAGAGTTTGCTCTCAAACGATCTATCTCACACGAGCTCTTTGATCACATCTTAGGATGTGAGTCTGCTGCAGAGATTTGGACAACCATTGATGGGTTGTTCGACAAGAAGAATGTGGCTAGGCTATAGTTCCTGAAGAATGAGTTGACTAAGGCAACTCAAGGTGATCTTTCCGTCTCTAAGTTATTTTTGAAGATGAAGAATCTGTGCGCTGAAATACCAGCATTGGATCCTGATAAGCCCATCTCTGAAGCAAAGTTGTAGAGGCACATAGTCCGCGGGTTGCGGAAGGAATATGTGACCTTTGTGACTTTCGTGCAAGGATGAGAAACTCAACCTTCTCTGCTGGAGTTGGAAAACTTATTAGCGTCACAAGAGAGCTTGGCCAGGCAGATGGTCGGTATGACTATCTCTGAAGGAGGTAGTGAAGCTTTGATCACTGAGAAGAAGAAGAAGAAGAGATGAGAGAAAAAGAAGAAGCCTACTACTGAAGAAGGGCCTTCAACCTCTTATCAGCAAGAGAGGAGCTCTGCTCCTAATTAAGAAGAACTGAAAGAAAGAGTTGAAGTGTTATAGATGTAATCAGGCAGGCCAATTCAAGCGTGACTGCAAGGTCAAGTTGCAACCTGGGCATATTGCAGGCAAGGAGGGAGCTTGTTCCAGTTCTGAGGAAGCCGGGTGGGGAGGAGCCTTCTTGACAAGCACGTGTGTTCGTGCGTTTTCCACCATTGACTACCAAGATGACTGGATAGTCGACTCGGGGTGTGGTCATCACCTCACTAGAGACGAGTCGAAGTTCTCATTTCTGCAACCGTTCACAGGTAACGAAGCAATTATTACAGCTGATGATTCTGTTCATTCTATAGAGAAGGAGGGCGTTGTTTTTTTGGAGAGTGCTCATAATCCACTTACTCTAAGGAGTGTGTATCATGTACCCGACATGAAGAAGAATCTCTTCTCGGTGACCAACGCAGTCGACGCGGGCTTTCATGTTCTGTCTGGCCCAACAGAAGTAAGGTTTCTCCGCAACGTATCAACGGTTAATGCTGATGTTGCTCATGTAGGGAGAACAATAAAAGACTTGTTTGTTCTATCAACAAGCTCTTATGTTGATCGGATGAGGGCCAATGATAACGTGACTATCTGGCATGAGAGATTAGGGCACATGAGGATGGACGAGCTTAAGGCTATGTCAATAAGGAGTCTGGTGAAAGGCTTGTCGAAGTTGTCCTCCTACAGGGATGACCACGTTTATGCGGGATGTTAGTACGGTAAGGCTCATCGCCTTCCGTTTGATAAGTCTCAAACGAGGAGCAAGGCACCATTGGAATGCATCCATGGTGATTTGATGGGTCCAGCAGTAACCGCTTGTCTTGGAGGCAGCAGATATATGCTTGTATTGATTGATGATTACTCAAGATACACTTGGGTGTATTTTATGAAGGAGAAGTCAGCAACTTTCCAATTGTTTGTGGAGTTCAAGGAGCTGGTGGAGGGCCGACTTGGCTTGCAGATCAAGAAGTTCAGATCAGACAACGGTGGTGAGTTTGTCTCACCTGAGTTCTCTAGTTTCTGCAAGAAGCACGGGATCCAGAGGGAGCTTACTTGTGCTCATACTCCACAATAAAATAGAGTAGCGGAGAGGAAGATCCGTCACTTGACGGAAACTTGCAAATGCTGGCTTCATGTAAAGGGCATTCCCAGGTCCTTCTGGGCGGAAGGAATGGCCTGCGCAGCATATGTCATCAATTGGATGCCTCTAAGTCCGATCAACATGAAGTCTCTGTTTGAAATGATGTTCAAGGAGAAGCTGAGTGTGGAACACCTTCAGGTGTTCTGATCAACCTGCTATGTTCATATCCCGGATGCTCAAAGGATCATGTTTGATGCAAAAGCAATGAAGCTTGTCTTTGTGGGCTATGATGAGCGGAAGAAGGGATGGAAGTGTATGGATCCTGCGATAAAGAAGATCTTTATTTCAAGAGACGTTGTTTTTGATGAGCTGACGTCGTATGGAGGTGGCATTGTTGAACTACATGAGAGCAGGGTTGATGAAGGGCAGGTGGAAGTTGCTGAAGATCTTCAGGTGGAGCTGCCCGTGTCACCAAGAGCTCCAGGTATTTCAAACTCTGGGGCTAAAGCTTCTGGTTCGGGAAGCAGGGAGAGCGATGCTCCAAGTGTGCCCGGGAACAAAGTTGGTGCTGAAGAAGTAACAAAGGTGGTGAGCAAGGAGCAGCCTCTTCAGAGATCAAAGAGGATCATTAAGCTACCAGCTCGGTATTGCGAAGGAAACACAGTGAGCTTCGTTACTTGTTTCTTCACAGGCCCCTTGGATGAACGGGTACCTTCAAAGTTTGAACAAGCCGCTGGAGTAAAGGAGTGGGTTGATGTCATGGATGAGGAGATGACTGCCCTTAGGAAGAATGAAACTTGAGACTTGGTGCCCAAGGTGAATGACGTTACTCCTATTACTTGCAAGTGGGTCTACAAGCTCAAGAAGAAGGCAAATGGAAGCATCGAGCGGTACAAGGCTCGGCTTGTAGCTCGGGGGTTTTCGCAACTGTACGACGAGGATTATGAGGAGACGTTTAGTCCGGTGACGAAGATGACTTCAGTACGAGTGATGATCTCTTTGGCGGCTTGCTAGGGTCGGAAAATGTGGCAGCTGGACGTAAAGTACACTTTTTTTTACGTGGAGATTGACAAGGACGTCTTCATGGATCAGCCGCTCGGGTACATATCTGAAGAACATCCGGACTAAGTCTGCAAGCTCCGAAAAGCTCTTTATGAGTTGAAGCAGACTCCTCGAGCCTGGTATGGGAAGATTGCAGAATACCTCCAGTTCTGCAGGTATTTGACTTCAAACTCAGATTCAAGCCTCTTCATCAAGAAGAAGGAGAAGCTTCTAGTCCTGGTGCTGTTGTACGTGGATGACATGATTATTATGAGAAATTCTAAGGAGGAAGTAGCTAGGCTCAGGGCAGAGCTAGCTATCAGGTTCGAGATGAAGGATCTGGGTGAACTCCACCATTTCCTTAGACTTGAGGTGGAGAGGAAGGAGAGAGGCATACTCGTGTCCCAGAAGGGCTATGCAGAACAGATCGTTCAGCGATTCGGCATGCAAGAGGGGAAGAGTAGCTCTACTCCATTTGATTCTGGTATCAAACTTCGGCGGGATAAGGGGAGGATTCTTCCGGATCCTTTTGTGTTTTGGGCTATAGTTGGGAGTCTTATTTACTTGATGATTACATGGCCAGACATTGCTTATGCAGTTGGCCGCGTAAGTCGGTATATGGCAGAACCCAGGAAGCCTCATCTGATGGCGGCTAGGAATATCTTGAAGTACGTGAAGGCCACTTCTGACATGAGTCTCCTGTATAGGAGAGGCATGGAGTTTGTTCTTCAAGGGTACTCGAATGTTGATTATGGGGGAGATTCAGATGACCGGAAGTCAACATACGGTTACGTCTTCACTTGTGGATTAGGGAGTGTTTCTTGGTGCAGTAAGAAGCAAGACTCGGTGTTCGTCTCTACTGCGGAAGCAAAATACAAGGTCTTGGTCTTGGCAACTCGGGAAGCCATCTAGCTTAGGAGACTAGTAGAGGACATCTATGAAAAAGTGCGCAGTCCTACTCTGTTGAGCGGTGAAATGAGAGGGCCCTGAAACTGGTAAATAATCCAGTTTGTCACGCTCTGACCAAACACATCGAGATTGAGCACCACTTCATACGGGAGAAGGTGTTGGAGGGATCTCCGATGGTGTAGCATGTGCGGAGTGAGGATAATGTCACAGACATTTTCACGAAGTTGTTGCCGAAGGTGCCGTTTACTCGGTTACGAGGATTGGTGAGCTTGATCACCATTTTTCACTTCAAGGGGGAGTGTTGAAAATTATGAAGTGAAAGTGGGTGATGAAGCAGACCGCGCGGTCTGGACGGTCTGAATTCGCAGCCTGGACGGACTGATGTTGCGGCCTGGGTGGTCAGTGGCCAGGACAGACTTGGCGGCTTGGGTGTCTAGTGGATCGGCCTGGGCAGACTGTTATTGCGACTTGGGTGGTCTGCGGCCAGAGTAGCCGGGCAGATTGGAGATTATATCCGCGGAGATGCGACAGACTTGATTAGAGTCCGCGGAGTCCGCTATTGCGGACTGGTTTTGGAGATCGGCTTTGGTCCATGACGATTTCTCTAGTGATGTGGTGGGTGTTAGCCGCATTCATGGTGGCAGACTGTCCATGGAGTTGGCGGTCTGGGTTTCGTGCCCGCCAAGCTCGCACTAGTTGTTTGGTGGGTTGCTGGACTTGGTCACACTGTGTGACAAGTTCAGAGTGTTTGCAGTGTCTGCATAGTCTGCTGTTGATCAGGCGATCGGCCTGTTGGTCGTAGACTTGTGCGGCGGGTTAATGCAGTGTCCGCAGAGTCTGTTGTTGACCGGGCGATCTGTCTTTTGGTTGTGGACTCATGTGGTGAGCTGAGGTGTTATTCTCGAGCTGTGCGGACTATCGCCATATCCGTATATGGCGTGCGAACTGATGCAGTATAGGTTGTGGCTGTGTCCGTGTGCTGTGCAGTATGGCGGACTGGTATTATGCATGCGGGTTGTGCGGGTTGTTGCCTTGTCCGCATGTTGCAAGTGGTTTGACACAGTGAATTTGATGTTGCTTTGTCCGTGTGTTGCATGTGTGCGGACTGGCGCGGTGACTGCCTAGTGGTGGACTGACCTTGACTTGTCACCTGACGAATTGTTTGTAGTCCGGCCAAGTCCTTGCGGACTCGGCGGACTGGGTTGTGCTAGCTGCGAGCTGGGGTGGTGACTCTATTCACTAGGCCGGTGACCACACTTCTCACCCCGCCTAAAATAGACCCCCACGACACGTCTACAGTAACATAGTGAACAGTAAGTTAAGCGTAGATCAATTATTGCGGACTCGGTTTTCCAGGTCGCGCGCGGTTTGAGATTTAACTGGTTGTTGTTTGCAGGTTGTGCGGCTAGCACTGCGAAGCCGAGCGTCTGGTTCTGATCAATGTCAGGAAGCAGTGAAGCTTGCGATTTACAATCAGCAGTTGCAGCAGGTTGCAGGTGGCGGCCAACCAGTTTCTCTCCTCAAATTGATCTAAGTTCAATAACTGGGTCACCGGTCTAGGCGGACTTGACGGTCTATTCATTCAGTTCGGCGGCGGCTTGTAGACCAGACGTCAGCAGAATAACGGGTTGTCCGCGCGGTTTGTGCGGACTCCGTAGTATCAGAGTAGTAGCAGCAGCTTGGGGTTCTCGGCGGTCTCGGCGGTCTCGGCGGACTCAGCGGTCTTGGAGGCAGTCCGCCCGGATTGAAGTTTGCTCTTGCTTGTTTTCTTCTTATTGTACTTGGCGAAATCATGTCTCGCCATGTATACCTTGTCTTGTAAAATTGATAGTGGATTAATGCAAGATCTGTGTTTGATCTTCATTGTCTCTGATACATACCTCAGTTTATGGTTGGAGTGTTCATGCGCCTAGTTCTCGTTTTCGCTTGATAAAGTGATCAGCTTGATAGTTCTGGAAGTGTTTGCTTGATAGCAGAACTACCAGTTGATTGTCTTGTGAAATTTCAACAGGTGGAACGTGCACAGGGGTGCTTGAAGGAAATCAAATATCTTCGAGGGATCTTCGAATAAGCTCGAAGATCATTAAAGGTGTTTAAAGAAATCTTTGAGGGAGTTCTCTCATGCATACAAGATGAAGTGGGAGGAGAAAAGATGGAATGAAAGAAGGGTCCATGACCAATTTTATATTTTTTGTGAGTGACGTTTCATAAATAAGGGGTGGTTATGGTAGTTATGTGCTTATTCGCACACCGTAACCAATATATTTGCATATTATGGGTGGTTTTGTGTTTATTCGGAAATCACAACCAACTTATATGTTATACACATACCAATTACGAGCATGGCTATGCGTATACACTATAACCATATTATTAAAAATATGTAGACTATCATGCATATTTTTCGTTATATGCATGCAGATTTCTTATATTTTATAAAACGTATATTTAGGACGTTTACTATGTGTACACCCATAAAGAGTGGTTACACCGAGGTGATTACACGGTGATTGAACAACGACAATTAGGCGGTGGCCAAGGGTCTGGCCAGCGGAGCCCAGCAGGTGGCAGCTGGCGATGGTACATAGCCAGCGAGGGTCGTCTGGTGCCTTAAGTGGGCTGGCAGCCAGCCCATCGGCCGGGCGCTTGCCATTGTGACCGCGCGACCGTGCGACAGCGCAACCATAGAGTTGTGCGGCAGCACAGCCACAGGGCTGTGTGACGAGGATTTTGGGTGGTTCCATCATGGCTTAGTGAGGTTAACTTTTGGTCAACCCACTTGGCCACCATGACCCCACTAAGTTAATAGGGGATGTGAGGAAATCCAACTATCTGCAACCCAAAATAGTGATTTTAGTCTTATTGCGGGTCACCCGGCCTTTTCTCCAGTTCAGAGAATCAGACCGCCTTAGCTCGGAGTCGAGTCGGACGCGCAATTAGTAGGGGTGGAAATAGGTCATGCCAGGCCAGGCCAGGGTTTATGGAAAACAGGTCCGACCTACATTAGTATTTTTGGGTCTGAGCCCGACCTATCAGCCTGATGTAGGCCAAAATGTAGATCTGACCTGACCTATTTTGTAAAACTGGTAGACCTGACCTGTATGCCTACTTAGATCTATTTAGTAATTTATTTTTCAAAAGTCTGTCTTAATATACGATTAGTAATTAGGTATATATAATTAATTTTTATTTAATTAATATTTAATTTTATATAATAAATTTATATTATTTATTATTTAAAATTAATATAGGCCGACCTGCACTCTTATAGGTCAGGTTTAATAATAGAGGTCTGAGCCTGTTTTAAAACATGCCTAATTATAGGTCTGTTTTAAAAACATGCCTAATTATAGGCCTATTTTTATGATAAATAGAAAATAGGCCAGACCAGGTCAATGACAGGCCAGGCCGTAAGCCCCTGATATGCCGTCTGGCTTATTTCGACGCCTAGCAATCAGTTAAAGAAAGTTAGAGCAATAGACAAGAGACATTTTTGACGTGTAAAACCCGAAACAGGTGAAAAACCATGTGGCTGTAACTGTGTCAGGCCAAAATCCACTAGTTTCTCGAGGTATTACAGAAATTGATTTGATCACGGAGGGCGATAGACCGCTACTTCGTTACAAGTACAGAAAAAAAGGAAAAATGACTAAGTCCTCAAACCCTCGATGGAAGCGCATCGGGCTCGAGACAGCGTCGAGTTCACGGAACTTTTGTCGGAGCGTTCCGACTGGAAAATCTCCATATTGTTGTGTGGTTATCAATTCATGTTATTGAAGTTATGTTGTTTGCTTTTATCTTCGGTGAAATAGTTCCAAAGAGGATTTGCCCAACTTTTGGTTTTGTTCTTTGAGTTGATGAAAAAATGATGTATGTGAATTGCTTGAGTATAGTTGAGTAAGTATGTTGTTTGTCTGTTGCTCCTGTTGTGAATGAAGAAAATGTGATGTACAGCTTTGTGGCATCCCAAAACAATTGAGTGAATGAGATATCGTGGAACCACTTGTGTGTGAGGGATAGAGTGAATTTTCTCCGCGGTGTCCGTGTGCGATAGCGGTTGACCTTGTAGCGGGAGACCGAAGATGACGAGAAATTCCTCGTGGGATCGCCAACGACTTCGATAACAGAAGAATGACTCTTTCCGTGGGTAACTTGCTTTTTTCCTTTCCTTTTGTTTGTGTCTACTTTTTTTCTCTTAGCTTAATTGATTCATTGTCTGGTTTTCGCCTGAATTTTGTCAGCGAACGCTATGTAGAAAACTCCAAACAGAAACGTATTTGGAGTTCACGATTTTCATTTTGCTGCGATAAGGGGAATAGAACAAAAGCTGTTAATCTCATTTACCTATTTTTTTAAAATTGAACTGTTTTCAAGAAATTCATTTTAAAAACGAACTAGTTTATTTTATGCTTGCACAAAAAATTAAAAGTTGTTTTCCCATCTTAAAGTTCGTGCAATGACCGCTAAAATATCTTTGCAAAAATTCATAAAACATTGCATGCAATTAGAGTTTACTAGAAAAAGCCAACAGTCGCGTAAATCCTACGCGTTGTCTTGCATCACCGAACAATTGCGGACTCGGTGAACTCGTTAGGCTTTAGAGTGGGGACAGACTCGTCCAAGCAGCGACAATGAAGATTAATGTAGTCAAATCACGAGAATGAGGAACTATCCCGGTCAGGGGAGGTGGAGGATTTCTAAAGGCGTTGCATGTTGGGTTTGAGAGCACGAAAATCCGACATGAGCACATGCAAAATAATTCTGCGAGAGCACATGCGTGATCGTTTAGTAGAAGAAAACAATCAAAACAAAATAAAATAAAAAGTGAACACGAGATTTTTTAGGATGGAAATCCAGTTGTATGAAAAACACGGGACGATCTTCAGTAAAATGAGTATAAAAACATGCAGCACTTTGTGAATCCAATTTGTGTGACGAGACCACGTCAACGCCGTTGAACGACGTCGGAACAACTTCTCAAATAGCAGCGGCTGCGGGGACTTCCAAATAGCGGTGGCGTCAGCCTCCAAACGATGCTTTGAGAGCCTCACAACAACGGCGACGGCTTCCAACAACGACTATAGTGGCGGCGGCGTCCCAATAATGGCAACAGCGACATCCCAACAATGAAGATGGCTGCGGCGGAGCTGCAACAATGGCAATGGCCGTGACGGGGCTGCAACAATGGCGATAGCGATGACAAAACTGCAATTATGGCAATGGCCATGATGGGGCTGCAACCTCACTTCTTCCTTTGGAGTTTCGCTGGTGCTTTGAGCTTCGTGCATACCCTTCTTTTAAAGACGAGTGACACGTTACTTCCTCTGTCAGTTTATTTGACCACATGGTCTACTTTGGTGGGTTAGGTAGCTGATTCATATTTTATTTATTAACCACGTGAGACATGCATGCAACGAGAGGTAGGTTGGCTTCTTCTTTCCTTTTATTATTTTTTTAATCTTGATGTGAGGAAAAAAATTATTGCTGACAAGGTTGACTCACGAGTATTCACGTGAGTCACGAGGAGAAAAAAATGCAGCAATCTATCATGAACTCGATATGCAAGAGCTCAATGTTTTTCTCTATATCAGATGAAAATCACAACCAACAATTCTCTCCCTTCACAATGACGAGGAGGAAACCATCATTCTGGCGATCCTCACACAGTGATCAAACTTCCTCATGGTAATTACTTTGCAAGCATATCTACTCTGTTGTCATTAGTATGCACTTTCTACAAGACAAGCTCCTTTTGCTCCAATACCTCGCGTATCTAATAATACTATGCATCAATATGCTTGGACCTCGAGTGAAAGGTGAGGTTCTTCCCAAAATAAATTACGCTCAGACTGTCACATAGAATTGTGCAGCGCTCCTGAGTAAAACCAGCTCTTTGATGGACAGTTTAACCAAAGCAACTCTTTTTCTACCTCAGTGGCCGCAATAAACTCGACCTTAGTATTAGACAGTGTGACGCATTTCTGGAGTCTTGACTGCCATGAAATGACTCTCCCCGCAAATAGAATCAGGTACCCGGAAGTCTAAAGTCTAAGTCTCTAGCCATATCAGCATCAGTGTAACCCAATAGCTCTAGCTCACTATCTTCGAACTTCAACGTCAAATTTGATGTTCCATGTGGGTACCTCAAAATACATTTCACATAATTCTAATGCTCTATCTCGGGGTTGGAGAGAAACCTGCTAATCGTGACAACCACATGTGTTATATTAGGGCGGGGTGCACACCATTGCATATATAAGACTGTCAACTACGTAAGCATAGGGGACCTGTATCGTCTCATCTTTCCCCCCAAAATGTGCTCGGACACTGGTCATTGGTAAGTCTGAAGTGAGCTGCAAGCGGCGTGCTTACTGTACAACTCATATTCGTCGAGAGCGGGTCCTACCACAGCCAGGTCAGCAGAGGGCAAGGTCAACAAGTCAAGGCAGAAGTCAAAGTCAGCATTTAAGATTGCGGAAGGCATGTGCGAGCATAGGCGAGCTCCCCTCGCATACTCGCCAGGTAGGCGACTAGGCGAGATACTCGCCCGATCCTTGCGAGTTCCCCTGGAAGTCGCCTAGTCGCCAGGGGTGGGGTATAAATATGACCCCCCCTCTCTCCTTGCTTTTGCCTATAAATAGGACCCCAGGGGTACGAGAGAGGGGACCGGAAAACCTTCGGCAGGATACTCGCGTGCCTCTTGTTTGAGATATTAGCTTAGTCTTCAGATTCCTTTTCCTTAGCGCAACTCGCGACTTTGCGACTTTGTCAGCTAGCCTCTCTCGTACTCAGTTCGGCCATTCTTGGTTGAGAAGGGGTTGCTCCTTACGGGCATCCGGGTACGTGATGGGTCCTTCCTGCCGAAACGTCTGGGGTCTTGTTTGACCTGTTTCTTTGTGCTAGTCATCTTTGCCGTCTTACCTAGCTTTTGAGCCAGTAACCTTAGGCAGCTTCGGTCCGAATTCTGAGGTTAGGATTTTCCTGGCTTCAACATTTGGTGCGGTGAGCGTGGATCGCAGCCAAGGAGGAAAGTTTGGAAGTTGAGAGAGATGGCCATTGGTGGCGAGCAAGGAGAGTTGGTCGGCAACTCAGCAGTAGGAGGAGACGTCGCGCGAGGTGGCGAGTTTGTAACAGTGGCCGCATTCGAAGAGTTCGCGAGGAAGATCGAGCAGACCATTCTCACTGGTTTCGCTTAGCGCCCAGAGGTCACGGCGACTTCTCCTCGTCGCCTGATGCCGCTAGAAGAGGGAGCGCCGCCGAGGCGAGCTGGGAAGGAGCCCGCTTGGGCAAGAGAAGAACGACCAACGCCGCCGCGGCTTTATCCGGTGAGCACCCAGGGGGTCCGTTTCCGGGATCCAATGTCGCCGGCGAGATTCAGAGATACTCGCCAATACGAGTATGACGTTTCTAGCGAGGATGAAACTCGTCACCGCCAGGGAGGGAGGAGCCCCTTCTGTGACGAGATCCTCGCCGCTCCAGTTCCAGAAGGATTCCGGGAACTCATTCTTACTTACTACTCCGGCAGAGACGATCTTGTCAGACACCTCCAGTGGTTTGAGGACGTCGTCTCCATTCGAAATATGTCCGATGCCTTCAAGTGCAGGTTCTTCTCCATCACCCTCAAGGGAAATGCTCGGGATTGGTTCCATCAACTACCGACAGGGTCAGTATACTACTTCTCAGATTTGCGTCGGGGCCTTATGGCAAGGTTTGCGACTTCGAAGAAGAGGAAGAAGGAAGCGACAACACTCTTCGAGATCGTCCCAGGGCAACACGAGAGTTTGGGACACTACATCGATCGCTTTCAAGAGGAAATTCTGGAGGTAGAGGAAGTGGACAGTTTTATCTTGATGGTGGCCCTCAAATTCGGGTTGAAGCAAGGTTTGTTCAGTTTGGAGATGAGGTCCAATCCCCCGAGATCCTTCGAAGAGATGATAGAGAAGGCAAATACCTTTGTTCGTGGAGAAGAGAAGAACAAGGACTTCTTAGCGAGGCTAGATGGGGAGATTACGATGGAAAGGGGGAGAGCAGGACCTTCAAGGTCAAAGTCAAGGAAGACGCCAGCAAGGAAGGAAGAGAGGAAAGAGGAAAGGAAGAAAGAAGAGCCAAGAAGGGAAGAGAGAAGGAAGAAGGAAGAACCCAGGAGGTTTGAAGAAAGGAGGCAAGAGAGGCCTCGAAGGCAGGAAGAGAGGAGGCCGACGAAAGCTCGTGAAGGAAGAATGGAGGAAAGGCGATTCCAGTATCCGGAGAATCACCTCCAGTGGAGACCAGCGAGACAGCAGTATCAGGAAGAAAGGAGAGATGGAAATCGACAGAGGGAGGTCGAGGAGGAGGAAGAAGAGAGACGATGGCCATCGCTCGCCGAGACAACAAGAGACGTCGGAAGGAGCAGCGAGCGATGTGCCAGGAGGCGGCAATTCCCCTTTACTGTGATATTCATCGAGTAGAGGGACACGGGACCTTAGCTTGCCCCGAGTTTTGGGAAGTAAGGAGAAGGCTGGAAGCAGGCGCAGCAGAGGCAGGAGGCCCCGGTTGGGCAGGTGGCATTTCAAACTCTGGCAAGAAGAAGGAATGAAGACCAAGTTGACCTGGGAACTCGCGGGGAAGTGTTACATGGCCCAGGAGGTGGGCATGTAGGAGTGATCAATGGAGGGGCCGAGCTTGGAGCTTCCCGCAAGGGAAGTCTTCACCAGATCTATCGAAAGAACGTCGCTTCAACGTCGCAGATTCCGCCACCATTAGAGGAGATCACCTTCTCGGAGGAAGATATGCTGGGGAATGAGAACCCTTTCCATGACGCCCTAGTGATCCAAGCTGTCATCGAGGATTTCACCGTCGACCGAATCCTCGCGGACAACGGAAGTTCGGTGAATGTCATCTTCAAGAGAACTTTTACTGGACTTCAGGTGGAAGCGTCCCGAGTCCAGGCTGCGGATGGACCACTCTTTGGCTTCTCAGGAGAGAAGAAAGAGGTGGAGGGAGCGGTGGAACTGCTGGTCACACTCGGGGGGACTTCGATTCGATGCCGCTTTATCATCGTCGACGCACCGAGTGGATACAACGCCATCTTTGGGCGGCCTCTTATCAACTATTTCAGGGTCGTTCCGTCGTCTTATCACCAGTGCCTAAAGTACTGCCGCGGAGATGTGCAGATCAGGATCAGGGGAGATCCCAAGGCTTCCAGGGAGTGCTACTTGAATGCCGTCAGCACCATCAGCTGGATGGGTGACGCGAAAAAGCTGGAGGAGTTGCTGGAGAGAGAGAAAGGGCTGTGTGCTGCTGAGGAGGTGGAGGAGATAGAAGTGATCTCTCAAGGGGGAGAGACGGGACTGCTGAAGGTGGGAGGATCCTTGCCGCTTGGGGGGAAGATGGAGATGACCGCTTACCTGCAAGACAACGTTGATGTTTTTGCGTGGAGCGCCGCCGAGATGCCAGGAGTGGACGCCAATGTTGCTTGTCATCGCCTCAACCTGGATCCCGCGGCGGCTCCCGTTCGACAAAAGCAGAGGAAGAGCGCCGCCATACTAGCTGAGCCGATCAGGGAAGAGGTGGAGAAGCTGCTGAAGGCATGGTTCGTCTCGGAGATCCAGTATCCAGGCTGGGTCTCCAATGTTGTAATGGTGAAGAAGCCTGGAGGAGGCTGTCGGTTATGTATCGATTTTTCCATGTTAAATAAAGCTTGTCCGAAAGATTGCTACCCCTTGCCTTAAATCGACGCGTTGGTTGATTCCGCCGTCGGGTTTTCTGTGATGAGTTTTCTTGATGCCTTTTCAGGATATCATCAGATCCGGATGCATCCCCCCGACTGTCGGGACGTCTCTTTCATAACTAGCGACGGCTGCTATAGCTACAAGATGATGCCCTTCGGGCTCAAGAATGCAGGCGTCACTTACCAGAGGACGATGGATCAGATCTTCAAAGGGAAAAAGGGGCGGAACTTGGAGGTTTATGTTGATGACCTCCTCGTCAAGAGTAAGAGCGTCGCGAAGCACATAACGGATCTGGAGGAGACTTTTGCCACCCTGAGGAAGTACAGGCTGTGACTCAATCCGTCCAAGTGCGTCTTCGGTGCAGGAAGAGGGAAGTTTCTAGGTCACCTCCTTACTCCCATGGGGGGTGGAACCCAATCCAGACAAGATGAAGGCCATTCTGGAGATGGCATCGCCGCGAGATCCTAAGGAAGTCCAGAGGCTGACAGGAAGGCTGGCAGGCGTCAGCCGTTTTTTGTCCAAGGCAGGGGAGAAGTGCTCTCCGTTCTTCAAGACCCTTCGGGGAAATCAGAAATTCGAGTGGACATCGGAGTGCGAGGAGGCTTTCGGAAAGCTCAAGCAACAGCTAACTCAAGCTCCTCTCCTCCATGGCCCGCGGGGTAATGAAGATCTCTTCCTCTACCTAGGAGTCGGGACAGAAGCGGTTAGTTCGGTACTGGTTCGAGAGGAAGGCAAGAAACAACTTCCTATCCACTATGTTAGCAGAGTGCTGCGACAGGCGGAGACGAGGTATCCAATCCTGGAGAAGTTGGTATTCGCTCTGGTGGTTTCGGCTCGAAGGATCCGCCCATATTTTCAAGCTCACTCTATCAGGGTCGTCTCCGATCACCCACTAAGGAGTATCCTTGATGGAGTGGAGCACTCTGGCAGGCTGGCAAAGTGGGCAGTGGAGCTTAGCGAGTTCGATATTTCCTACTCTCCAAGGGTCGCAATCAAGGCACAGGCGGTGGCGGATTTCCTTGTCGATTTCTCGGCCGAAGTGGAGGTAGAGGAAGGCTCCTCTAGCATAGTGTCCTGGAAGGTGTTTGTGGATGGTGCTTCGGGCCGATACTCTATGGGAGCCGGAGTCGTGCTAGTCAGCCCTCAGGGAACCAGGATCGAGCAGGCAGTCGAAATTCATTTTCCAGTTACCAACAATCAGGCGGAGTACGAAGCCATGGTGGCCGGCTTGCATCTCGCCAAGGAGTTGGGGATTAAAGACATCAGAGCCTTCACCGACTCGATGGTAGTCGCTTCCCAGATCAGGGGCGAGTTCGAGGTGAATGACCCGATTTTGCGACGGTACTTGATCAAAGTAAAAGGCCTGATTGGGGAATTTCAATCTTTCTTCGTCGAGCACGTACCCCGAGAGGAGAATTCGGAAGCCGACTACCTTGCCAAATACGGTCCCAGGGCTGGGGGAATCGTGACAGAGCTTTTCCGACCGTCCATCGAGGAAGGGGAGATGATGGAAATTGAGCAAAGGGCATCTTGGAGGGATCCGTTCATTTCTTTTCTGGGAACGGGACAGATACCAGCCAGCGAAGGGGACCAAAGGAAGTTCGCTCAAAAGAAGTTCTACAAAGCCGCTTACTATTTACTTCAAGAAGGAGAACTCTACCGAAAAACCATCTCAGGCTCTTTAGCTCGGTGCCTATCAGAAGTTGAAATATCTCGTGTCCTGGAAGAGATTCACTCAGGGGAGTGCGGCAGTCACTCGGGAACTAGGACCTTCGAGCAAAGGATCCTAAGGCATGGGTACTTCTGGCCCACGATAAGGAAAGATGCAGAGACTTTCTCAAAAATGTGCCTCTAGTGCCAGCTCTTCGCGCCTCTTCAACTACAGCCAGCTCAACACCTTCGCTCGATCACAGCTCCATGGCCCTTCGCCATCTGGGGGATGGACTTGATCGGCCCTTTTCCTCAGGCTAGCGGACAGAGGAAGTTCGTGCTGGTTATGATCGACTACTTCTCCAAGTGGATCGAGGCAAAGGCCCTAGCCAAAACCATGTCGCAGATCGTGAAGAATTTCATTTGGGGAGAGATCGCATGCAGGTTCGGGATTCCCCTGGCCATCGTCACCGATAACGGGCCACAGTTCGCAAGTTTGGAGTTAGAAGATTTTTGCAAGCAGCTAGGGACGGATCTTCGATTCACCTCTGTGCATCATCCTCGCAGCAATGGACAGATGGAAGCAGCCAACAAGTTGATCATCAACCTGCTAAAAAAGAAAGTCACCAACTTGAAGGGCAATTGGGCGGAACAACTCCCCTCGATCCTCTGGGCTTTGAGGACAACTCCAAACTCGGCAACGGGAGAAACTCCTTTCAAGTTATCCCACGGATCTGAGGCACTCATCCCAGTAGAGTTCGAGGTTCGGAGTCCGAGAATTATAGCAGTAGGAGATGGCGGCGAGGAATGGCACTTAGAGAACGAGGACGCCCAAAGACTCTCATTGGATTTCGTGGAAGAACTTCGTGACTTGGCATCCATCCGCCAAGAGGAGATCAAGCGGTGCATGACAAAGCACTTCGACAAAAATGTCCGCCTAAAGCATTTTCTCGCCGGAGACCTGGTTATGAAGAAGGTAGACGCTGCAGGAAGGGGAGCCACAGTGGGCAAGCTGCATCCGAATTGGGAAGGTCCCTTCATTATTCAGGAAGTCTTAGCCACCAGAGGCTATTATCTCCAAGATCAGGTTGGAGAGCAGCTGGGAGGCACTTGGAGCGGGGATGACCTGAAAAGGTTCTATCCTTAGCGGCCGATGATGTACTTTGTTTCCATGTTTTTACATATATGCAATGACAGCTTTCATTTTCTATCCATCTTATTTTTTTATCGCAAACTTTCTGGGAGCTTAAGGTTTTACTTCAAGATCAATCCGAGACGCTGACCGTCAACTCACTCCCCCTGGATGGCCCAGTTCGGACGATGGGACGATGCCTCGGGATATAAGCATCCTTGTAAGACCGAACCCCTGCATTGACGGCCGAGATCAGCTCCTCCCTTGCATGTCGGCCTAGCTCCCCCCGAGTGCATCTCTCCTCCGACTGGAGGAACTATCAGGAACAGGGTTGGATGCCAACTTCCCAACTCGACGTCGGCAAGATCGTTGTTCGATTTTTGTTTTCTTCTTCCTCAAAGGTGTGCTTAATCCATTTTCAAACTCTTGAAGTAGCAGGGAAAAAACAAAGTTCAAGTCCTCGAGTGCTAGGTCCCCGTAAGACCAAGTCCCTGCACGAGCTCCTCTCCTGCATATTGGCCGCAGACCTCCTCGAGTGAGTTCAAGTCCTCGAGTGCTAGGTCCCCGTAAGACCAAGTCCCTGCACGAGCTCCTCTCCTGCATATTGGCCGCAGACCTCCTCGAGTGAGTTCAAGTCCTCGAGTGCTAGGTCCCCGTAAGACCAAGTCCCTGCACGAGCTCCTCTCCTGCATATTGGCCGCAGACCTCCTCGAGTGAGTTCAAGTCCTCGAGTGCTAGGTCCCCGTAAGACCAAGTCCCTGCACGAGCTCCTCTCCTGCATATTGGCCGCAGACCCTCCGAGTGAGTTCAAGTCCCGAGTGCTAGGTCCCCGTAAGACCAAGTCCCTGCACGAGCTCCTCTCCTGCATATTGGCCGCAGACCTCCTCGAGTGAGTTCAAGTCCTCGAGTGCTAGGTCCCCGTAAGACCAAGTCCCTGCACGAGCTCCTCTCCTGCATATTGGCCGCAAACCTCCTCGAGTGAGTTCAAGTCCTCGAGTGCTAGGTCCCCGTAAGACCAAGTCCCTGCACGAGCTCCTCTCCTGCATATTGGCCGCAGACCTCCTCGAGTGAGTTCAAGATCTCAAGTGCTAGGTCCCCGTAAGACCAAGTCCCTACACGAGCTCCTCTCCTGCATATTGGCCGCAGACCTCCTCGAGTGAGTTCAAGTCCTCGAGTGATAGGTCCCCGTAAGACCAAGTCCCTGCACGAGCTCCTCTCCTGCATATTGGCCGCAGACCTCCTCGAGTGAGTTCAAGTCCTCGAGTGCTAGGTCCACGTAAGACCAAGTCCCTGCACGAGCTCCTCTCCTGCATATTGGCCGCAAACCTCCTCGAGTGAGTTCAAGTCCTCGAGTGCTAGGTCCCCGTAAGACCAAGTCCCTGCACGAGCTCCTCTCCTGCATATTGGCCGCAGACCTCCTCGAGTGAGTTCGAGTCCTCGAGTGCTAGGTCCCCGTAAGACCAAGTCCCTGCACGAGCTCATCTCCTGCATATTGGTCGCAAACCTCCTCAAGTGAGTTCAAGTCCTCGAGTGCTAGGTCTCCGTAAGACCAAGTCCCTGCACGAGCTCCTCTCCTGCATATTGGCCGCAGACCTCCTCGAGTGAGTTCAAGTCCTCGAGTGCTAGGTCCCTGTAAGATCAAGTCCCTGCACAAGCTCCTCTCCTGCATATTGGCCGCAAACCTCCTCGAGTGAGTTCAAGTCCTCGAGTGCTAGGTCCCCGTAAGACCAAGTCCATGCACGAGCTCCTCTCCTGCATATTGGCCGCAGACCTCCTCGAGTGAGTTCAAGTACTCGAGTGCTAGGTCCCCGTAAGACCAAGTCCCTGCACGAGCTCCTCTCCCGCATATTGGCTGCAGACCTCCTCGAGTGAGATCGAGTAAGACCAAGCTTCCCGGAGGGATAATGCGAGCGATATTAGGGCGAGCATGCATGTAAGCAGCGATGAATACACGAGTATGGTGTAGCAAAATGCAAGTATGATGCAGCAAAATGCGAGTATGGTCTGGCGAGTAGCTACGGAGCGAGTGTCAGGGCGCGATTTACAAAGGACGACTACGAGCATGCGAATATCAATTAGGCGACTATCAACAATGTCGTCGTGCGAGCACATGTCGCGAGCACTCGTTCTCCCCGAGCCTATGAGCATAGCGAGTATCATCCACCAATCAGCATGCGAAAAGAAAGAAGGCGACAATGTGGTAGTTCAAACTTGCATTGATATATCAAAAATTTTACAAGTGTTGGTTACAAAAATTTCACTAGAGCCTATGTCAAGCGAGTATGAAGAAATCAGCGAGCAACTAGGACCATCGTCGCCAGTATCTGGCCGATATTCCTCATCTCCAATG
>CM077160.1:173861938-173959733 GCA_039583875.1 Platanthera guangdongensis | reverse complement strand
CGGGGATCGACGGCGCAGAGGGAGTGGATTTGGCACCAACGGTCCAAGATGGAGGGTGAGGAGAGAGAAGAGTGTTGGCCATCAGGCTGGTGGACCGGATCGTCTTCATTTGGGGCGAACGGGAGGGGTCCAGTTCGCGGCCCTGATTTCGCCTCCAAAATCGGACGGCGGAGAAGAAGTTAACTCCACTCGCGGGACCCGCTCGCCAGGTCAGCTGCGAGTGGAGTTTCGCCGTCCGATTTCCCAAGAGAAATCAGGACCGCGAACTGGATCCCCTCCAATTCGCCACAACCGGAGAGGATCCGCGTCCCAGGCTGGTGTGCGTATAAAGGAGAACTAACGAAAAAAAAATAAATAAATTAATTGGTCATGTCCATTAACGAAAATAACAAGTAAATTACCTAAATAGTCCCAAAGAGGTTACTCACCTCCGGTCGGCATGAACCCAAAT
This sequence comes from Platanthera guangdongensis, assembly GCA_039583875.1. Lineage (NCBI taxonomy): Eukaryota > Viridiplantae > Streptophyta > Magnoliopsida > Asparagales > Orchidaceae > Platanthera > Platanthera guangdongensis. Next base: position 173,959,282 of record CM077160.1, on the reverse strand, counting down.
TTCCCGGGAGTATTTGTGTAATTAAGTCGAATTCCGCGGGAACTTTCCACAGTCGGAGAATCACTGTGAAACATTTATATAAAGTTCGAGAAACCATCGAGAATAAACTGGATCAGTTTTTTCTGCACTTATATTTTTCCCCATGAAGAAAAGCCATGTGACCGATCGATCGGAAGGAAGTAGTAGTGTAGGACACTAGGACGGAGACAGTGAGTGAAAGCGGGGGGAAGTTAGGGTTTCAAGTTCATTTTGGCTGCGTTGATCGCAGATTAGGGTTAAAGCTGGTGGAGATGTCGCCGGGGAAGATGAAGAGGAAGGAATTTGGCGAGAAGTACGATGATTTCTCCGAAACTTCTTTTTCCCAACCAGCGACTAAAATTCGGCGGCTGGTAAGCACCTCTTACTTCCCAACTACCATATTTTTGTTTTTTTAAGATTTTTTGGGGGTCCTGTTTTCTTATATTAGTTGTTTATTTAAGTTAAATTAGTAATCTGGATCATCGAGGGTCCTTGGCATTAGGGTCACAGTGTCCTCCTTAATGGCGGGATTATAATTTTAGCTCAGACAGCAAGTACAATTTTTTCAACATGCAGTTTATTCAAGTTAATTTAATAACTTAGATAATTGAGAGTCCTTGGTCACAGTGTCCTCATTGACTGTGGAATTAGATTTTTAGCTCAAACACCAAGTAGAGTTTTGTTTTTTAAAAATAAATAAGTACTACAAGTACATTATGGCTACAATACAAGTCTCCACATTTGTGTGATCATATTAGTTTAATTAGACAAGCATTCAAAAAGCAGGATACTAGTCCACAGTATAAGTCTTTCCATTCTTCTAAAGTCGAATTCATATGAAAACTCAATACTATCAGAACATAAGAACACAAACTAGCAAAAAAAAGGTGGGAAAGGGGTCAGGAAGGAGGGAAGGCGACACCAAATTTATGTATTAGGGAGTCGGAAGACCTAAAGGTGACGATGTGGATTGAGGAGAAGTGGATAAAAAGGTCACTATTTCGACATCAATACTGCTGATCCGAAAGGCGACGTCGAAGGCGTTGACAGACCAAATGTATTTCTACTCGTCTTGCTAATTCGTGTTGTGTGTGTGTGTGTGGGGGGGGGGGGTGGTGGTGGTAGAAGGCGATATGAGAATATGATTTTCCAGAGTGGAGGTTCGGCTTGTATGAGAATAAGAGAACTTCGAAGTAGACCCTTCTAAAGTAGAACTAAAGAAAATTGGTTTGTTCCTCGGGCCCTCGAAGACGAAATGGAAACCAGAAGTCGATGACACTGAGTGTCGATGAATGGTGTGGAAAGAAGAATTCAGACTCACAGGTTGCTACGTACCATGCTAGGGCATCGAGAATTTATTGTTGGGATATATGGCTTAGGCGCAATCAAAGGATTAATGCAACTGTCAACACAATATAAACCTACGGGGTCACATTAAGAACGTATTGAAGTACGAAGAATGATCGATTTAAGTTTAATACAAACCGAACTTTAATTTAATTAAAGACCCAAAATGTATTAATGAATAATAATTAATTTAAAATTAATTAACTTCAAAATTATTAATTCATTTTTTGAGCCGAAGAGGCCTCATTTTAGTTTTGAACTAAATGATTGAATTTTGTATGTCTATTACTCTTCATTTAGTTTTTTGAAACACTCTTTTTATGTATAAGTATATGCAACATATTGCAGTTTTTTAAATTGTTGGTTACTCTTTACGCGAGCTTCTATGAGAGAGAGACTCTGAGAAATGAGAGGAGAATACAGAGACAAATCTCTGTAGAGATAAAATTAGTACTTCATGTCAGAGGTTTGCGATATTCTTCTTCCCACAAGGGCATTTGCTGGATTACATTGAAGTTCCAGACGTTCGTGTGGATACTAATAGAGATTCATATAGTTTTTTGTGTTCGGTCTTCAATAAATTCCTCCAAATTGATATTGGATTTCACTGTTTCGTTGCATGTAACTTAAATTTGTTGATTAGTTGGTTTCATATGGATTTTGTTGCAATTTTGTATATTTCTGCTGCCCATTTGATGTCCTTTAAACCCAACATTTATTAGTTAAGATTTTTTTTAAAGAAAAAAAAACAATATGTATATTTTAAATTATTTTTTATAAAGAATAGTTTCATTACTTGTTTTGTTCCACAGAAGTTACACTTTTTTTAATTATTATTTATTTATTTTCTTTATATTTATATAATTTAGTTTCTTAAGAAATTATGTAACATAAATTTGATTTATTTTCAATAAATATGCTATATCACTAAAAGTTAGTCGAGGTCGGACCTATGTGTCATGATTTGAAGTTGTGCTATCATCAAGCCTTAATGAGAATGTGATGGCGATCGACGATCCACACACGTCTATTTTTACAGGAGGCGGTAATCAGTGACCAGTTTGGGCGATCCGAGTCTGCGGGTGCGCCTGGATGGTCGACCCGAGTCAGATTGATATATTATTTTATGTATTTCATGTTGTATTTATCCCCGATTGGCCCGAGCATTATTAGCCGTCCATCGGGGTGCCCTAGTCTTATTTTTCCTTCTTCCCCTTTATATACTCACTTGTGCGGCTGGCCTAGGGATCGATGGTTGCCCTTGGTGCAGCCGGTCGATAACTCGGTGGATTCCGAGCACCGCCATAGCCGTGCGCCCGCCTCCCCTGAGATCGAGCCTTCTCCCAGCCCCCACTGCCCTCTCCTGTTCCGGTCGACCGCGCCCAACCCTCCCCCTTGCCTGCCCGACCTCTCCTGTTGTTTTTCCTAGCATCCCGCCGCTCGCCCTCCCCGTTTCCTAGTCCCTTCGTCATCCTGCCAGCACGTGAAGGGTCCCTACACAGTCACTCGACGGATTGGTGCGAACGTTTATGAGGTTGATATCCCACCAACAATGTGAATTCACCGAGTGTTCAATGTAGAGGATACAACTCCTTACTTCGAGGAGCGAGTGTATGTGGACCCTTTGTCTCCAACTACCCTGGAGCCATAGCTAACCCCATTCCTCTCTAGTGCCTCCAAATCTACCATTCCCAGACAGTCGCGGACGGTTGAGCACCGCTCGTTGGACCACACCACCCCGTCGACAGTTCCACACCACCACTTTCAAACAGAGATACATTGCTTCGACAGTCTCCTACGCCTACTAGAGTTGCCCTACAAATCATTGGTCACGACTTCACTATGACGAGTAGTCAGATGGTCCTGCATTACTTGGTCCATTGGCTCGCCCACCCGGTTTCTGACAATACTTGTATTTCTGCTAAAAAGCTCGAGAAACTCGCCCCAGACTTACGCCGAGAGTACGACCATCTTCACTCACTGGAGATGAGTGCTTTCAAATCGGGGGGAGTTGATGACGATCGACGACCCACACACGTCTATTCCCGCAGGAGGCGGTGATCGGCGACCCGTTTGGGCGATCTGAGTCTGCGGGTGCTCCCGGATGGTCGAACCGAGTCAGATTGATATATTATTTTATGTATTTCGTGTTGTATTTAGCCACGATTGACCCAAGTATTATTAGCCGCCCATTGGGGTGCCCTAGTCTTATTTTTTCCTCCTTCCCCTATATATACTCATTTGTGCGGCTGACCTAGGGATCGATAGTTGCCCTTGGTGCAGCAAGTCGATAAATCGGTGGATTCGAGCACCGCCACAGTCGTGCGCCCTGCCTCCCCTGAGATCGAGCCTTCTCCCAGCCCCCACTGCCCTCTCCTTCCCCGGTCGACCACGCCCAACCCCCCCTTGCCTGCCCGGCCTCTCCTGTTGTTTTCCCTAACATCCCGCTGCCCGCCCTCCCTGTTTCCCAGTTCCGACGCCATCTTGCCAGCCCGCCGAATCCCCTGCCGCCAGCCCGACGCCTCCCTCCCAACAACAGATCCCACCATCCCTAGCCTGTCCGGCCTTCCCCAACCCAGCCGCCACCTTCCTCAGACCTGCAACACTGTTCCCCCCCAACCCGCAAGCCCTCCAGCAAGTTGCAACCATCCTGATCCACTAGATACACCTCCGTTCAACCCTCACGTGGATCCAATCCCGTGCCAAGGCCATCTACACCGGCGCCTTTCTCATCTCCAAAGCTACACCACCCATGCATTAGTAAGTGTAGGTATGGATGTTGTATTTCTTGCTTTTGGATGCTTTGGTTTTGATCTATTGTCTTGAGATTGTTGACTCTCTTATGCAATTACTATTAATTTCGTCGTTTAATTTGCCGGGCGTATTCACCACGCACTTGAATGAATTTGCGCCTCATTTTTTGTGAATTAAAATCCGTGCTACCAATTTCACTTATCATGTGATCGATTGTGCATAACTTTGATTTATTTTAATTAATTAAATTATGGACAATTTAAATCGAATGTTCTTCGCATCAGTGTTGGTGTTGTACAACCATTTTATTGGAGTGCTTGTACAACCATTTTGCGCCTCACTTTGAGTTTATTGTAGCTACATTCGTATGTGTCGTTTAGTCATTTGCATTGCACGTTGAGTTTGGGTATCGGTACGCCGTCACCTGTAGAATCGTGCTGCATCAGAATGATTGAGAGTTGAAGTTAGGTTCTTAAACAATCATAAAATTCATGTCAAATTAAATGATTTGAAACCAAATTTGTACTTGTGCTAGGATGTTCCCCAGTAGCAACACACAATGACCTAAATTGATTGGGTGAAAAATAGATAACACTATTATAAGACGCCTCAATTATGAATTAACTAATTATCGTGAGAAATAATCAAAGATTAAAATATGGAGATTAAACAAAAATACTAAAGAATTGACATACACAATGATTAAAAAAAATGAACATTCCTTATTTTTAAAAGTAAAATTAGAAAAATCCAAAATCTTATGTTTCAAAAGTAGTTGTCGATGAGGTTAGCTCATATGAAGACACATGAACTATTTGGTTTATTCCCAGGTCGTGTAGATAAAAACACGCGGAATAAAATGCTACATACAATTATTAATGAGGATCACACTTCGAGCATGTGTTGTTGATCAGTGGGGTCCGCACATTTCTATTCTCGCATGAGGCATTGGACGGATCATCATTTGGATTTTCTGAGTCTATGGTTGCGTCCAGAGCGTTAGTTGGTCATTTTCTATGTAGTTTCTTTATTTTTTCATCTTTTTTTTGAGGAGACTGGACACTAATCGTGTACGACCCATCATAGCCGTTCATGTTAAATTTCCTAAGTAGGATTCGAATAAATAAAAGGTATGGGGCTGGTTTCAGGTTTCTTGCAGATAGAGGTGCAAAAATAACAGAAGAATCGAGAACCAGATTGAAATTGAATCGAAGCAAGCTACTCGGGTCGGTTCTCATGGATCTTGGATCGGTTCCGGATAAAAAAAATAGAGCAGGGTAGTTCGGTTCGTTATGTGTTCAGGTACTGAGAATCGACCCAGAACCAATTATTGAAATTAAACCCTTGGAATTTTAGAGTCATCGGAACCGGTTATTACTAGAAATTTATTTCATGGTTCATCATATATTACTTCAAGTGCGTATTTTGCCCAAATTTTATTCATTGGGCATGCATTGAATGAATGAGTTGCATTCTCATACATCAATTACAAGATGAACACTTTCAGTAAGATGAAATATATGGTTCTACAAATTAATTGTTCAATACTTAGAAATGTTTAATGTTATAAGAGTATACGTGAAAAAAATTATGAAGCATAGGTAGAACCGAGAACCAAACCTGAACCGAATCAACATTTTCGGTACAGATCCGATTCTATATCTTAGGTACGTGGGTCTGTTTCTGTTCCCAAAAGTCAAAACCGAACCAACATTGATCGATTTTTTTGTTTTTAGTGGAATCGATCCGAACTGACCCGAGTTGCACCCTTACTTCCATATTTTGTAGCCTCTTCCCAAAATCCGATGATATCCCGTGATGCCGACTCCACAAATCTCCAAGATGCCGACTCCTTGGTATGTTCCTATGTATTTCCTTGTTTACCTATCATTGCTGTCCCTCATATCTCCCTCAAAACACTAGTCCGCAGTCCACCATCATCCTCCCTCACACTCCCATCTGAAACCCTAACCGCCCCTTCCCTTCTCTCCCAAACATCCACCTGAAGCTTCAACCGTCATCCCACTCTGCTTCCCCCCTACAGTACCCAACAATTGCATTTACAACAGCTGCTGACCTCTTTCTCCCCTAACCCTTCACTCGACAGCCACCTCTCCACCCTGCACAACCTCTTTCCCTCCTGCCCATTCCCCGTCCAATATCCATCCCTACCTGACCCTTCCTCTCCAACCCAGCCTAAACACTGCCCAACAACCCTATCTCTTCTCCTCAATTAAGCAGCTGCCTTCCCCGTTCGACAGCCACTAGACTGCCGCTACTTCCTCATCGGAACTCAACTCCTCGCCCATGTCTTCCCTTCCCCTCATAAGTCTGCTTGTTTGGTATTACTGTTTTCAGTGTTATTATATTGACTGGATACATGTACTTTTATGAATCTTTAATCTTTGCTAGTGTGTTCATTTTTGTGACTTATCTTTATTTGCAGGATTTATTCGCCTGTGCATATTAAATAGCGACCCTCCAGTCGGATAAAAGTATAATTTGCTTGTCTATTAAAATTATTTGCAATCTGTTTATAATAATTGCACGAGTTTTATGCCTTATTATAACTTGTTATTTACCGTTGGATCTTTATCTGTATGGCATACATCATTCTAGGTTAGACTAGGTTCACTCCCCGACATTGTACTTAGAGTTGCATTTTCTTAGTAGTTCACTTTCACAGCATACCATGCGTCATCTATGTTTTTGTTAAAATGGATTTAATTGTGTATTGGACACCCAATTTTGTCTCCCATTTCTCATTAACTAATTGGGTAGATGTTAGTGTTAAAGAGTTTCACGTTGGTAGTTGTGAAGAATTATACATAGGATAATCAGCTTCATAGTGACCTTTCTGCACATGTTTTAATACATATCCATCTGTTGTAGTTATCCCAAGACCCTTGGTTGCCATATGAAATTAGTATTATAGAGGACTTCAACTTTCTTTTTGTTTTCCTTGATCTATAATTTATTGGTGTCTCAGTTTTAATTTACTTCTCTTTGTGGAAAATGGCTATAACTAAGGCCCATTTGGTGTGGATGTGGCGGTCGCGAATGCAAGGGTCATGAACAGTGTTCGTGAACGTCCGACCTGCACTCGTTGAACCACATTCATGTTTAAGTTCAAAATGGGATTTTTCTCCTGCAATGGTTGCAAACTGTTGTCATGCCGAACACATGTTAAATGATCGGTGATTTTTTGTTGGAACGCACCAGAGGAAAAAGGCCTCAACCCATGGACCCTAAATCATTAAGTTATTCTATCCAGCACTAGAAGGAAGAAATATCTACATTTCAGCAAGTTTCTTAAGTATGCAATTTATCTAGAAAGTGTCTCTGTTGAAGTAATTTATGACCATATTTGTGTCATTTGAGCGCTTTCTGGTCTCAGCACTGTATTACTTGACATGTTCACTTGTTTAGGCATGAAATATTGGCTGGTGCAAAAGTGTATAATGTTGCTATAATTAATCAATAATTTTTGTGATTTTGATTGCTTTAAAGATTATTTAATATGTAGATTACAGAGATTCTATAATTTACTTATGATAATAAACTCTAGAAATTTCTAGATCCTCTGCGCTGCATGACTAAACTTAAGGTTGCCTTTTCTTTCTGTTGTTCTGCATCTTTGTGTCTGCCTGATTTCTAAGTTGGTTGACTAATCAGCTTTCTCTCTGAACAAGGATGCGGAATTTACTGCAAACATGGAGGAACAGAAGCAAGTGGCTGACTACATGCTTAATGATGCATTGCCAGAAGGTGAAATGATTGATGCAGCCCCAAATCCGGAGTTAATCAGGAATGAGCCATTTTTGCCTCCAATGGTGAACGAAGAAAGAGCTCTTGTTCTATACAAGCCCGTGCATGCCAATTTAGGCCCTTCTTTGATAATTAATCCAGAACTGATTTCTGGGCTAAAAAGTAAGCACCTTCTAATCCCAAATCTTTGATGCATGCCATGGTATATGTTTATTTCTTATGTATTTAAGCATTCCCTTTCTCAAGTGTGCTATCATAAGGTACTACAGTAGACCGAACATTAGATATGAATATTGTTTACTATTTCAATACTTGTGTTAATCAATCTAGTTAGATTTTTTTTAATGATTAATGCTTCCGTGTCCTTTTGTGCCAATATCTTGTAGAATGTAAGCATCAAACCCATAATTGATTAGTTAGAGGGGTTCTAATCTAATGTCAAGTGCACAAAATTACATGAGCTTTCCTATATGGAATTTTTTAAATTGGGTTAGGGTGTGGGCTTTTTGGTCCAATCTGATACTAAGGTAGAATATTAGTTTAATCTAAAACCAATTAGTTATAGGTTAATGGATTTATGAGCTGCATTAAACGTACACTGCCACTTGAGTTTCTCAACGTGAAGCTATATTCTCATCATTAGCCAAGTCTAACATGAGATCATTGAGTGGGTGATAGTAGAAAGGAAATTGCATTACGTTAACAATAAAAATGATACAATCGAGAAAAAGTCTCGCCAAACATCCAGAGGCGGGGTCCTCCTCGACACTCCACTCTCCAAGAGAGCCACACACTCAAGACTCCAAAGATAAGGAAGACTCCACCCCCAGGGCTCCTTATATAGATGAAGCTCCTTACTACAAGACAAAATGCTAAAATAATACAATAAGGAAATAAATTGCTAAGTGACTCTTGCAAGGCGAGGCCGAACGTCTGAGTGTAAGCATGAGATGTGTTACCCAATGCACATACGTATCAACACCCACGACTTGAAAATTGACCTTGTCCTCAAGGTCGAGATGGTAAGGATCCCATGAGCGTGACGTAGAGACTCAGACAACTTCTATGGTGGGCGGTTTTGGTAAAACATCAAAAACTGAGAGGCGTCGTGGCGGGATGGTTGCTGCAGAGCTGACATGGGTTTGCCCGAGAGGAGAATCAATGTCGTGTTAGTAATATATCTCAGCCTCAAGGTCGAGCGAGGTGCATGCCAGTTAGCCCAGGGCCTCGGGCGAATGCTGGATGCTGTGAAGACGGTGGGCGGAGCCCATCCAAATCCTGAACGATGTTTGTGGGGCCGGAGATTAGGTCGATGAGGTGGGGGTAGTGATGAGTGGGAAGGAAACCTGATGGGAAGTCTGGTCGGAGTGGGAGAATGACCAGAGGCGTGGGTAGGGTAACAATGGGTTTGAGAGATGTTGGAAGTGAGGACATGCGGGCGAGGGTCTTCAAGAAACGACGAGGAGCAGAAAAAACATGTGACAAGGCGCCAGGTGGAGCCTCTATCACGTACATGTCGGAAGGCGAGCGAATGGGAGGATAACTGTTGGGAATTGAAGGGTGGGGGGAAATTATGGTGTGTGTGCTGCGGTCGGCAACAAAAGAACTGGCGGTGGTACTAATGGTCGAAGACAAGGAGGAACTGACGGTGATCCTGAACGATGCTTGCCCTAAACTAATCTATCGTCTAAATTACCGGATCTATGCATTTAGGGTCCAGTTGGCCGGTCACACCAACGAGGCAAACAAAAATTGTGCGAACAATATACACGATACAAAATACACAGAAAACGCTAATAACATGCACGCACAACTCAATACAACAAAATGTAACCAAACGCCCCACGACATGCACTACACAAATAAAACAGGTACAAATAAAAAGTAAAGATATGTCGCGGGTTGCATCACGATCGCAACGAGTATGCACTGAGCCTGAAAGGAGAGTCATAATGAAAAGGGGGAGGGCTGCCAGAAAAAACAGGAGGCTCATGAGGGCTGCCAGAATGATGCATGCGCCGCTGGAGGGTTTCTGGATTGCTATAGGAGCCATAGAAGGGTTATGAGAGTGACGAGCAGCAGCTGGAAGGCTGCATGAGTGCTGGCGGGTCGTTGGGGATGCTGCCGGACATGGTTGGAGAGGAGGAAGAGCCGGCTCGAGGGTTGGAGGGCTGCAAGAAGAGCCGACTGGAGGCCAGCTGGAAGGCTGCAGGGTCGCTGGAGGCGCCGAAGGAGATCACGAGCAGCTGCAGAAGTCGTAGAAGACGAGGAGGCAGCAGGCGGTCGGTGTTGGATGGCGGAAAGCACAGAAAGTCAGGCGGAGTCGCAGAAAATGCCAACTCTGGTGTCGACGGAAATGGGGGTCAGAACTCGCGGAATCGGGACAGCAGAACAAGCAGAATCGTGGAAGCCGAACTTGCGGGATTTGGAAGGAGACAAGGCTGCTGGGATGAGGATCTGATTAGGGTTCGGTGGAACCCTAAACCTCTGGCAGCGGGGAGCATCTGGATTTGGATCGACACGCGGCCAAATTAGGGATCGTAGAACCCTAATCAATGGCAGGACAGACGAGTTGATAGTAGAAAGCAAATTTCATTACAATATTACTTTAACAATAAAAGCGATACAATCGAGAACAAGTTCTCCCCAATCATCCGGAGGCTGGGTCCTCTTTGACACTCCACTCTTCAAGAGAATCACGCACTCAAGACTCCAATGATAAGGAAGACTCCACCCCTAGGGTTTCTTATATAGATACAACCCCTTACTACAAGACAAAATACTAAAATAATATAATAAGGAAATAAATTGCTGAGTGACTCCTGCAAGGCGAGACCGAGCGTCTGAGTGTAAGCATGAGACGTGTTCCCCAATGCACGTACATATCAGGGTGGAAAAGTACTGCTCATGTTTAGATGTTTATAAAGTTCCTCCATGCATCATAACAACTATAAATGTACTTTCAAATAATATGAAGTTCATTACAAGTTAAACCAATTACGTCTATGAAATGTAGGAATTTTGTGCTATTTAAATACTTAAAGTTTTTTTTCTAAATAAACCAACATAACATATTGTGTCTCCACAAGTGAAATTCCATCCAAACCACAAAATCATGAAATTTGAAAGAATAGATCTAGAATAACCGGTCATCTGAGACATCATAAATTGTTGGAATTGAGCCTTGCAAGACCTCGGTAGGAGCCTCATAATATAGTGAAGTAGGTTGTTAAAAGTTTAATGAGCACTTAGATTTGGATAACTCAGATTTGTAAAATGCGTGAAATGACCCAAGTACCCAACCATAATATTTGAGGGTTGTTCCTCTTTTTGGTTTAACTCACTCGTATTAAGTTGTACCCAGCAATTTTATCTTTTTCTTCAGTTGATCACAAATCCTAGAATTACTTCTACAATAGCACACTATACCATGGAGTTATTAATAAAATATCACCACTTGTTCTAAAAAGTGTTTCTGATATTCGGGGATCAAAATTATTACTCAAACCCAATATTTTTTCTTCTAATTACGCTGTTTTTAGTTCATTTATGTACTTTTTTTCACTAGAAGCATGTCATGAGTTGCCTTTCTCTGTGCTTCACTACCCTAAAGACACTTCCCACCCCCATACACGCCAGATTCAGGATGTTACAAGCTTACCAACTTCTGTTTGGTTCATTCCTGAACCACACATCGTGCTATAGGTGGTCTGTCTCTGACAACATTTCTAATGGCCCAACCAACAATATTTGGGTGTTGCCCACTTTGGTTCGTCTTATCACATTCTAATTTGAACCACACAATTTTATCTTTTACCTCAGGTGCCCTACAATTACTTCACAGGAGGTCATTAGTCTCAAAATTATCCCATCAGTTCATGATTAATTGATGATGCGGGACAAGAGTCCACTTGCCCGCCACTCTGGAGTCCAAGAGCTCGCCTGAGAGGTCTTTATTAGAGAGGTCTGGGGATCGAGCCCCAGGCTTAACAACCTATCGGCCCTGTGGTGGAGCCGGGGATGGGTTGGGGGTGTACGGCCCGCGGGCCTAATAAAGCCGCCTGGTGCTGACTCCAGGTGGGCCCCCTAGTGGAACTCCAGGGTGGCGGGCAAGTGGACTCCTCTCCCGCATCAATTGCGGAGTTCCTAACATAATTCAATCAATTGTTCTAAAAAAGCGCTAATATTTTGGGTCCAAATTATTACTTTAACACAATAATTTTTTCTCTATATCTGATGAAAGTTTTGGTTTTTTTCTACGCCTCCTTTCACCTAAAACATGTCATTTTAGAAACCTTATATGAATCACATTAATGCAAACTTCACCGTGTTATAAACACTCCCCGCATTTCTTGCACCGCCCTTCCAAGATGTTGCAATATATTTGTTCGAATTGTGTAATTATCAATATATATTTTACAGTATGTTTGTTAACCAATTGTTGGGAAAAATTTCGCTTTGATACCAATTGGAAGAGAAGATAATCTTTTGAGAAGAGCTCTACAGGGGGTAAATAGAGTAATTTTATCATTTTTCAATGTTTCACACAATTCCCCTATGATATCACAAGCCATGACAATCAAAAGTAAATAAGAAGTGTGGAAAAGAAAAAGAACTGAGAAGTATCAATCACAAATGACACAAGTAGTTATAGTGGTTCTCCAAACAAGGGTACGTCCACTCTTTTGCCGCAACATTAATTCACTATTATTAGTGTTGAGTTTTTTGATAAGAAGACTCTTAGAACCAGAACTATTGATAAGGCGTTCAAGAACCACCGAGTCTTTTAATCAGGAGACTCTTAGAATCACTGAATTCTTTGAGGAGGGATTCTTAGGACTCCTTGTACACACTTTGAATTGTAGTGAAGTTTCCATAAAGATATCTCATTTCAACAATGTTCCGGAGACATAATCTTGATGACGTTGTGTAGATTCAAGCAAAAAATATGCTTCTTTGGAGAATGGAAGAGAAGAGAATTGATTCTAAAAAGAAAATAGAATCTACTTATTATCTTCTAAGAGTAGAATATTTCTTATTGCTTGCTTGCTGCCATTTGTTCTTCAGAGATGAAGAATGCTCAAAGAGTGGAAGAAGATGATAAAGAGATTATTCTGCAAGCCTTCATATAACTTTTTTTATGTTTATGCCTGTATATATATCTATATATGTCTTTTCTGATATTCTGTATATTCTTTGGCATCAACTGTCTGAATCAATTCAAATTCCTTGTGTTGGAGACGGAGGCGACGGAGGCCAAGGGTGGGTTGAGCAGGCCCTGGAGATGCTGGAGCTGAAGACGGACGGTCTCAAGATCAGGAGAACTGGCTTCAGTAACGACAGAAGCCGTCGGGCGAGGGGGATAGCCGATTTTCTTGTAGCAGGTCGCCTCAAGATGACCATCTTTCACGCAGAAGGAGCACTTTGGCCGGCCACGACCACGGCCCCGCGAGCCCGAACGTCCCCCCCGAGCAGAAGTGGGAGAGGATGGTAAGAGCGGAGGGGCCTGTTGAAGAAGAGCCGGTGGAGAAGGAGCAGGAGGATCTGGAGGAGGGGAGACCCGGAGAATCATGGAGCAGACATCAGAGAAAGACGGTGTGGTGGGAGCAGCCAGGACCTGAGCACGAAGTCTCTCAAGATGAGATGGAAGGCGGGCCATGATGATGGCAATGCAAGCAGCTTCCTTCTGAGCTCGCTGAGCAGCATCATCATTGGTGGGCGGCTGATGCTGGATCCAGGCTTCAGCAAGAGTTTTAGCCCGAGCGACAAACGGGTCATATCGGAAGCGCCGCCAGTGTCGAGAGTGAAGGGGTCAGTGAAGATGTCATAAAAATGCTGAAGGCTGTTGCGGCCGGAGTACAAGGAATGTAGCTCATCCCACATAGCCTTGGCGGTGTCGTGGTACATAGCCATTTGATAAGACTCACCATCCAAAGAATTCATAATCCAAGTCTGAACGCGTCCGTCATTGCGGAGCCAATCATCAGTAAGAGGAGATGGAGGTGCCTGAGTAAGGTGAGATAGAAGTCCCTTAGCCTGAAGAACCCGCCGAACTGAATGCACCCATGGAATAAAGTTTTTCTTGCCAGAAAGAGAGATGGTAGTGATCCGGAGTCGTCACGGAGTTCGGCAGAACAGGCCGGGCGGTCTGGCGGACAGGCCGAGTGGACAGTAGGCGGACTGGCCACCGAGCTCGTAGAGTTACCATAAGAAGCCATAGAGACAGGCCGCAGAACCAGACGACCTAGGAAGACCTGCCGCGGAAAGAACAGGAGGCCGCACGACAAGGCCGTGGCGGGAAGGACAGGAGACCGCGACCAAGAAAGCGAAAAAGAAAAATTAGTCCGCACGGTCACACTGGCACCAGCGATGAGTCAGATCGCGACCCAAATGCGGAAAGAGAGTCCGCACGGTCTAGGTGAACACAATAGCGGTCAAAGCACAGGAATCCGTCCGCAGCGGACAGGAGCAGTCCGCAAGAAGAGAGGGAGAGGCCGGCGGATAAGAGCAATCCGCAAGAGAGGATAGCCGGCGCGACTAGAGCAGAGACCGCCCGGTCAAGGTGTAAAAACACAAGCGGCTGGAGGAGGCCGCGACCAAAGGCGAAGCGGACAGGGAGAAGAAGTCCGCAACGGGCAGAGACAAGTCGCGCGGACAGAGAGGAGAAGAGCTGGAGACCGCGACCAAGATGCGGGTGAGAAAGAAACAGCCCGCACGGTCAGGCGGATCAAAGCAGCGAACTGAGGAAGCAAACCGCGAGTATAGAGACAAGCGGATTGGCAGAAGGCAGAAGCCGGCGAGCTGGAACAGGTCGCAAGCACGGCAGTCCGCGGACAGGCAGTAGCGGAGAGCAAAGCAGCGGACTGAAGACAGGCCGCGGCGAGTAGGGAGGCCGCAGCGGACAGAAAAGAAGGTGGCCCCACGGATTATGGAGGAGGAAAGGCTATAAAAAGCAAGGGGAGGGTGGATCCACGGGAGAAGGAGAGTAACAAGAGGTAGCGGAGAAGAAGCGGACTGAGAGGGGCAAGCCGCAGAGACAAGCGGATAGAGACGAACAGCTCGCGAAGGCAGATCGCGAGATCCAGGCCGCAGAAGGCAGGCCGCAAGAGATCAATAGGTGCGGTCAGAACGAAGGAGACCGCGAGGATCGGAACCTGCCTCTGATACCATGTAGAGAAAGCTCAAAGCTTGTATGTATTGATTGAGTATGTAAATACAAGGAGAGAATACAAATATATAGGAGGAAGAGGGAGAGAACAAATCCTATACAAGATGTGAGACTAAAAGAAAAAAAAGCATAAATGGGCCTAAAACATGAGCCCAATACATGAGTTATTCTAACAAATATTAATACCCTTGTTGAAGCCAGGAAAATCCTAGCCTCAGAATTCGGACCGAAGCTGCCTAAGGTTACTGGCTCAGAAGCTAGATAAGACGACAAAGAAGACTAGCACAAAGAAACAGGTCAAACAGGACCCCAGATGTTTCGGCAGGAAGGACCCACCACGTACCCGGATGCTCGCAAGGAGCAACCCCTTCTCAACCAAAAATGGCCGAACTGAGTACGAGAGAAGTTAGCTGGCAAAGTCGCGAGTTGCTCTAAGGAAAAAGAATCCGAAGACTTAGCCAATATCTTGAAACGCGCGAGTATCCTGCTGAGGATTTTTCGGTCCCCACTCTCGTACCCCTGGGGTCCTATTTATAGGCAAATGCAAGGGGAGAGGGGGGGTCATATTTATACCCCACCCCCTGGCGACCAAGCGACTTCCAGGGGAACTCGCAAGGATTGGGCGAGTATCTCGCCTAGTCGCCTACCTGGCGAGTATGCGAGGGGAGCTCGCCTATGCTTGCACAGGCCTTACGCGATCTTGAATGCTGACTTTGACTTCTGCCTTGACTTGTTGACCTTGACCTCTGCTGACTTGGCTGTGGTAGGACCCACTCTCGACGAATATGGGTTGTACAACCCTGTAGGGTGAACGTTGGAAAGACAAGCAAGAATATTTTCATTTTATCATTTTCTAAACTCTCTCTCTCTAATTCTTCCTGATATCCACGGTTCGAACCAGGGGTTGCCCTAGCCGCCGCTCCAGATCGCGTACCGCCCGATCCCCGCTCCGCTGAATCGACACCGCACGCCTTCCCGCCGCCATAGCTCACCGGAGCTCTCCCTTCTCCTCTCTTGAGGATTTCCCTCCTCTTCCCCGGCGCACACGCTCGCAATCCCGAGCACACAACAACTTGGTACCAGAGGGAACGCTCCTCCCCACCGCCAAACCGCCGGATCTGCCCCGACAAAGCTCCACCCCGTCCGACTCCGGCCCGCACAACGCTGTTCCGATCTCCTCCGGCCCGCACGACCCTTCCCCGACCTGTTGAGGCTCGCACAACGCCTGTTCCGACATTCTCCGGCCCGCACGACCCTTCTCCGACCTGCTGCGGCCTGTCCGGTCCCTACCCGACCTCTTACGGCCCACACGACCTCTCCGCGCAGTCAAACATTCAGCGCTTGGCTTCGCACCGACTGCTCATCGCCGGCCCCTCTTCCCCGCGCATCCTTCTCGGATCCTCCCTCGACGGGGCCCCCTTGCTCGCTGCCTCTACCGGGCTACTTCCGCTGCCGGACTCTTCTTCCTCCGCTCTCTCCGTCGCCGACAACCCACCATTTTCGTCCTACGCAATGGCCGACCAGCCCTCCCTCTCGCAAGTTTTTGAGTCTCTCGTCAAGCTCCTCACAGATAACAACAATGCCCTCATTGCAGCCGTCACCACCCAACTCGCGGCTAACCGACCGACCCAACCGACAACGGGCTCCTCCAGTGAAGTGCCGATTCCGCCAACTCTGCCGGAATTTTTTCCCCCGCGACACGAGGGCAACGGGGCGCCACGATACTTACGGCTGGATTTTCCCATATTCGACGGCCATGAAGACCCCTTAGCCTGGCTCTCTCGTTGCGAGCAGTTCTTCGCCCATCAGCGCACCTCTTGGGAAGAGTGGCTCAATATTGCGGTCTTCCACCTGATGAGCCTCGCACAACTTTGGTTTTCCCAACTGCAACGAGAGAAACCACTACTATCTTGTGAAGATTTCAAGGTCAACTGCACCCTCCGCTTCGGCCCACCGCTCCACAGCAATCCCTTAGGGGATCTCATTTCTTTCCGACAGACCGGTCCGATTGACGAGTACCTTGAACAGTATCAAGTCCTCTTGGCCCGCACTACCACCGTCCTTTTGACACAGCAGGTGTCCATCTTCACGACGGGACTCCATGAGCGCCTTCACATGGACGTCGAATTTCAGGAACCTGCAAATCTGACCACTGCAATGAGTTTGGCTCGTATTTGCGAGAAACGCCTGCTTTTGGACCGTTCTCATCTACATCACCAAGACACTGAGGGGTCCAAGCGTCCTCCGCGGCCTCTGTCATCGACCACAGCCAGTCTCCTCGCCCCAGACCGCGACGCCGACCGCCCAGCTACCATTCGACGACTGTTGTCACAGGAGATGAATGACCGCCGTGCCAAGGGCCTCTGTTACAACTGCGACAAGCCCTTTTCCGCGGACATCGCTGCAAGCGCCTCTTCTGGTTGGAGGTCGACGACTCGGATTCTGAACAGGATGCTGACACCGACACGGGAGATCCGGTGTCCACCGTCATTGCGGACCAAGCTTGAGGGCAAGCTTGTTGTCGGGTAGGGTGAGGATGTTACAGTCCCGTCTGGGTCGAGCAAATCGCGGACATTTTATCTACTTCTATTTTTATGCTTATTATTATGCGTATTTTGATCCTCCGTGTCTAAGCCCAAAGAGGGGGCATTTGACTATTAATACCCGGTGGGGTGAACCTTGGAAAGACAAGCAAGAGTATTTTCATTTTATCCTTTTCTAAACTCTCTCTCTAGTTCTCTCTCACTCTCTCTAATTCTTCCCGATATCCACGGTTCGAACCAGGGGTTGCCCTAGCCACCGCTCCAGATCGCGTACCGCGCGATCCCCGCTCCGCCGCTCCGCCGAATCGACGCCGCACGCCTTCCCGCCGCCATAGCTCACCAGAGCTCTCCCTCCTCCTCTCTTGAGGACTTCCCTCCTCATCCCCGGCGCACATGCTCGCAATCCCGAGCACACAACATATTCTTCTTTCGGAAATAAAGTGGAGTGTTTTGATTTTGCAGGAGAATTGAGTCTAGATCATTCTTGCAAACTCAAAGCTACTTCAAAAAATCCTATGATTTCTTTGAATATTGCTTGTCCCCAAACATTTGTGGAATGAGATCGTAATAAGCAACAAAGAATGATTTATATGTAGGAAATGGATTACCAGTATGATGTGTGTGAATACAACTAGTGCAGGTGTAAGGGTGTTTGATCGTGCGAGGGTAACAGCGTTTGCATAGAAATTCCCCAAAGTACAAGAAGAAGACAACATCTGCTAATCTCGTGTCAGAAGTCACATATGGATGGTAGAGTGGTAAGCTCAAAGCTAATGATAGCTGAGGGAAGAGTAAGGTGATCCATATGGTAGAGACCATCACGACTTTCACCTGTCTTAATCTTCCTCGTACGAGGATCTTGTATGGTATAAGTAGAAGTGCCAAAAGAGATGGTATAAGGCATGTCAGTCAATTGAGAAATAAAAATGAAACTCATAGTCAAGTGAGGGAGATGAAAAACATCAATAATGATGAATTGGGATAAAGCAACAAGATGACCACGAACAACGAATGACACAAGGGTTCCATCAGACGTTGACCAGACATTTGAAGTGTGCTTATGAAGTTCTGAAATGTAGCATCTTGGGCTTTTTTCTGAGAAGAACACTCTTGTTTGATAGCTTTGTCAGTGGAAGAAGAGTTAGCGGCCATGAATGAGAAGTCGAATCACATTCACATGTATGAGAAGTCAAATCACATTCACAAAAGAACGAACGTCTGCAGAAGAACCATCATAAGGAGAAGGAGACAATCTTCTGCGCCATCAAAATAGGCACACAGTTGTCACCTTGGGCTGGCGGCAGGAACTACCTGGAGTGTACTGGAAGAGTATCAGAAGCACCCTTCCGCACCTAACTGAAGATCTAGAAGCTCCGTGTCTCAATAATCAAAAGGGATAAGCGCGAAGAATTGATAGTAGGCTGAGTCAACAAACGAGCAAGCACTACCAGTTACTCGATCTTCTTCTAATCAACGGAGAAACTGTTGAGCGATCAATTGAGCGAACGAACAAAACAGTGGCAATGCCTATGACCGTTTATTCTCTGACGTCATGTTAGAAGAGGGGAACCAAAGAGTAGAAAAAGACAGTACAATTCATTCTCAAGGGGGTATATAAAGAAGTATATACAACAATCTTTATAATGATATCATTTTAACAAATGAGGCTACATATGATTTTGTTAATAAGTTTACCATCATTCAGTTGTTATAATGTTTGCATTATGGTTTAGTGTGATGATCCTCTTTTCAGTTTTCACCATGTTATATGAGTGTGAGATGTGTATATTAAGTTTTAGGGTTTACATTATAGGCATAAATTTGCTGACCACATCTATGGTTTATATTATAGGCATATATTTGCTATGCTGATGTTCTTGCATTTGCTTCTCATCAAATTTGTATCCTTATATTTCTAAGATAACTTTGGTTCAGTCTTATTCATCTCGCATTTAACACCTGATTAATGAACCGATTTCAGATTTTACCTTCTGGCCTGGAAGCAGCAACATGGCAAACAAGATGTTTGGGGAAGCCGATCAATCTTCGTCCACCGGCTGCTTAGCCGTGGTTCCCTGGGTTCCTTCTCGGGACTATCAAAGCGCTCCTCTCGTGGAAATCTCAACGTCGAGGGCTGAGGCGTTGGAAGAGCCGATGGAGGAAGAAATGGCCGCCGTGTCAATGGAGATTGAGGATGAAGGCTTTCATCAAGTGCCACAACATTGCATGGCACCAGAGCTGCCGCCGACTGCCGTGCCCACCCCCATAACGTGGTCGTGATGTTGAAAAACCGAAGAGGCGACGTAACACTGTTCACGATACCTTTGTGGAATTTGAAGTTAATATTAAAAATAGGATAAGGTTGAAGCATTTGAAGGCAATATGATGTTTAAAGCCAACCAAGTTGTGTTTTTGTTTGGACTTTATATGTCATATCCTTTGTTTGGATGATAGTTTCATTTTGTAGGTTTTGAATAGAGCATGTTATGATGCTCTCTGATTATTTTTAGGGTTTTCTGAGTACCCAGTTTACTAATATAATGCAGTCAATTGAGGAAGAACTGCATGAAGCTTATATGACTGCTGTTTTTTATTACTATCTAGCTTGGGAGTTTTAACTAGTTTGAGGCTTCATTTGGTAGGGCGTTTTCACGCCGGTGTGGGAGCAACTGCCGCCTTAAGGTGGAAAAACAAACGGCCGACGGCGTTTGCTCCCGCAAACTTTCACAAAAGCTGGGAAATTGTTCAGTCTCCAATCTCACTTGGGCATCTCCGGTTGCGCCCGTCTCCGGCCGCCTGTCCAATTGAAGCCTGAATGTGCTTAACCCTTCAACTGCTAAGTGTTTCCTTTACTGTCATAGCTTGATGTGATGAAATGTGAGAAAAATGTTATTGGAGATACTTAAAAAATATAAAATAATAAGTGTGAAGTAGTTGTAACATCCCTGAAATTTATAAAAAGGGCAAGTAGAATCCCTATAACTTTTAAATGTACATTTGAGAAAAAATTCAGTGGAGGATTGCTTTAATTAAAATAAAATAAAACTTAGACTCAAGTTATTTTAATAAAATATTTTCTTCACTGAATGTATTAAACATAAATAAATTTTTTATTTTAAAATGGCTCAACTAAAAGACATTTCAAAGATATTCTATGATTAAAAATAAGTTTTAAGATTAAAATAATGTAAAAATATAATTTATTAATATATTATTTTATTATTTTTTATAAATGTAAGCTATTTAATTAGTGATCAAATTTTTTGAGATTAAAATAACTTAGAATTGAAGTGTTCTTAGTTTTTTATAACTAAAAGTTACCTTCATTTGAGTAAAAAAATTCAAGGGTTCCACTTCTTGTTAGATAAATTCTTTTATGCCACTTTTTGTGATGCTTGTATGGTGTGGGGGCTCGGCCGCGCCCATAATATACATTAGTTTCACGTGTAGTGTTACATTGCATGTGATCTCTCGAAGAGTATTGGATCTTGTCTCGAAAGTGTGATCAAATGCTTGGTTACTTTTTGTGAATACTAACGGCTAAAATCTACATGATTCAACCTTGCTTTTCATCGATAATAAGAGTTGTGAGTAGGATGGGGATCAAAGAAGATGGTTAACATGATTCAACCTAGCTTCACATTGAGTCTTTTTGACCTCTGGTTATTGGATTACTTGTTTTGTAAGGACTAAGGAAGTTAAGGAGGACTAAAAAGCGAAAATTTATCATCGAAGGGGTTGCCAAAATTGACATACGCATAGCCAAAGGTTTGACATGTGTTAATGTTCCTACATACATTCACAAACAAGACACGCCCCACATGGCTAAACAGTTCAAACTGATGCTAGCCTTTGTAAGGCAACTTCCATGGGAATTGAATTGCCCAAACACCGATGTTTGTCGCCACGAAGCTTCCACCAGAAATCTCTACCTGAAGCCGCACCTGAACCAGTGTCGTCAGAACAATCACCATAGACCGCCCCTATGGCAATCGACTCTTTTTTCGGGATTTTTCTTGATTCTTCCGTTACAAGAAAACCTTCGAAGACGATATCAAACCTTCAACTGTAACCGAAAAACTGACTATTTTTGGGATTTTCGCCCGATACTTTCGTTCTTTTTCGGAAGAGGACGACGGATCTAATAGGGGGAAGAATGTCATGTCGACAAAGAGGAGGCAGCCTTGGGAGGGCAGGCCGAAGTGCACCGCACTAATTTCCGGCGAGATGACAGTCTATCTTTACGTACAAGCGGCGAAGACTCGAGAGAGACTAGTTCCTACCCTCAGCGAGCATCCATTGTCGAACCAAAACACTTGGAGCCGACACATGTCGAATTTTTATAGCCGGTGACAGTTAAATTTTGAATTGTTCTCAAAATGGTATCTCAAATTAGGCTCCGTTCACGAATGAAGATTCATAACCACCCAGTTCATGACTGCACCTCCCATGTCAAAGAGGATTTAATTTTTCACGTGTCGAGCACAATTCACGCCGTTCATCGCTCGGTTTTTTTAAAGGCCAGTGTTTTTCCGGCCATTGAATGAAATATTGGATGAACCACTTACATTGAATATGTGAGCACACACCTAATTATCTCTCGTAAAAGAGAGCCTAATTTGATAAATCATTTTGAGATCCGTTCAAATTTGAAGGTACAAAATGTCATATGCTACAGAAATGCGACACGTGGCAGTTCAACAGTTTTGATTGGACGGTGGATGTCGCTGAGGGCAGGGATTAGTCTTTCTTCGAGTCTTCGCCGCCTGTAGGAGTATAGATAGACTGCCGTCTCACCGGAAATCGGCGCGGTGCAGTTCGGTCTGCCCTCCCAGGCTTCCTCTTCTATCGGTGCTCTTAGATCCACCTTCTTCTTCAGAAAAGAAGGAAATTATCCAGTGAAAATCCCAAAAAAGTAGTCAGTTTTCTCTCTGATTAGAGAGGAAGGTTTGCTATCGTCTTCTAGGGTTTTGTTGTAGCGGAAGAAGAGAGAAAAATTCCGGAAAAAAAGAGTCGAGTTAGGGCAGGCGCGGTCTGCGGAGATCGTTCCGATGGCACAGGTTCAGGTGCAGCCCCAGGTGCCGATTTCCGGCGGAGGCGTCGTGGCGACAAACGGCGGCGTAGGGCAGTTCCCATCGACGTCGCTTTATGTGGGTGACTTGGAGATGAACGTTACGGACTCGCATCTGTTCGAACTGTTCAGCCAGGTGGGGCATGTCTTGTTCGTGCGTGTTTGTAGGGACATTAACACACGCCGATCTCTTGGCTATGCTTATGTCAATTTCGGCAGCCCACTCGATGGTGAGTTTTTGCTTTTTTTGTCCATCAGATTAGCCCTATCAAATTATAAATGACCTTTATTTTTCCAGAAGGAGCGCTTCTTACTGATTGGATCTTTTTTTCATGCACGACGGGCCTTTTTGACCTCTAGTTATTGGATTTTTTGTTTTTTTAAAAGCAAGTTAAGATTTTTGTTTTGGATTAAGTAATGCGCATCTGTTGCCTACTGGCAATCTGTAGTATAGATTCAACCCTTGTACAATCTTATATTAGGGGCAGAGTTTCAGAAAGTTATGCTGTTTCAGTTCATCTTTAAATTGCATTAATTGATATTTTAATTTTCCTTATGGGTTGTCAGGTCAGTGAGTCTTGGTAAATTCCGTCTTATAATGTAAAATTATGATCCAAAGATATGGGTAATTGGTAGAATGCACCCTCAAATTGAAGGGTTTTGGCAATGCACCTCAAATTGTTAAATTTGGCAAAATGCACCCCCAAATAGAAAAAAGACCGGCAAAATGCACCCCACCATCCCCCACCATGGTGCACAGTACCAGTTTTTTCTAATTGGGGGTGCATTTTGCCAAATTTAACAATTTGGGATGCATTTTACCAAGACCCTACATTTCGGGGATGCATTATGCCTTTTACCCCAAGGATATGGATGCCTGCCTGCCAGGGATTTATATTTGATAGGAAGATATGAATGCATGCCTATGGAGATTTATATTTGTTAGGATATGTTTACAGTGCCATGTTTTTTTTTGTAATTATGATGAATTATATGTCTATTAAATACTTACAATTGTGGTGACTTAATAAAATTGATTACAAGGTGAAAATGATTGTGAAGTTGGCTTGGAAAAGATTGCGGCTTTGAATTTCTTATTAGGATTTTTGCATGTCTGTAAGTCATCTAATGGTGTTTGGTAGTTTGGGGTGTGAAATTAGATTTTATTTCTGGTATATTGAGTTAAGCATGCTAAAAAGAGGTATTTGAGAAGCAGTGGGATGCAAATGTATTATTAATATGGATCCTTTAGAATATTTTCTTAGTGATTTCTATTCTAGTTAGATAAATAGAGTGGTTTATCCAAATACAAGAAGCAGAAAATTAAAGATATGCTGCTGACATTTAAATACATTTCATTATACCAATATTCTGAAGTAATTCTTTGTAATATAAAAAACAAAACCAGTAGTATGTTAATTTGGCTTCACTTCATACTCTTGAAAGACTTTTATGTACAATGATTTATTTTCCCCTGAGATCTTTAATTATTGCCAACTTAGTCTAAAAATGATTAATTGGGGCAACTCCCACATAATGCGTTGTTTTAGATTCGTCATTCTTGTTTCAAAAATGAATCCCCTTACAAGATTAAACGCCCAATACTTTCGGGATGCAGTGTTAAACTTAAATGACTCTTCTTCTCATCCACTCTCTCCTAAAATGGGCATATTCACAATTTCTCACTTCCGCAATTGTGATTGTTGCATCACCTCTAACCTCTGCGCAGAACAAACTTTTGTAAGGTACTACTGAACGCAATTTGACCCGATCAATATGTCATTATGGGTTTTTTATTACACAATTTCTCATGTGAGTTTTAAAATAATGGCATTGTATTTGATCAATTCACCAAAGTGAGGTACTTTTTGCATATTTTTTCTAAGTATATAGTTTTAATGGGCGAGGTATTTGATAAATTACGTGAAAAGAGCAGGGTAATGGAAAAAAAATTTAAAATTAAAAGGTTATGATAAATAGAATAAAGACCAATTAATTGAATGTAATTGTATTAGAAATTTTATTAATTATTAGTTAATAATAGAAGATAAGACGACGCTTATGCTTGGCATGTTTAAGTGTCTTGCATTTGTGTTGTAGGATAAAGGTAACAAGATATAATTTTTTGAGCTAAAGTGCGGTGCTGAACACTTGAGACATATTTCATTGGTATCTGATGGATGAATATAATGAAGATGTTATGGTAAAGTTGATAAAGCATAAACTTTGTTATGTTCTATTTGAGTGCTTGGGCAATAAATAAAGGAGTAAATCAGAGGTAACTCGGAGACGTTGTGGAAATAAATTTTTTTAACATTCATGCAACATTTACTACAAACAAATGGATGTTGGACTTCATATCCCTGCCCAAATTTATAAATTTGATACTTAATAGTCGAGGAAAATATATTCTTTTTTGTGGTCAAAATATTTAATCCATGTCCCAATGAATGTTAGTGATGATAAGAAATGTCACAATAATAAAGATATCAATGGTGATGAGGGTGATATTGACCGTATCAATGGAGGCGATGATTAGTAGTCTTGAATGCCATATTTTGTTTAGAAGCTTGCATGCTAGTGGTGGTTTTTGGTAGTTTGCCTTTTAAATTCTTCATCCTCGATATTAGAAACTGCCAGTGAGCTTTACGTGTCCTTGTTTTCCATTTATACATATTGTTTACTAGCGTAGGCATTAAACTTTACATAAGCATTTTTGAATAATCTATACTCCCATGTTACCTTGGAACGGACCACTTACCTATTTCTTCCAATGTAAGTCATCTACTATTCTACTTGGTGCATTTTTTAACCTATGTTGTTCTTGCTTAATCTACACGAGTTAATTATTTATCACATTTTCTTCGTTATATGTCACTCACATTGTTTCCACAATCTAATCATTCATCACTCTATCTTTTATGATTATTCTACACATCCATCTCAAATTTCTAAATTTTGTCACACTCAACTTAGATATGAGTCTTTTTTACTTCCTGACACTTTAATTCATATAATATTTATAACATAATAGTGATTTTATACTAGTCACTAGGCATGTTAAACGAGGGAGGGGTAGACCAATAAAGACTTGGAATGAAATTATAAGGAAAGACATGATGTACTTGGGCATTAGTGAGTTTATGGCAAAAGATATGACACAATGGCGACAAAGGATCCATATAGCCGACCCCACTATAGTTGGATAAAGGCTTGAGTTTTGTTGTTGTTGTAATAAAGGCTTGATTTTATAAAATACTTCATTTTCCATAGTTTCTCTTATTGTGCAGTGCTCCATAAACACTTCTTTATTTTAACTACCCAGATTTTATCCTATAAATTATATTTTTATCCATATCCCCATTGTTTTGACAATTGATCCAAGATACTTAAACTACTGCAACAATGTATAATATGCTATCTTCTGCTAAACTATGATTTTTTGACCATAAGTTATCTGATGTATATATATATATATATATATATATATATATATATATATATATATATATATATATATATATATATATATAAGAAGGGGAGCCCTGGCACGCCCCCGTGCGGCCGCGATAGTGTCTCTAATTGCGAAGGTTCCATGTGTTGCATGCAAAGAGTGCAATTAAATCAATCACACATTAGTTGTTAACTTAATATTGGACTGATTCTGAATTATAATGGAAGGCATGGTTAAATCGAGAAGACAAAATGTTACACCAAACTCGAGCCTTCCTTTACGGTATATATATGTATTATATAAAAATATATACATAACACAAATTAACAATAGTTTTGACATGGAATGATAAAATGCTTCCTTCTTATGATTTATTAATTCTTCTTGCAGCTTAGAATCTCTTTGCCTAAGCACCTACCTCTACACAAAGTTACATTCTTCTTCGAATCCCTTCATCTTTGACTTCGCCTATGCCCTTCATCAAGAGATACTCTGTAATTCACGACAAGCTTATTTTCCTCGTTTTCATTCTTGTTCAAAGAGAGTCTTCCAACCCATTTGTATTCGCTGAAGCACGGCACCGTGATACTTATTCATTTGCTTTCCAGTCCGTTACGATTCTGATAGATGGAAAATGGGATTTTATTCCATCTCCTATTTATTTGTTTTTTAGAAGCAATTATTAGATCATAAAAAAGTTTAAGGATTTTTTTGGTTATTTGTTAATTTCCGCTATATGTTCATCTTTTCTTTTGCCCATTGATTTTATTTTACATTATTGGCTCTGCACGAAGTCCCTTGCATGTAGTGTGTGGAGATGAGTACCCTATCACTGCTCAATGTTCCTGATGCAAAATCAATTTCACAGACATTACGAGGATATTGAATGTTGACTGAGTACTCTCTGTCGCACACTGCACACACATATAATCTCACTTAGAACCACTATTTTTTTTAGTTTTAATCATTATATTAAAAAACTTCAATCACATGCCCATGAATCTTTACGTTTTATTAATTTATCCCCAAAATAGACCAAAACATTATTGTCATTGGTAAGTTTATCTAGTGGAAGATTCAGATTATAAGTGAATTTGGGACTTCAATTACTTAATATTAAAATATACGTGGCTTGATTAATTTGGATGTTATAATAAAGATTCATTTTTGTGCAAAATAATAAAGATTAATTCCATTAAAGGGTTTAGTGAAATGTAATACTAAAAATTGTCAAATCCCTGTGAACAATTTGATGTCAACATTGTTGACCTTTTGGTTCATCTGGTCGGAGATCCCCTATGTCAATCCACACATCTATACATGGGTATGCGGAATACATTGCTACAGTTTACGAGCTTTAGCGGGTATGAAAACCTCACATAACAAGGGCTTGACCTTCATCAGAGATCTATAATAAGGTGGAATGCCACTCTTGAGTGATGAGGTTGACTGCCAGAAGCCTTCTCTTGAGTGATGAGGTGGACTGCTGATGGTTGGGGCGACGGTAGGTATGAGAATGAGTATCTGGTGTCGACAGTGGAGGGCATGGTGAAAAAGGAAACCAAAATTTGAAGAGACGAGTGAAGGCGTTGAAACCAAGAAACCGGTTCACTAGTCAGACCTAAGAGGTAACTCAAAGTTACTGATCATGTGGTCTAACACCATAAATCTAATGACATGAGCAAGAGAGAGATAAAGAACTGTCTACAAACAAGAACCTAGTGTTGCAGCGAGGAGGTTCTATCATGTACCGAAAAGTTTTAAAAACTTCCTCTCCAAAGCCAAGAGTTGAGCTAGGCACAAGAAAGACACAATCTTGAGAAGTAGAGAGCTTGGGGGGGGGGGGGTCAACGCATCTTTTCTTGCACCCTTGAGGTCTTATTTATGGACAATCCGAGGGGGGGGGGGTGTCTGCGAATAGTCCCCCCCGCAAAACACTCGAACCATTTAGTGGCAAGGTTGCAGATGTCGGATGTCAGACTCATGTCGGTTTGGATTTCTTATATCAGATTGCGGGGATATATCAGGGACATCTAAAAATATCGGATTGTAATATTATAATTATATATTTATATATATATTTCATAATATTTTCAATTTTTAATTAGATGATAGTTATTTTGTGTAATTCAGTGTAAATTAAAATTCACATGAGAAAACTAATTGAAAGTCTTTGTTTCAAGAGTAGCTATACACCTACGAGGGTGATTAGGTTTCTTAGGCTCTGTTTGGCTCAACTGCAGCAATGGAAGAAGCATTGGTGGGAAGCAGTTGTGAGAAAATCAGATTTTTTGCAGGATTGTGGGAAAATCTGTGAAACTGTTTGGAAGTGCATATTTTTTAGTGCTGTTCAGAAACAGAAAACTGTTTCAACTGTTTGGAAGAAACAATGGTGGGAAAAAGCTGTTTTTTTTTCAAAAAATACTATTAAAAACAATATTAAAACTGATAATATTTTGCTATTTGACATACAAAAGTAAAAGTACATAGCATAACAAAATACATTTGTCCTCCAAAATGGGCATACGTCACAACCTTCTATGAGTTTTGGATTTGATCAGCCATGAACTCTCGTAACGCTGCCATAGCAGTTGCCCTAGACCCTTCAATGTTAGGGTTGGATCAACACAAACTTCCCTCCGGCGACCTAGATCTGGAACCAAAAAAACTTAAGAGAAAAACAAAAAAAAATTAGAAGAGGAAATACAGAGAAAAAAGCAGAGAAATCGAAGATCCACCTGAAATCTATGGCTAATTTGCTCTGATGAGTTCGGTCAAAAATCGAAGAAGAAAAAAAGAGAAATCGAAGAAGCAGACAAACAAAAAAATCTAAGAGGAAAAACAAACAACGTAAGAAGAACGAAAAACGAAGAAGATAGACGAGAAAGAAGGAACAGAGAGATGGAGAAGAGGAAATACATCGCCACCGACGGCGGAGGAGCGGCAAGAACACCGGATCGTGATCTGCGTGAGGAGAAGACCGCCGGCCTCGTTGTCGGGCGTTCTGTTGTAGACCCTAGAATGCGCAAGCGGGATCAGGGATGTCGCGGAGTGGAAGACAAAAAATTGAATTTAGAATCGCATGTGGGGGGGGGGGGGCAGTCGTGACTGGAATAGGGCGTCAAAAATAGTTTTTACCTAAATCTATTTTCCCACTGCTGGAGCCGGACTGCTGTTTGGTGCGGATTTCCGAAAATCTGCGGTCCGCTGCAGTTAAAACGTGGAGCCAAACAAAGCCTTAGTATTTTTGACTACTTTCTTGATTTAGTGTGTTGAGTGTTAAGTTATTTAGCTTAATTTCAATAACACAAAACAACACACACGTATTTATAGTGGTTCCCCAAGGTATGAGTACATCCACTGCCCCTCCCACCTTTCTAACAATGTGTTAGACAAGACAATTTTCTTCAATCTCAGCTCAAAGAGCTTACAACACAGGTCACTCAGGATCTCTCAGACTTCCTCCAAGTCCTACCTCAGGACACATCCCTACAATCCAGAGTAAATATTATTCCTACAGCTCCGTGATCCTCTGATCACCTACCTTAGACTTAATCAAAAGTCCCACACCTCAGGCTTGGAGGATAGCCCTACACTTAGAGAGATTAACTCTCATACAGCTCAGATCAAGAATGATCCTACCTCAGGCATACATGCACTACCTCAGATCCACCACAAACTCCTACCACTCAGCTTTTATATTCCAGGCTTACAGCTCAGATCAAGAATGATCCTGCCTCAGACACACAGGCTGTACCTCAGATCCACCACATGATCCTACCACTCAGCCTTTATATTTCAGGTTTACAACTCAGATCAAGAATGATCCTACCTCAGGCACACATGCCCTACCTCAGATCCACCACATGATCCTACCACTCAGCCTTTATATTTCAGGCTTACATCTCAAAGACTGATCCTACAAAATGAGTAAGGTTATTGTTGTTGACTAACTCCAGAGAAAGTGTCCTCTGAGTCTGCCTTCTGGTGGCAAAACACCTGACTTTTTATCTCTTTTGAACTTACTTCTGGCCTCTTCATTTCTTTCTAACTTGGCCCATTCTAAGGAGCTATAAAGTCTTCCTCTGTTAGTTTTCTTATCTTTAATCTGATCTCTGGCAGATAAGATGATGATCCTTAATTGAGGACTCTACTTCTCAAAGTCTGGCATGGTCTCCATCTCTTCTCTATACCTTTTCTTGCTGTGTCTGACCTCTTCTTCTTCTTCAACAACAGACTTGCCTCTGGCTCTGGCTATCTGGTCAGCAGTGAGGCTGAATGTAGGAATTATAGCAGCAGTAGAAGGTTCAACCAACTAAGCACCTCCTTGATCATCATATTGATCACCATACTGACCTTCTGGAATAAGTACAGGAATATTTTCATCATATGAATACTGCTAAGCCTTAATGAACCTCTTATAACATTGGTGACCCAGACAATATTTTCAGTATTTGTCTTGATCATTGTCTTCTCCCCCTTTATGACTTCTTCCGATACAGCTGTAGTCAGAGAGTTCTTGGCCAAAGAGAGTCTTTCATCCAGAAAATTTACTCCCTTAGTGACATAATTCTTGACCTCTAACATGTGATCATCAAGAATTTGAGTGCAGACATTCATTCTCCTTTCAATTGTAGTCTTGTGGACTTCCATCAGTTTCTTTTGAGCATTGTGGACCATTTCCTACTACTAGAAGTAATGTTCTGGTTCTGGATGATATCATTTTGTGTGAGCTTGATTTCTTGAAGCTTTTTTCAATATAAGGTTTACAACATGACAGCTCTTGTGAAGAATGCTACTGTGTTGGCTCTCAGCAGGTTTGACTTCAAACCTGATGGACTTGTTTTCAGTGGAAAGATCCTTCTTACTTCCTTGATGGAATATCAATGCAGTGCTCCAACTGTCTTCTTTGATCATCAAGCAGACCCTTCAATTGAGCTAGGATGTAGGTGACATCTGTTCAGCTTGATGAGATGTACCTTGTTCACTGACATCTTCATCCCTTTCCCTGACCACTTCTCTTCCTTCTGAGTCAGCCATCACATACTTAGAGGAATGACCATCAACATTTGCATTCTGCAGCAGCTGGATCCACAGTAACTGAGCACAACAGCTTCCAGCTGATATGTATTCTGATTCAGTTGTAGAAATTGCAACACTTGTTTGCTTCTTGCTGCTCCAAGACACAAGCCTTCTTCCGAGGAATTGACAGGAGCCAAATGTGCTTTTCCTGTCTTCTCTGCAACCTGCAAAGTCTGAGGGTTGCTCAACATAAACCTTTTCTTTCATGTCACAATTTAGGAAAACTATTTACATCCATTTGGTAGACCTTGAATCCTTTATGTGCAACATATGCAAGGAACATTCTTATAGCTTCCAATCTAGCTACTGGTGTGCAAAAGTTTGATCAAATCAATACCTTCCTCTTGCCTGTATCCCTGGCCACAAGTCTAGCTTTATTCTTGATTATAACACCATTTTCATCAAGTTTATTTCTGTAGATGCACTTGGTTCCAATGATGTTATGTCCTTATGGTCTGAGAACCAGCTTTCAGACCTTGATCTCTTAAACTGGTTCAGTTCTTCTTGCATAGCCACAATTCAAAATGGGTCTATGTTGACATCTTCAAATCTTTTAGGTTCAATCTAAGATAGGAAGCTGTAGTACATAGCAATTTTGAGGCTTCTGCTTCTTGTTGTAACCCCTTGGCTAGCATTACCAATGATTTGATCTCTTGGATGATCCTTAAATGTCTGGCAGCTGCTGACATTCTATTCTCAGCATCTTGACCTTCAATGGCTGGGTCATGCTGGTCTTCATCCATGTTCTGTGTGCATTGTTCTTCTTCAGGAATGCACACATCTTCCTCTTGGGCAATAGAGGGTTCTTGATGGTCAAATTTTCCATCTCCAACTTTATACCTGCAGATCTAGAGGAGCTAGGCAACTCATTGTTAATCATTGATGATTCATCAAACACAATATTAATAGACTTTTCTACAACCTGATTTTCCAAGTTGTAGACTCTATAGACTTTGCTATGGTTGCTTGTACCCAACAAAAATTCCTTCATATGATTTGACAGCAAACTTAGTCAAGTATGACTTCTCATTATTGAACACAAATCACTTGCTTCCAAAGATCCTGAGATAGGTTAGATTTGATTTTCTGCCTTTCATAATCTCATACGGAGTCTTTTTGTGATACTTGTTGATAAAAGCTCTATTCAGGACATGACAAACAGTGTTCACTGGCTCAGCCCAGAAGTATTTGGGAGAGAAGTGTCACTGAGTAGTGTCATGCAAGCTTCTATGAGAGTTTTATTTTTCCTCCCAGCAATCTCATTTTGCTGGGGTGTTCTTGGAGAAGAAACTCCCGATGAATACCTTGTTCTTCACAGAACTTTGTCATGCCTTCAGACTAAAATTCAGTATCATGTCACTTTTGATTTTGACCACAAACTGTCTTTTTCATTCTGAACTTGCCTAACAAAGATTACAAAGAGTCATAGATGCCAAGAGTTTCAGACTTTTTCTTTAGAAAGAAAATCCAAGCAAATCTAAAATAATTATCAATTATCATAAGTGTATCGACTTCCTACTTAGCCTGTGAACTGGCATAGGACCAAACAAGTCCATATGCAAGAGGTACAAACATCTCTCAGAATCCTTGGCCCTAATGCTCTTAAAGGATGCTTTGGTCTGCTTGCATTTTGACATGCAGAGCAAATGCCCTCCTTGTTGCATCTTATATTGGGTCCATTTCTGACTAGCCATTCACTGAAGAGACTTTCTCATTTGCTACCAGACATACTGGTGAGTCTGTACTTAAACATAAAAAGTTTAAACAATATATATTTCACTCCTAGTGCCTATCAAAATGACTTCTTGGTCACTTGATCTCTTAATTAAACACTCTTCCTTGTGGAAGACAATGACATAGCCCATATCACACAGTTGACTTATGTTGATCAGATTGTGTTGCAATCATTCTACATAAACTATTTTGTGATGAGGCTATGCCATTGGTGATCATACCATAACCTCTGGTGACTATTCTGTCTGAACCTTCAAAGATCACCTTAGGTCCATTCTTCACAGGAGTATAATCCTTCAGGTGGCACCTTGTTCCAGTCATGTGTCTGGAACATCCACTGTCCAAGTACCATATAGGTGCCTGAGTACTTAGACTATCCTGCAAACACAATTTAGTTTACCTTAGGACCCCAAAGGGATTGAGTCCTTGGTTCTTATTAGCCTGAAAATGAACATGTCTACCTGCAGCTCTTCTGACAGGAAGACTCACACTTGCCCTTGGCACACTAGGGTTGTGCCAACAATCTATGACAAAATGACCCACTTTACCACAACACCAACATTCATTAATGTTGTATCTCTCCTCTGAACAGCCCTTGTGGAGTGCAAGCTGTCAACAACTGTTGTTCAGAAGGGAGAACAATAGCTTTTTCTTGCTTCTTTTAGCAAGAATCTGACTGAAGGAGAGTCTGCCAGTATATGTACTCGACTTTCTCTGAGTTTCATCAACAATACTCTTCTTTGCAGTTGACATGTTGTTAATGGCCTCAGAGATAGCCAAGTCAGGCTTACTGACTGACTTACCCTTGGTCTGAGTTTTTGCTGGAAGAGTCTGAGGATGGACCACTGTTTATCCTGAGTGTGAGGGCTGGTGCATCAAACACAAATGGTCCATAATGGCCATCTGGATTTCCTAATGGGTAGCCTTCAGTGCACTCACAAGTCACACCCATGTCCTTTCTCCCTCCATTGTAAGATACCCTTGTATTCTTACAAGAAGAGTTTACATTCTTCCAGTGACTATGCATGCTGTCCTGGTCATACCTGTTGGAAGGGAGAATTACCTTGTGAAAGGTGGTCTGAGGCACTACTGAAGCTTTGTCTTTCCCTTGGACTGGGCAGCTCTAGAGTTCCACTTGAACCCCAAACCTCTCTTATCCTTTTGAGAGGTAAATGAGTCTATCAGTGACAACACTGATCTGGGCTTTGAAAATTCAGCCATAACTTTCTCTCCTTAAGGAGCTTCTATTCAAGATCCATGATAACCTTGTTCGTCTGGCTGATGGTCCCAATTTGGATAATTGAGATTGTCTTCAGTTAGCTGACTTCCTCTTCCTCTGTGCTAGCAAGGGTGCTGACTCAGACTGCAGGGAAGCAACTTGCTGCATGGAGACAATCTCCTCAGCTTGTCTCTTGACAAACCTTTTGCTCCTCTTCAGAGCATCCAGAATTGCACTATATTTATCAATCAATTAATAATATATTTTCAGAATCTGAACCATCATCCTCACTGGAGGAAGGGGATGCTTCAGAGTCTGAGCCAGACTCATAGATAAAAGGAGAACTATGGATGGAATGTACCTCCTCAGGAATAACATTATCCAGATTTTCTTCTGATAAAGCCATGAGACTGAATTCCTCATCCTCTTCCCATTCACTGTCAACAGAGGACAATGAGGCCCTTATGTCAGATGGGGCAGCAAGATGATCAGTTCCTTCTTCAGTGGATATGAGACCAATGTAGGCCTCCTCTTCCTCTGATTCTGAAGACTCAGAATCACTGTCTGAAAGACTTACTTTCTTCTTGGCCAAAAACTCTTTTCAGTCTTTTTGTACCTGTGATGTTTTTTGCCTTCAGATTTCATTTGCTTGTTTCTCTTAACTTGACAGTCAGCAATGACATGTCCACTCCTGTTGCAACAGTAACAAACAAAATTAGTCTTAATATATTTGTTGTTTGGAGTCATATCTTTCCCCAGTGGTCATTTCTGAATTTGCCCTTGGTGGAGTAGGGCTTCTTTGAGGTGGAGCTAGAAGAGCCTTTGTTCTTCCATTGTCTCCTCCTGCTCAACAATTTCTTGAACTGCCTGGAGAACATTGCTAATTCTCCATCTGATAGTTCATTCCCAGAGGATGGGGTTCTGAGCATTTTGACTCAGCAACTCTCCTTGGAGGAGAAAGAGTCTTTTCCTTGCTTTTCTTGTGACTTCAGCTCTGAAGGCCACTGACTTCTCTTTATTGAGAGATCTGGCTGCATCCTCTTCAGCCTTCCTGGTGTTCGGCTGCATCTCATGGGATATCAGCTTCCCAAACAAGTTCTGAGGCAGAGTGCTGGCCAGGTTGCCAACTTCTCTGATGACACAGATCTTGATATCTCATTTCTTGTTTAGGAATCTCAAAAATTGTCATTTAGCTCATAATTAGTGAACTGTCTGTCATAGGTGATCAGACTCTTCACTATCATGAAGAACTTTTCATAGCATTCTGCTATGGAGTCCTTCTTGCCTTGTTTGAAGACCTCATATTGCTGATTTAGGGAATTTTCCTATCATCCATCAATTCTTCTGTTCTTCCATGTAAACAATGAGGAGTCTCACATTTCTTGGTTATGTTGCAGTGGACAAGGTTCTAGAAGGTGGAGTCATTTATGACACTGACAATGACTTTTGTGTCCTCTTGTCCATGGTTTCCAGGATGACCTCATCCTTGGTCATCTCAGAGTACTTTTTGGGAGTTTGGATATTTGCATCCAGGACAGATATCTTATGAGAATGAAAGGTCCCTCTTGGACAGTGATGAAAATCTTGGGTCTGAGCTTTCATGAATAGCCTGACCCTCTCTTTCCAAATCTCAAAATTTTTCTTCCTACAGATAGAGAGCTTTATGGAGCTCAACTCCTTGTGGTTCTCACCTGAACCCATGAAGTAAATCTTCAAACTCTTGGAGATCTGTTCAGGTGTTAAGTCCTTTTTGGACAACCTCTCTCTTATACCACTTGAAAGACTTTGTTTCAAGAGTAGCTATACACCTAAGGGGGTGAATATGTTTCTTAGGCTCCGTTTGAGGGGACTTATTTTCACTGGTCAAGCGGTCATGACCGCGTGAATCCGGACTTAAATAAGTCCCGGTTCATGCGGTCATGACCGCTTGACGGTGAAAATAAGTTCTTCCAACCCAACACAGCCTTAGTTTTGACTACTTTCTTAATTTAGTGTGTGAGTGTTAAGTTATTAGCTTGATTTCTAGAACACAAAACATCACACAAATATTATAGTGGTTCCCCAAGTATGAGTACATCACTGTCCATCCCACCCTTCTAACAGTGTGTTAGACAAGACAATCTTCTCCAATTCAGCTCAAAGATCTCTAGACTTCCTCCAAGTCCAACCCAGGCCACAACTCTATAACCCAGAGTAAATATTACTCCTACAGCCCTGTGATCCTCTGATCACCTACCTCAGACTTAATCAAAAGTCCTACACCTCACTCAGGTTAAGAGAATAACCCTACACTTAGAGAGATTAACTCTCCTAAACTCAGATCAAAATGATCCTACCTCAAACACACATGCCCTACCTCAGATCCACACAAGATCCTACCACTCAGCCTTTATATTACAGTCTTACAGCTCAGATCAAGAATGATCCTACCTCAGACATACAAGCTCTACCTCAGATCCACCACATGATCCTACCACTCAGCCTTTATATTTCAGGCTTACAACTCAGATCAAGAATGATCCTACCTCAGGCACACAGTCCCTATCTCAGATCCACTACATGATTCCACCATTCAGCCTTTATTTTCCAGGCTTACAACTCAGATCAAGACTGATCCTACAGAATGAGTAAGGTTATTGTTGTTGACTGACTCCAGAGAAAGTGTCCTCTTAGTCTGCCTTCTGAACTGAGTAAACTCAGCCCTATCTTCTTCACAACACCAAAAATAGATCCTCATGATTGTTCTGCTTGTGTGCTGAGAAGTAACTGCAGAGCACTGCCTCTTCAAGCCTAGATTTAATAGAGGTTAGAGCTTAGGCCTTGAAGATGAGCAGCAACTTTAAGCTTGCTCTGCTTTTCCTTTTTCAGAAAAGAATTTTGATATGCTGTTGAAGACTAGTTGAACCTTCAGTAATTAATTACTTCAACAGCTTACTCTTGTCAGTTGTTCACAGTCTTACAGCAAGAGCTTCTACTTGGCAATCTTCCACTTTGTCGAGAGTAAAAAGATGACCTCAAAATCTCTGTCTCCAAAGAGTATGTCTTCTCTTTCTCGAGACTCTACTTTTGTATCCTGTCGTCCAACGACACTTTGTGCCTTATGGACCACCGGAGTTGGTAACTGCAACACATCTTTTGGCATTTAATGTTGTACTAAAGACAAGCAGCGCCTTTTGTCATCTAGCGTGTATAACCCGCCACATTCAAATTCTTGATGACGTCAGCATGAATCAGAGCTTCTGGACAGCAAATATCAGACAATCTGCCTAGGCGTTGAGAGGCTCTGTCACTTAACGCAGAAACACTTAGCATATTTCTGTATCTTGAGGCGTCGAATGAATCTTCAACACTCAACGTTTTTATACTTGATCTTTAAATCAGTCGAGTAGGTGTTGAGTGAACTGACTTTAATCAACGCTTCTGTCCTTAGACAGATTCCTTAGATTGCAACACATGCTTTGACTGCATGGAGTTCTGTCAATGCTTTTTCTTCTTGGCGTTGAGTGAACTGTCTTCACTCGACGCTTTGGACTTAGACAGATTTCTTCTCAGCACCTCTGAGGCTTTGACTGTTTGAGCTTCTGTCAACTCCTTCAACCTTTTGGCGTTGAGTGAACTGCCTTCGCTCGACGCTTCTGGACTTAGACAAATTTCTTGTCTGCAACACTGAGGCTTTGACTGCTGAGCTTCTTTCAACTCCTTCAGCTCTTGGCGTTGAGTGAACTGCTTTCACTTGACACTTCTGGACTTAGCCAGATTTCTGCTTTGCC
The DNA here is from genome assembly GCA_039583875.1 of Platanthera guangdongensis. Lineage (NCBI taxonomy): Eukaryota > Viridiplantae > Streptophyta > Magnoliopsida > Asparagales > Orchidaceae > Platanthera > Platanthera guangdongensis. The sequence continues at coordinate 173,921,354 of CM077160.1, read as the reverse complement.
ATCATCCTGTCTTGAGTCCATCTGTCATTGTGACTTAGACTACATGTTACATCAGTGCAACAGAAGACAACCTGCATACATTGAACTTAGAGCATGCATCAGATACAATCATGTGTATACCATTGTCTTGTGGACATTCTTCAAATCTAGGACATTGTGATCAATGAACCCAACACTAATCTACTATATAAGTGTTTAATTGTATATGATTGTTGTCATTTGAGTCGCCTTCTCACCAAATGCCACACGGATCTCGACCTACTATGAAATAAGTGCTAGGAATTTTGGTTGAACCTTATGATGAATTTATTCTATTCAAGAAAAAAATTATAAAATTTTTTGAACAATTTTTTTAAAAACCACAATATTAGGCCGCCATTAGCCGCAATATTGGGCCGACATGTTCGACATGTCGGCCGCAATACTGGAGACCGCCAGATTTGACAAATGTGGCAAGTAACGTGACGATTTCTCCTCAAAAATGAAATGTCGGCCGACATGTCGGACATGTCAACAACAATCTACAAGCTTGTTTAGTGGGTGAGTGGAACTCATCGAGATGATTGGTGTTAAAAAAGAATCTTGATAGTGGGAAATTAAACTATTTAAATCCTTTTGTCCATATGGTGAGGGATTCTCCTATAGCGAATATAGAAGAGGTCTCGCCTATAGGCGAGTATAAGAAGGATCGCACATATGGGCGAGTATAAGATTGATCTCTCATATGGTCTTGTGCAAGAGTGATCTCGCCTCTTCGCTTGTCTTCCATTCTCCTTTGATGGGGCTTCTCCTGTCTTGGTCGATTGTCTTGTTTATTGTCGTGATTGGGGTGGCCCACCCTCGACGGATAGGGTTGTACACAATCCTTGTTTTTTGTGAGCCCTTAGGGAGGAAAGAAACATCCAACCCTATTTAACGAACTGCGCCCCTTGGATTGGTGCTTTGCTGAGTAACAAGTTATTAGTTCTCGTTACTTTATAAATAAGGGGAGTGGTTCCCCCGTGAATATATTCCTGACGATTGGTTGGCTTGATGATTACTGCTTCATCAGAAGTTACCGAAAAGACTGCTCGCTTCCTGAATATTTTGAAGCGTCGTCCTTCTGGCCATGGACGAAGTCGCGAAGGAGGTGAGAAGAGGGAACCTAAGAGTAGAAAGATTTCTCTGCTCCAGAGAAGGTGATCTCGACCGGAGGTGGGCCTCCAGATGGGAGTGAGTCAAGACCTTCATATGCAGTTCGAGAGGCCCTAAATCTTTTCGGTTGGGGACCTCATGATGATGTTCCAGCTCAGGTTTAGACTAAGCTCGCCCCGCCAGGCCAACTCGCATTTTCTTAGTTTCGTGCGAAATGCCTATTCTGATCACTCTACTTTTCTCTTGAACTCATGCAGCTTCTGTCCTCGGTGAGACAAACGAGGAATCTTCTTCTAGGGAACCCTCCTCCGCCGAGCGAATACTGTCTCGTCTTCCGACGAACTTCTGGGGACCAAGTCCCTCAATAGACTGATCTTGTGTGATGACGTTGCCCTTGACCTGTACCACTGCAAGGTTTTTCCCTCCGCAAGACCTTAGACCGCTCCTCCGCGGGAGGTGCCCGCCATTCCAACCGTACCCCCGACGAGTAAGCTCTCAGCAACCCTGCGCACGCCTCTATAAGCCGCCCTCCAACGAACGCAATTCTAATTGCCGAGCCTTCTAGCCGTCCTCCTTCTCGTGCTCCTGCAAGATATCCGAATTGCCGAGCCTTCTAGCCGTCCATAACCTCTGACATAGTTTCAAGCACTGAAATAGTTTCAGAAATGGTGTACAATGATGAAGATATCTGGATGCGCGGAGGCTCCATCATGCAACGCCCAATAATGCGCGATGTTTCAGCTTTCTCATCCATCGTCGAACTCCTCGCTTTCTTGTTTGTCATCTTGTTTTTTTCCTTGGTTGTCCGTTTTCCCTCACATCAACAGAATTTGGAGACTCGTTATGTTTTGTGTGCCATCTCCAGTAGACAAGTCATGTTCATCAATTGATTCATGCTCGAAATTCCTAGAACTTGGAGCCCGAGCAAGATCTCCAGATGCTACGATCTGGCCAAACATCATATATAGTTTTCTTCTAACACAGAGGATATCCAGAAAAGCTGAAACTTTATAGCATTCAGAAGAACATGACATGAAAATGAATATATATTAAGAAAAATAACATCCACAAAAGTATAGTAAAAAATCAATATTAAAAAAACATACTTTTAGGCGTTCTTTTCACCAATCTTTTGGAGCAACAATAATTTTGCGAATTGGATCCCCCATCTCACGGTCCTTAAGCTCTCGCTATAACTTCCAATCTTTTTTCAACTGATACCATTTGTTTTTCATTTGATTTCGATCATACGACTTACCCGTGCGAGCAAAGAAATTTGTTGTTAGGTTGGTCCACCCATCCCTACTAAAGTGTGTGGTTGGCGATTGCCCAACAATATTTCTTTCAAGCACAAGTCGCAAAAAACCAAAACGTTGTTGGCCTCCCAATTTGCTCTAACACCACCTTCTTTATGTTTACCCTAAGCCTACACAAATCTACACATACAATCACCACATTCACTATAAAAAGAGCGCACAATCCTACACAATCCTACACAAATCTACAATAAATACACATTACCGTACACACACACACACAAACACACACAACACATACACACACACTCACAAACAACAACACACATTCATACACTGAACACACACACACACACTCACACATTCACACACAAACACACTGTACACAGCACATATACATACATACACTGCGCACACGCACAACACATACACACACTCACAAACCAAACACATTACACGCACATACACACACTCACACTCACAAAGGAACACATTCACACACTCACACTCACAAATGGAACACATTCCACACACACACACACTACATACACTGAACACACACAGCCCACACACACTCACACACACACACACACTACATACACTGAACACACACAGCCCACACACACTCACACACACACACACACTTACACTCACAACGAAACACATTACATACACTGAACACATTACACCACACAATCACACACACAATCACAGCACATACATTGAACATATTACACACACAATCACAACACATTACACTGAACACATTACACACACAATCACAACACATACACTGAACACATTACACACACAATCACAACACATACACTGAACACATTACACAACAATCACAACACATACACTGAACACATTACACAACAATCACAACACATACATTGAACACATTACACACACACAATCACGGCACATACACACACAATCACAGAACATACACACACAATCACAACACACAATCACAACAAACACACAATCACAGTACATACACACACACAATCACAAACCAAACACATTACGCACATACAAAAATCACAAACCTACTCATGGCCTATAAAAATTACATTCATTGAAATTTTCACAAAAATGCCAAAGAATCATAAGTTTGAAAGGGGAAAAAGATATACATGCTGACTTTCACTACTGCAGTTCAGGGAACAAGAATCAATCTACATGTAGAGGAGCGGGAGCAAATTTGGGCTCACTGCTGCAGATTTGAATGAGAAAGAGAGGTGAGATATGATATTTGTAAAAATAGGGCAAATGCAAAGCTTTGAATGACATCAAGCTCAAAGCTTTTGAGGAATGACATCAAGCTCAAAGCTTTGATGAATGGCAAAAAAGATGCAGAAATCAAAAGGAGGGTGTACGTGGCCGTCTTCAGGCAGTAGATCAAGAAAAGCAAGTCGAGAAGATGCATAAATCAAAAGCAAATCGGGGAGGCTGACGCAAGTCGTGGATGCCGCCAGAGTCGCGAGTGCCCAATGCTGTCGGAGAAGATGTGTCAGAGTTCTTCCTCGCAACATGAGAGAGGGCGGAAGAGTCGCGATAGGAGCTGAGCGGAGAGCCCTAAACACGACGAAATGGAGGCATCAGACAGGGTTTCGGCACGCAAAAATTTTCAAGCCACAATGTTTAGGAGCGATTCAAAAAAGAAGTGCAAAAACATATGAAAAAATGAGCGCTGTACGTTTTAAGAAAACGGATTGGAGTTAAACGGAATACCAAATGAGGCCTTGATTGCTTACAAAGTTAAAATGATATAAAACATTTAATTTAATAAGAACATAAATATATATATTCTGGAGTGGTGCGATAGTCGACAAAAACTCTGCAAATTTCAGAAGTAATAAAGTTGTACTTGAGAATGTATCGATGCTCCAAATAACATTTTTACATAAGTGACAAAAAGTTTGGATTTTCAAGTCCAACTTTCACCCATGTTTTTCAATAATGCATTGCGAAGACCATCAATATCATCAAAATAAAGCTGAAAATAATAGACTATTAATTAATAATTAACTAAAAAAACACAGTATGTAATAACTAATAACAATGTTGTTTACATTTAATTCTTTCCATAATTGATTTTTAAGGTGTTTATTAACTTCCTTCCATTTAACATATGTAATTGACACATGATACTTCACTAGAGAACCCGTAAAACTCATCAATATATTTGTGTTAGGATCAGGAATAATGCGGTCATCATCATTCACAAAAATATTAAAGCTTATTCCCCTCTAGCCTAAGCTTATTCAATTTATTCATTTTAGTGGTTCCTCTTGTTGACTTTGATGAAGATCTTTTAGAATCCATTTTCCTGTAATAATAAATGCCTAACAAAATCCTAAACCATCCAAAAACCCTAAATTAAATTCATACAAAAAAGCAATGATATTGATGTACTATCACACAATCACACATATAAACATATATGTTAGTGCTAATATAAAAGCACTAGGAACTAGGAAGGAGACTCAAGTCACTCATCAAAGCTTCAGTTAATCAGTTGGCTAGACATATGAAATAACAGTTACACATAAATAATTAAATACATAATTAATATTGCAACATTCAACTTAGTGATCAAGTATAAAAAAGGCACTAACATAGTAACATTAATATGGATGATATAGGATCTCATGCTCAAAACCATTTGTCCTTTCTTCTAAGAGCTCATAATTCATAAAGGAAACACCTTTATAGTACAACACAGTCAACACTATGACAAGACAGTGAAATAAATAAGTGAGAAAAATGAAGACATGATATACCAAAATGAGAGAAGGATTGGAGGAGACGTGTGTTTCAGATTTGAGGTAGATGTCTGGCACAATCAAACCAACATATGTTCTGTCGAAGAAGAATCATCAAATTGAAGCAAAGGAGGGCAGAAATTTCATAAAATCGCCAGAGGGTTTTCACAGAGGCTGTAGAGTAAAACCTAAAAAGTCGAGGTAAAAACAAAAAGTTACGGTTCACGATTTTAAAACAGATAGAATAGACTGCGGTTTTTATAAAAACCGCAGTCCATTCTAGGTGAGGGTACAGACTGCGGTTTATAAAAACCGCAGTCCATTCTAGTATAGAGAACCACAATCTATTCCCTATTTTTTAAAAAAAATAAGGCGTCCAACGACTTGTGCACAATTGGGCGCATGTACGTCTAGGCGATGCCATGACAAGAATGGTCATTTCTTGCTTGATTTCTACCAGAAGATGGTCGGGGTGGTCTGGCGGAGCCATCAAGCCCAGTGGAGGGCAGAGACGTCGAGTCCCACAATGACGGTAGAAACCTTGTCCTCCTCGGGTGTGTGGTGGAGATCTAAGTACTGTTCTGCCTTAGCAATCCACCCAATCGGGTCTACTCCGCAAAGGTGGGAGGATCCAAGGCAAGGGCTGGGCGTCCGGGGGGAAGAGGGGGTGTGATGTCCCCGATGTGCGGAAGTGGTGCCGTCCCCAAGATTGACGTGGCGGTGGTCGGGCACGCGGGTCCGCTGGCGGAAGAGGCAGCGGGAGGTTGTAACGCATCAAGCTTTGCGTGGATGGCGAGCAAGGAGGCCTGTAAGGAGGCCATGATGGACTCCTGGGTGCTAACGCGACGTAGGAGGGCTCGTTGGCGTCCTCCGATGGTGCCTCGATGGTGGAACGGGTGTTCGGTATCATTGCCACAGAAGGAAGGGCGGCAACGGCGGCACGGTGCGGGCTGTACGGGTGCAGACTGGTCGGCGCGGCAGAGGCACTGCGTCCTGTTGCGGTTGCGGACAGGGTGGTGCGACCAGGTGGTGCGCGGCAGAATTGGAGCCGGGGGGAGCACGGGGCAGCGACTTTGATACGGCCCGCAGGGCAGCGGTCGGGACGCGACGCAAATGGAGGTGCGGGGCGCGGTGTAGGGCAGGGACGCGGGAGCGGTGCGGGTCGCGGACTTGGCGTGGGCTTCGACTGGCGATGGTACTCCGACGGCAGCGAGGCAGGCGATGGCAGGCCAACTGGCAGGTCGGGACCAATTGTTGGGGTAGGGGAGATCGGCGGCTAAGGGAAAGAGAGAGAGAGAGGGAGAGAAAGAGGAAGGGAGGAGGGATTAGAGTTTAGAGGAGAAAGAGAAAACACACATTCATTCCAGGATGAAAATAGTACAGGGCTTACACGTCCTCTTATAGCGATGAGGAGCAAATACAAAAGGAAATTCGGAAATCAGGACATACGAAGATACTAAAAATGACCCAAGCAAAGAAAACAACAAATAAAACGTCTCAAGCAAACGAAGCAACCAATAAATTACTAATTATCTTCCGCGGGAATGGTTGGGCCATCTGATATACACGCCTGACATGTGTAAACTTTCCAAGGAGGGTCGTCGTCGTGTAGCTCCGTAACACAATGTGGAGAAGGCTGACAAATATTACTGTCTTTCTCCTTGTTGTCCTCTTAGTTGCATACCTCCATGCTCTCATTGTGATCAAGACATCTATTTGTGAGATATTTTTTCCATGCATTACACCTACCTTGTCGTTAAATTTATGCTTTTTTCTTTTGAAATTTTTGAAGATAGTTTGAATCGCCTGTGTTGAGTTTGCTGACTGTTGTGCCTTCCTATCTTTCTAACCTAGCATTCTACTAGAATCTTCTGCATTCCTGGCCTTCTCACTTAGTCATACAATGCCATAAGTATTTCACATCTTATTGCCTTTATTGCTTGTAATGTTACTAGTCGGGCGACTCTACTGATACTGATATTTATTTTCCTAGTTACTCATCCTCTACTTCTAGACTCATGTGCATATGACAGATATTTCTTTGACTCTAGTCATGGTCGAATTCAGTATCACCTATATATCATGTCTTATTTTCAATAATGTTCAACACACTACTAATAATGTACAAGCTTATTGTCTATTAGACTATTGGAGTATTGGTGCTTTAACTTGCCATGAGCTATAATATTTCCCCCTTTTCATATACTTTATTTTTCATGACCCATGTGGGAGGGTAGTTTTTGGCAGTGAGCATGAGAGTTTGGGGCTATATTACTATAAAGCCTGAAAAGAGCTTATGCTCTGATGAAAATAGGGTGGAGCTTTATGTTTAGGGTTAATGCGGCTATTGCTCTCCTTTTAAAGGCCATTCAGTGCAACATTTCATTAGTGTTTAGTAGTGTTTGAGTTTGCTTGGCCGTATGATACTGATTACGGTGCGCCCTTGCTTCAGTTACGAGGCTCACTTCACCTTGTGTGGTTATTGCTCTTCTTTTTAGCGGCCCTTACATCAATAGATGTTAAGTTTTTTCCTTTCTTTGAGCTACTTGATGAAACGGTCTACTGCCCTTATCTCTAACTTAAGGGGCAGAGAAAGGAAGGTATGCCTCTGTTTCTAAGCTATTTGTGGTTTCAAGAAGTTGCCTAAAACATGGTTTCTAAATTTTAAGGCGCTGGTTTGTGGTGGGGTCACAAATTAAAAATTAATAATATCGTTTAAAACCGATATTAGCAGATGTGCTGTTTTACTGTTTTATTATAATGATATTGTGGTAGGTGTTGGTCAGACGTTTATTATCAATTCAAGAAATCCTGGGAATCTTGTTTGACATAAATTTTTGGCGTGGTGCAATATTTTTTTCTATAGATCTCTAGATCATCATAGGTATCTCTGCAAAGCAACACAAATATGCATTGGATCTTCATTTTGATGCATGTTTGTTGAAACAAACCCGCACATAAACTTACGAATTCTTATCTTTCGTTTTGTGCAAATGTTGAAGACCTTTTGAGTGATGTTCATATGTACAGGAGGCTGATTGGAAAACTTATTTGCTTGACCTTTACTTGTCCTGAATCCTGATATTGTGATTGGTGTGAGTTTGGTGTCATAAGTTATGCATATTCTTCACTCTTTTCACCTGACCGCTAATGATAGGATATTTAGGTATATTAAGGCACATCCCGTGAAATTTCATATAGCTCTCTGTCGCTGAGAGGGTTGGAGATTCATGGATGTTGATTAGGATGGGAACTCTTCTGATAGATGATCCACATTTGGATATTATGCTTCTGTTGGAGGCATCTTTGTCTCTTGAGTAAGAAACAATTAGTAGTTATCCTATTTAATGAGGAAATTGAATATTGAGTTCTTACCTATGGTGCATGCAAGATTGTATAATTTTGATCCATCATTATTGAGTTGAGTTTTACTATGACTTCGATGATATCTCTTTCATGTGACAATCATATCACTATTCAAATTTATAATGATTTTGTGTCATAAGCTATGGAAACTACTTACTCTAGCCACTTGACCGCTATTAGCAGATTATTTAAATAGATTAAGGAACATCCAGAAAATATATCATATATAATGCTTATGATCACTTGGAGGTTTACAGATTCATGGATGTTGCTTAGGCTGTGTAGTATTTTTAGTATTTTTGATATTTGGATATTGTGCTTCCATTAGAGTCATCCGGGTCTCTTTGAGGAGCAAGAAACAATTAGTAATAGCTCCTGTTAGTGAAGAAGTTGAATATGGATCTTTTACTTGGGAGAATACAAGATTGCATGACTTACATCCATCATCATTGTTGAACCCGGAAATCACAGTTCAAGAGGAGTGCAGACCAATGTGGGTAGCTTGCACTTCTTCCGAATTAGAATGCTAAGTCGGGCACTCAGAGCAAAGAATCTCACTCACAAAAGGTGGAAAAGTAAGAACAGACCCCGCGAGCTGCAGCGAGTAGGTCCGCCACACACCCGAAAGATCTAAAAAGAGCTTTCTCTCCCAATCCAATGCAAAGCCGGGCACCTTGGAGGGCACTTGAGAGCACCAGATTGTAAACCTGGAAACCACAATGAACATCGTGCTTGAGCTCTCGCCAACCAGAACCAGCCAAAGGAGAGAGAAGCCAAAAGGGAGTCCTCTCCAAAGGTGCCATTGGGGTCTATTTATAGTTTTCTTAAAATGGTTTGTGGATAGCAAAATCTCCGCCTTTTTGTTTTACTAATGGTATCCCAAATTAATCTGCCAACATCGAATCATGCTGTTTGGAGTGGCTAATGGCATGCCAAAATGAGATTTCCTGGAGAAAAAGGTCACAACACACATAGGCGAGTCCATGCCATTCTATCCCTGCTTGCCTGGGGTGGCGAGTGCTCGATGAGGCTGGGACTCGCCACTCTCCCTGAAACAGGGTGGGTGCGGGCTCGTTAACCCCACTCGCCCCTCTGACTCACCCGGTCCTGGCCTCCCCGACCGCTTGATGGCTTGATGAATTCACTCGACAAATACATGGTTGCACAATCATGTAATTGAGTTTTGTTGTGACTTAACTGATATCTCATTTATTCCAATGATTTTGTTCTTTCTGTGAGGACAAAATATTTTAAGATGAATATTCACTTTGATCCTGTGAATATCACCATCTCATAGTGTCTTTTGTTTCTTTTTTTGACCATCTCCCGGTTCTTTTCACCAATCAAGCTTGTTGGTCCTAACATTTGGTGTGATCTCTTTCATTGGCTTGTTCATTGTGATTCTTTACTCTCAATCCCGAGCCAGAATAACACCCAGATGGAATTACATGAGATTTCTATTACTAGCTTGAAGAGAAGTGTTGAACCATGTATTTTTTGTTCGCGAGTTGTATTGAATTTTATTATTTTCACTTGCATTATATTCTTTTACATTTTCTAATTCCTATGGATTTGTCTTTTTAGGTGATTGTCTTGTAATTTTAGATATTTTCTCTATAACTTATAATTTCAGATTATTTTTCCTGAATAATGGAAAGAGAGTGTGTGTGTGAAATAAACACACCTATTTACAATAATTTTGACACTACAATATTTGCTGGCATGATTGCATTACTTGGAACTTTGACCTTGCATGAGATGAAAGGCATAACAATTTGCATCCTCTATTTACTTATGACTGTGAGTAGTATGTTACATTAGGTATTTTTTAATGAGAAGTTGAATAAGGACAGTACATCCATGTTCTTCAGTCCAGAAGTATTTAATTTGAGAGATAGGATGTACTTCTTCGTTGTACTTATTCCCAATAAATCTCGTGGATTTTTTCTTTCTTTTTTTCTTGTGGTCTCTTTGTTTGGTTCCTACGCGCCTATTATTGTAAATAAAAGCCACTAATCTTAGATTTGAAATTGCCAACTTGTTTTATTTAAGTTTCCTATCCAGATATTGTGTTTTGTGTACCTTTTTCAGCCTCATTTAGAGTCTATAGTTATCTTACATACTCCCTCGGCAAGATCCCATCATCAACTAGCCATGTCGTTTGAATTAATAGGCTATTTTAGTTCTTATTTACTGTGTCTAGGTATTCATATAAAAGAGTTTTATATAATGTTGGGGTTAACATATCTGTTGTACGATAGTCTTCAGCCATGTGTTGGGTGGGGGAACTAACCCCGGAGTTATACTGCTTGTAATATTATTTTGTTCATAATGTGTTAGGCTCATTGTTTCGGCGGTGGCGGATCGATCCGGCGGGTGGAAACGGAGTGTTCGAAACGGAGGGGGGAGGTGGCTGCTCCAAACGGAGCTTTTTGGGGCGTTTCTCAAGGCGGGCGGGTGGAAACGGAGCAAACGCCGCCGGAGGTCATTTGTTTACCCGCCTTCCGGCGGCGTTTGCCCAAAACGAAGCTCTGAAACGCCCAACAAATAGAGCCTTAATCTCCTCTTTTCCAGTTCCCCAAATCTTGTGTTCTAACATGCTATTTATTTTTCGTACAAGAGGTCGTGCGCTTTAGTTCTCTGCATTGCAAATATTTTCTCTTCATGGAACATCAAATCATATATGGTAGCAAGTCTATGTAAGTGTTACCACCTCCTGCAGGGATCGCCGGTGGCCCTGCTCTAGAGGAGGACACAAACTCATAAACTATCCTTAAGCTAATCAAAAACTATCAAATATCTTCATTAAAAAACTTAATTATCGTTACATCTGTTTTTATATCCTTTCACATATATCCGTTACACAAAAAGAGCCGTTAGGCTTAAAAGCTATAATACGGACACTTCTGGAAGATTATTGATAGCCATTGGATTGGCATCCTCCAGCTCATCTGGCCTATATCCACTGGATATTATAATGTCCTCTGTTCTAATCATCTGGACCGTCTGCTGCTTTGTATTCCCGATCATGGCCATTAGAAATTGTGTAGCGGAGTAGTACCGCTACACTTCCTGCCCTCCTTGAGAAATGTGCATGGCCTTCTTATTAACCCTTTGTGTTGCTCCGCCGTCTGCATCTAGGGTTTCAGAGAGAGAGAGAGTGGCCATTCCAACCCGGGAGGTATGGAAAAAATCAAGTTCATGCCTGAAATCGCCGGAGGAGAGTTGATACTCGCCGGCGGGGAGGCGCCATCTTCTGTTCATTTTGCTTCGTTTCGATGTCCGAAGCCATCCTGGAGTCAACGTCCTGCAGGTATGGATCTCTTCTTCCTGTGTTGGAGCTTCGGTTGTTTGAGAGATGTGAGGTTGAGGCGTGAGATGTTATGGATCTTCCCTTTCTGGAGTATTTGTTGTTTCTGTGACCGCAAAAATAGGAGCTGCACCCTCTGAGCTGGAATGTAATTGTGTGTGGGGAATGTTTGTAATCGACTCCAGCGGCTTCTGTTTTTGGTTGTTTTCCTGCATCATAGGACAAGTTAGGAAGTTTTTATGTGGAAGGGTGGGCAGTAGTTGAGGATCAATTTTTTCCGCGCCATGAACTATCCTCAGGTGCTAAACCCTTCCACTGAATTAGATATTGGAGTTGAGGCTTGCCTTGAGACCATACTGTGCGTTCATCCAGGATGGACAAAATTTCGTGAACTGGCTGCGTTATTAAAAAATATGTCCGGCAGTTCATGAACTTGTAGTGTCGTGGAAGGAGCGTAGTATGGTTTCAAAAGTGCAACATGAATACTGGATGGATTTTTGCATGGTTTGGTAATTTTAAGCGATATGTTGTTTGACCAATACGTTCGGCAATAGTAAAGGTGCTGTAGTATTTAAGGTTGAAGCGTGTATTGGCGTGTGATTTTAGACTTAATTGTCGATATGGTTGGAGTTTTAAAAGGACCTGGTCTCCGATTTGAAATGTTCTGTCCAGGCGATGGCGATCAGCTTGTGTTTCATTCGATTTTGGCTTGTGCTAAATTATCTTTTAAATGCGCCAATAAAGTATCACGATCTTTCAAATCCTCCTGGATAGCCTGGATATGGCTCGCACCTGTAAAATATTGCAGAAAACTCGGAGGTAGCCGGCCGAACATTGCCTCGAACGGAGTCATACCAGCAGAAGAATGAAAGGAAGTGTTGTAGTGATATTCTACCCATGATAATAGAGAGGTCCATTTCCTAGGGTTTTGATGCGCGAAGAGTCGTAAGTATTGATTAATACACCTATTCACCCGCTCTGTTTGTCCTTCGGTTTGTGGGTGGTAGGCTGTGGAATATTTTAGTGTAGTCCCATTTGTTTAAAAAGTTCTGTCCAAAAAGCACCAAGAAAAATTGAGTCTCTATCTGAAACTATTGTTTCTGGCATCCCGTGTAGCTTACCGCAGGTTTCCCAAAAAATTGTGGCCACTCGAGAACCCGTGGCGCCAGAGGGAATGGGTGCAAAATGCGCGGCTTTAGATAATCTATCGACCACTACCAAGATTTCAGTGTAATCTTTAGATTTGGGAAGGTGTGTGTGATGAAGTCTAGGGTGATATCCGCCCATATTTAGCTGGTATGGGAAGTGGTTGTAGTAGTCTGAATGGTAAGTCTGTTCTTGTTTGGCTTTCTGACATAAATCACATCGTTTAATATAAGCTTTAACGTCTGCTGGTATGTTGGGCCAGTAAAAATAAGTGGTTATTCGTTTTATTGTTGCTAAGACTCCAGAGGGCCCCCACTCTTCTGATTATGTGTTTCATAGATAATTAATTGTCTAATTGGGCCTAGAGGAATGTATAGTCGATTTTGATGAAACAAAGTTGTATTACGTAATGTCCATTTTGGAATATCGGGGGGCGTATTCTTTAATTGGGACAAAATTTGTTTGCGCTAAGGGGTCGGTCGAGTAATATTTATCCAGTTGTCTAAACATGTGAATATTAGGGTGTGAAATAAAGGAGTTGAATGAAAGGACTGGTGTTTCAGAGAGGCGGGATAAGGCATGCTACCTTATTCTGAAGTCCGTGTTTATATTGTATTTTAAAGTCAAAGCCCATAATTTTTGTGAGGAATTTTTCTTGGGCTGGTGTGTTAAGTAATTGAGTGGTTAAATTGTGTAATGTATTGTGGTCTGTCCGTATAATAAAAGGAGTCCCTAGTAGGTAGTGTCGCCATTTATGGAAGGCTGCAGATATAGCTAATAATTCTCGGTCATAGGTAGATTTGTTCTGATCTCAGGGTGATAATTTTTTACTAAAATATTCTATTGGGTGGTCATTTTGAGACAGAACAGCTCCTATTCCTGTTGTGGACGCATCTGTTTCAACTGTGAAAGGTTGATTGAAATTTGGTAATGTCAGCACGGGTTCAGAAGATAATAATGTTTTTATTGTCTCGAAGGCCTGTGTGGCTGTAGGGGTCCATAAAAATTTGTTTTTTACTAATAAATCAGTCATTTGTGCTAAAATTGTTGCGTAATTTGGGATAAACCGTCCATAGTACCATGCCAACCCTAAAAATGAACGTAATTGTTTAACTGTTGCAGGTATGGGCCAGTTTTGTATCGCAGCTATTTTATCGGTTGTTGGTTGGACTCGATTTTTAGAAATAATATGCCCGAGAATTCGATGGAGGGAACGCCAAAGGAGCATTTACTTTTTTTTGACAAATAAGGTGTTTTCTTTCAAAAGTTTGAACACTATTCTCAAATGGTTTACATTTGAAATGATATCCGGACTATAGACTATGATGTCGTTGAAGAATATCACAATGAACTTCCGTAAGTAATCCTTAAAAATGGAATTCATTAACGATTGGAAAGTTGCCGGTGCATTAGCTAATCCGAAGGGTATAACGATATATTAAAAAAGACCATGATGAGTTCGAAAAGCTGTTTTTGATATGTCATCTGGATGCATCCGCACCTGATGGTACCCGGACTGTAAATCTAATTAGAAAATATGGTGACACTATGAAGTTTATCTAACAACTCATCGATGGTTGGCATTGGGTAGGAATCCTTTAAAGTGATTGCGTTTAGGGCTCTATAATCCACACACAATCTCCAAGTACCATCTTTTATTTTAACTAAGAGGACTGGTGAACTATATGGTGAGCAACTTGGTCTAATAAGTCCATTTTTAAGTAATTCGGCTATCAATTTTTCTATTTCAGTTTTTGTACATGAGGGTACCTGTAGGATCGCGCTTTTGAAATTAGTCGGGTGTTGTTAGGTTAATTCTATGATCCTGAGGTCGTTGAGGTGGAAGGTTCTGAGGTATGGAAAAAAGTGATTCGTATTTACTTAATAATGTAGTAATCTGTATAGGCATATTATTGAGTTGTGGTGTATTAACCTCGGTCTGAATGAAACACAAGGCCAATGCCGAGATTGAGTTTTGTTTCCGGGTTTTGTTGAGTTGGGTATTTGAGAGGACATTAGTATCAAAATGTGTTAGTCCGTGTAAAGTAATCTTGGTGGTTCCCTGTGTGAATGACATCTCTTTGGTAGCAAAATTTGTTGTTATTGGGCCTAGAGTCTCCATCCAGTCATATCCTAACACTAGGTCAGACCCCTTTAGGTCAATGACAAATAAAACAATTTGGAAAATATGTCCCTGAATTTCTATATATGTTGTACATTTCCCTGAACAAGCCAGTTTTGCTCCATTACCAACTGATACCGAGAAAGGCTTAATGACACTTATTCGAAGGTTGGAGAACTTGACGGTTTTGGGTGAAATAAAGTTATTCGTGCTACCCCCATCAATTAAAATGTGGCAATAAACTTGTTATTAATTGTGCCAATAATACGAAAAGATCTGGAACAATAGGAACCAATAAATGCATTAAATGTTATGGTAGAGGAGGGTTGATCAGGGGAGTAGTGTCAGATTCATCAGAGGAATCTGTTTTGTGTTGGTGTTCTTCCATTATATAAAGGCGTGCCCGATTTTTACATTTGTGACCTGGGAAGAATTTGTCGTCGCAAGTATAACAAAGGCCTTTATCTCGTTTAAGTTGCAGTTCTTCAGGAGATAGTCGTTATACTAGAGGTCGTGTCGGTGTTTTATTATTAGATATTGTAATTTGTCGGTTGACATTAGTTCGTGCGTATGTCTTTTGTAGGTGAGGATTGTCAGCATCTTGTTCCGCGTAAAGACGGGCTAGTTTAAAAGCATGGTGAGGGGTGTGTGGGTTTTGGGCAATGACTTGTCGTTTAATCTGTGGTTGTAAACTGACACAAATGTATTTATCAAAAAGGTTGGACCATAATTTGGTATTTGGGATGATAGCTCCTCAAATTGGTCTTGGTAATTAGCTACCGAGCCAGTTTGAGTAAGCTTGGTGATCCTTCCCATTGGTTCTTCATAATCAGAAGGCCAAATCGATCATGAATTGCTTTTTTAATCATATTCCAATCGTATGGAAAATTAGATCGTATTAAGCACTAAAACCATCTCGAAGCTG
This sequence comes from Platanthera guangdongensis, assembly GCA_039583875.1. Classification (NCBI taxonomy): domain Eukaryota; kingdom Viridiplantae; phylum Streptophyta; class Magnoliopsida; order Asparagales; family Orchidaceae; genus Platanthera; species Platanthera guangdongensis. The sequence goes on along the minus strand of CM077160.1, from coordinate 173,905,321 downwards.
GTTTGTCCAAATGTAAAGATGCAATAAAAACAAATTCATTTGGAGCGGTCAGATTATACCTGAAGTAGGATTCCGCTTGGTATAGCCAATCAGTAGGATCTCCTTTGGAGAATCGTGGAAAATTAAGACTTACGTGGTTCTGGGACGGCTGTCCTGAAGCTTGAAAATATTGTTTGTCGTGGTAATTGGTCCTGTAATCATTGTGGTGACCATACGGATTGTAAATCGGTGGCGGAAAAACTGCTGATGGAAATTGAAATTCTGGTCTGGGAAACTGAGATCCTGGCGGTGGAAAAACTGGTGGATCATATGGGTACTGGCCTTGCTGGGTTTGTCGTCCAAATGACATTTGATCTGGCCTGTCTTCATGTTGAAAACAAGCATTATTGTACGTGCGTGGATATGTTAATTCTTGTCCTTGTAAATTTCTTCCCGATGAAATGATATTCTGGTGATCATATGAGGGAAAATTTTGCTGGATTCGTGATTCTTGAAACTTCCCATAGATGATTGCATTGGGTGTCTTGCATGATCAAGACCCGGTGGTGGGTTGCCCGATGAGGAGATGCCTGGGGACCCGAGCACTTCATGGCGGCCTGGCTGTGATGAAGGGCCTGGGTCAAAATTCTGAGCCGGGAACCGTTGTGCTCGATTCCCTATGCCGGCCGGATCTGAGGGTGTGGCAAGAAGAGTAATCGAACGTTGGATTTCTGTGAGTCTTTGGTCGATATCCCGTTGAACACCTAAAAGATCACGTTTGAGATCCTCCCGTACTGCTGAAATGTTGGCATCGAGAACTTCTTGACGAGTTTCCAGTTCGTTGAGGAGTTCGTCGCGCAGATCCTGGTGGCTGGAGGCCTTGACGGCCTTCTCCTTGCTCTTAGAAGCACCTCCGGTCATCTTTCTTAATGAAGACGACGGAGATCTCAACGAGAGCACCAATTGTTACCACGTCCTGCAGGGATCGCCGGTGGCCCTGCTCTAGAGGAGGACACAACTCATAAACTATCCTTAAGCTAATAAAAAACTATCAAATATCTTCATTAAAAAACTTAATTATCTTTACATCTGTTTTTATATCCTTTCACATATATCCGTTACACAAAAGAACTGTTAGACTTAAAAGCTATAATACGGACACTTCTGGAAGATTATTGATAGTCGTTGGATTGGCATCCTCCAGCTCATCTGGCCTATATCCACTGGATATTATAAGGTCCTCTGTTCTAATCATCTGGACCGTCCGCTGCTTTGTATTCCCGATCATGGCCATTAGAAATTGTGTAGCGGAGTAGTACCGCTACAGTAAGTTGGTATGACTAATAGAAGATTGATTAAAATGATAGAACTGTATTTGCATATAGGTGGGAATTTGTAAAGTAAGAAATTATGTGGGTAATTGTTTGATGGAATTTATATTTGTGCCGCTAAGAAAATATAATGCTCTATTTTATAGAATTTGATTTATCTTCTTTTATCTTGCTTGGGCCTTTCTAATACTTTATTGCTCCTTTTATTCTAACATTTTTTCAGTTTATTACTAATTTCTATATCTAAGAAAACCAGCATTCTTCTTGCGCACATGGAGTGAGTCTGATTAGTCTTTTCTAACATTGTTGTCTTATGGGTGGCAGCGGCAAGGGCTTTGGATATGCTGAATTTTACCCCGCTTAATAATAAGCCAATTCGGATTATGTACTCAAATCGAGATCCTAGTGCGCGCAAAAGTGGCACTGCAAACATATTTATCAAGGTCTGTGCAAGCAAATTTTTTTCCTGTTTTGTTGAGCTTTTTAGACTGAATGATTTTATAGTTGCCCACTTTTTCACTTGGAAATAACTAATATGATAAATTGTTCATTCTCCAGAATCTAGATAAGGCGATAGACAACAAAGCCCTTCAAGATACATTTTCTACATTTGGTAACATTCTTTCATGTAAGGTGGCTACAGATCCTTCTGGTCAGTCAAAAGGATACGGTTTTGTTCAGTTTGATCGAGAGGAAGCTGCACAAAATGCAATTGAAAAGTTAAATGGTATGCTTTTGAATGATAAACAAGTGTATGTTGGACCTTTTCTACGCAGGCATGAAAGGGATAACTATTTTTTCAAGACAAAATTCAATAATGTCTTCGTCAAAAATCTGTCCAACTCCACAACTGAAGATGATTTAGCAAGAATTTTTGGTGAATATGGGAAAATGACCAGCATTATCGTGATGAGAGAGCAAGATGGAAAATCCAAGTGCTTTGGGTTTGTCAATTTTGAGAATCCAGATGATGCTGCACGGGCAGTTCAAGAACTTAATGGGAAAAAAATTGATGATAAGGATTGGTATGTTGGCAGAGCACAAAAGAAAGCTGAAAGAGAGCAAGAACTGAAAGTGAGATTTGAGCAAAGCATGAAGGAAACTGCAGATAAAAATCAAGGAGCTAACTTATACTTAAAAAATTTAGATGATGGTATTGGAGATGATAAATTAAAGGAACTTTTTTCAGTGTTTGGTACTATTACTTCTTGCAAGGTGCAGAAACTAAAATAACTAAGTTCTTATTGTGGTCAATACTCAGTGTTCTAAAACATTAAGTATTTACAGGTCATGCGAGATCCTAACGGAGTAAGTAGGGGGTCAGGCTTTGTTGCCTTCTCAGCACCTGAAGAAGCTTCTCGTGCTGTAAGTTTCTTATATTCAGTATGTTTGTAAGAAAATAGATATAACCTATTGTCTTATTTTATCCCTCATTATATAGCTTGCAGAGATGAATGGGAAAATGCTTGGTAACAAGCCTCTTTATGTTGCGCTTGCGCAGCGTAAAGAAGAGAGGAGGGCCAGGTTGCAGGTAAGTTTACATTTTCCACGTACAATTGTGATCTTTTATTGAGTTGAGAGTGGAAGAATTGTAGGGGCTGTGGTTGTTGGCTTCACAATTGAACACTGCAGAGCAGCTTGGTATCAAGCATCTTGTGTTCCACAAATTTTTTCTAAATTAGTTTCAGCTTTTAGTTTTATCCATAAGTATCAGTGTTCTTCCTTCTTATCATTTTGTTTATAGCTAGCTGGGGATTCTTGGGCCTCCAATCTTAGGTTTATGATTTTTGATTCACTGTAAAGTTCGAAGTTAATATCATCATCTTTTGACTATTTACCAACTACTTGATGGATTTATAAATCCTAATTCTCTTCTGGAAAAGATATAGCTCCATGATTAAGCAATTATATCTTAGATGCAATTAAAAAGTATGATGATATCTGTCGGCTGACATAATCTTGTAGTCATCTCACATTCTAACTTAAATTAGTGCATTGAAATTTGTAAGCATTGTGTTAATTGAAAATAATGTCACACCTAAAATGTATTTTACCCAGTTTATTAAAATGTTACTGGCAAATTAACCAATAATCTAAAATTTAGATGGAAAAAAATATTAAGAAATTACCAATTAAGCTAACAAGCCACGGCTACCACTTATTTGAGGAAATTACTATTGCACCAATTTGGATTCAATCAAGCTAGAAAGTGAGAAGATTTCACCCCCGTGGAACACACAATTTATCTGCGAATATATGAGATGTTTTGCAAACTCTAAGCCAAGCATATACCTTTGAAACCTTAGAACTTTGGAGCCTAGCTGCTGTTTTGTGGCTCTGAAATCACATGAGATAATATCTCTGCTGAAACCAACTTTCTATAGGCCACGGCCAAATTCAGTGGCAGAACTCATGTTAAGGGATTGCTGGGCTTTATTGGACTGGAAATACCGTGAAACAATGTTTTTTTTGTTTAGATTTCAGGGAATCTGTTACTTCAGCTGACATAATGTGCTGCACAGTTATGAGAACAATCCAATTCCAATGTTTTGTGATATGGCATCGAGATCAGATGAAGTATTGGGCTTGAAGGCTTGGAAGACTGAGTATTAATAGAAAACACATGAGAAATGGGACCATTAGGTAGCTGATGTTGAATTACCATGAATTAATTATGGTGAACTGACTGTAGAATCAAACCAGCGTAGTATACTAGGCTTGCCATTGAATTACAGTGAATTAAATTTTCCCTCTAAACTGGCTATTAACAAATTTGTGTATTGGCTTTGCCAAGGTGGAAAACAAAGTCCATACAATGTTGGGCATCTAGGCTCAGGGATCCCAACAGCTAAAAATATTGGATGTTCAGGGGATACTTTTTGAAGAAACAAGTCCATATCTTGACAACTACAAAAAGGATGGGTCAAGCCAAAGTGGCGGATCAAACAAAAAAAAAACTTGTAACAATGAAGCCGGGAGTTTGTCGCCTACAAAATCACCAAACCGCCGATCAAAAAATAATAATGATGGCTACCCAAGAGAAGTATAAGGTAACAAAAACCAACTAACTCAAGTACTTGGGACTTAAAAACAACAAGTACGGTGAGCTTGAAAAGAAAGAACTCTACAGGTTAATGATTACAACTTGGCAAAAAAGCTCTCGAGGAAGTTGTCTCCACTGAAGGGGGTCATTTTCAATATTATCATTATTAGAAGGAGAAACAATTTATTCCTCTCTGAATCTTGCTTCAAAATTCGTCTGCCTTCTATAAAAGCCTGAAATTGAGAAATTAGGAGTTTTCGGCACAATTACTGGGATTAGTTGTAAAACCTCCCTTAAATTTTGATTGTTGATATGTAAACATAGGTGGGACTTAGATGTCTAGAGGAAACTCAGGAGTTTTGGATGTTTTGGAAGGATGTTTAGCTCAAAAACTCACTTGACAACTAGATTTATGCGGAAGCTTTTTCCACCAAAGTGACCATTCTCATGGTAATCATTAGAATGAGAGATTTATCACCAAACTATTCACCAGAGAATATAGCATCAATTCCTGCAATGAATAGCGACTCAAAACATGTTTGCTTTTGTAAATAGCCTCAAAATTGAGAAATAAGGAGCTTTCAACTGAATTATTGTGATTAGTTGCAAATACTCTTAAATTCTAATGATTCATATATAAATAGTGGATAACCAACCACCAACATTTAGAGTAAGCTCGAGAGTTTTGGAAGAGAGTTTAGTTAAAAAACTGAAGTCAAGGTACAGGTAGATCTTGACCTTCAAAAAAATAATCGCGTAAAAAAACTTAAGATAAAGCATCAATGATCTAAAATTGTATTCTTATGTTATAAGAAACTCGAATGGCTTCTTTTTGTTGTTACTAAAAATAACTTCCTTCCTTTTGTATTTCATGTGTGCTACTTGTCGGGCACAAGAGAAAGAGGAAATTTCGAGCTATCTACCTTAAAAATCTGTACACCCATAATTAAGTTTGCAAAAACATTTAAAGAGAGAAATTGTTAGCTATAAATCAAATTAGAAAACAAACTAATACAAATAATTGAGAAAGAATAAATGGTAAGTTAGGCTCCATTTGGTTCGGCAGTGGCGGGTCGATCCGGCGGGTGGAAACAGAGTGTTCGAATCGGAGGGAGGAGGTGGCTGCTCCAAACTGAGTTTTTTGGGGCATTTCTCAAGGCGTGCGGGTGGAAACAGAGCAAACGCCGCCGGAAATTCATTTATTTACCCTCCTTTCGACGACGTTTGCCCGAAACGGAGCTGCGAAACTCCCAAACAAATAGAGCCTTAATCATGTAGTAAAATCTGTTACAATTGTGAGAAGTAATACATACAAAAGTGGTGCTTCAGACTTGTTGGATTTGAAGGGATATCTAGAATTAAGCAAATGAAATGAATTCTCAAAAAGGTTTGGTCCCTCCAAATGCAATAAATTATGAATAATTAATTGCCCAAAAAGCCAAATTTGAAGGATTATGAAAAAGTAATTGTCCAAAAAGCTCAATGGGTACATTAGAACCCCTTGGGCGTACGGGCCCCAAGTCAACACTAAGACACAACCAAAACATCCACATGAAATCCACTTTAAACAGTAGCAAGACTAACTGATGCAGCGGAAGGATGACTCGGGATTGACAATCTAAATGCAACCTAGTATGTGACACAAATGAAGAATATGCACGAGTAGGTCCGTACTAATAATTGCAACTGTAATTTATTAATATAAAAATTAGCAGGAGTACAAACAATCCCAAAACTTTGGTTTAAGAAAACAAGAAATGTTCACGAATCGAATGATGCACAATTAGTTAAGCACGCACTGAATAATCCCTGTAAATCGCACAACAAATGAACAAATAACAAATAAAATAACATCCACAACAGTTCGGGTGTCAAAATAAACAACAAAAGAACATAAAACTTCATACCACAACTCACACGTGTAGGCGACGACAAGGACGGTTGTTGGCCGGCATCCACAGTCGAAACAATCGGGGAAAGGTGTCAGTAGCATGGATCAGGACTGTTGGTGGCTTGAATGGGCTGATGGTTGTCAGGGAGATGTGAGGGCTGTTGGGGGGGGGGGGGTTCTGATCTAGTCGACGCAAAAGTACCCGTTGTCGCACCCGACCGACCTCTACCGGCCCTGAGATATTGTATTTTTTATTTTATGTTAATTTGCACTTTATGTTATTTGCAATTTCATGTTGAACATTTTTATTTCGTTGCGTGCCTGCGCGCATAACCTTTATATATATATCTTTTGATTTGTGTTTTAATTAAAACTTTCCTAAGAGAAGGCTTTATAGAAGCACCGGTTCATTCCATCTAGTTCTACCAAAGCCTGCCCATCTAGTTCTACCAAAGCCTGCCCATCTAGTTCTACCAAAGCCTGCCCATCTAGTTCTACCAAAGCCTGCCCATCTAGTTCTCGCAAAACCGTAGGAAGCTCTCCCGGTTCAGTGGCTGCACATGCTAGGGCCCCAATCGCACGCCCCCTTTCCCGATATTGTTGCTTCTCGCAGGTTAGGGCTCCATCGCGTGGACTCACAGCGCATCATCCAGCCACGTCCAAGCTGTCGTCGGCGAGCACGCGAGTGCCAACCTCCCATGATGCCACCCGCATTGTTTGGTAGAAGATCACTAGGGGAATTGAGATCTAATTCTTCTGCATGCTCAGTTGACCTATTATAATTCGAAGAATAAATCTGCGGGTTTATCTCTAAATGAGGTTGTTTATTGTCACACTGCACGAGTGCCGCTAGATTTAGCACCTCTACCACCCACTTTTAGAACTAGTCAATTTGCACATGACTATGCATTGCATTTGCATGATTTACATAAAGAAATTGAGCGAAAATTGCATAGTACTTATGATTTATATGCAACTCAAGCAAACAAGCATAAAAGAGCTACCAGTTTTAAATTGGATGACTTGGTGATGGTTTGGCTATATCCGGAATGGTTACCTTCGGGTACCGTAAAAAAGTTAGTTGACCGTAGGATTGGTCCCTTTAGAGTGGTGAAGTGGATAGGGAAAAATGCATATGAATTTGAAATACCTTCCGTTTGGGGAGCAAATCTGGTTTTTAACGTTGCTGATCTTACTTTATTCCTTTGATTATTCGCACAAGTCTTTAAATTTTTCCTTGCATTCTCCTCCATTTGATTCTTCTGGGTTGGTGAATGATAGTGAGGAGCCACACGTAGGACTTGCCGACACTCATTCAGTCACTGACACGCCCCCTGCAGTCCTTTCTTTTCCCACTGACAGTTTTCAGGCATAGCTTGTGACACCAAGTGATACTACTATACCAGTTCCCAGAGCCGCTGACAGACTTCCGCGACATATCTTAGTTCCCGAGCAGATCCTGGATGATGAGACAATGACCACTACTGATGGTTGTTTTCAGAGGTACTTAGTTCGTTGACATGCCAGACCAGAGACCGAGATTAGCTGGGTTTTGGCTAAGGAGTTACAACAGATGGATGTTGATCTTCTACTACACTAACAATCATAGCACTCACCAGAGATGAGTGATTTCGAGAGGGAGAGAGTTGGTGGAGACCGGCACATATATGGTCGACGTAAAAGTACCCGTCGCCGCGCTCGACAGGACGTCTGCCGGTCCTGAGATATTGCATTTATTTTATTTTATGTTATTTTGCATTTTATATTATTTGCAATTTCATGTTGAACTTTTTTATTTTGTTGCACGCCTGCGCGCGTTACTTTTTTATATATATCTTTCGATTTGTGTTTTAATTAAAACTTTCTTAAGAGAAGGCTTCATAGAAGTACTGGTTTATTCCATCCTGTTCTGCCAAAGCCGGTCCATCCAGTTCTGCCAAAACCGCAGGAAGCTCTCCCGATTCAGTGGCTGCACATGCTAGGGCCCCAGCCGCACGCCCCCTTCCCCGATATTATAGCTGCTTGCAGGTTAGGGCTCGAACACGTGGACTCACAGCGCATCATCTGGCCAGTTCCAAGCATTCACCGTCCAGCACGCGAGCGCCAACCTCCCACGATGTCGCCCGCAACCTTCGAAACTTCAACCACTAGACACGTCCGCATCTCCGACGCATCTACCGCCCGTCGTTTGGTCCGAAATCTAGTTCCTGGCCACAATTATACTCAACGGCTCACGCATCGACGGTTTCGCCCTTAGTGAAGATCATGGGCTTGCACTTTCCTTTTTAGAAATTTCAGTTTTATTTCTTTGTTCAGGACTGTTATGAGCAAACTAGGAAGAAGAGATCTAGGGGAAGAAGAGAGGTGCTAGGGTAGAAATGAGAGGGAAAAGAGAAATACCTTGGTTAATTCTTGCATGCCTCCAAAAGAGAGGGGTCCGGGTATATATAACCCCGGACCCAAGGCCGGCCAACCAAGGGGGCCGGCCGGCCCCCATGGGGCTGAACCAAATGTGGTTCAGCCCCCTTGAGCCGATTTTTAAGAAGAGGGGGCTGAACCCATTGGTTCAGCCCCGTTGTTGCCTTGCACGCGCCGTTGCCGCCGCTGGTAATGTTGCCCGAATAGCCTAGCCTCGTCGGGAGGCTTAACATTCTCTTCCCCATCAAAAGCCAGCTTGTCCTCAAGTGGGTAATCGGGGTAAAGCTCCCGGAACTCCAGCAAGTCCACCCACGTATTGTGCTCCGCGGAGAGATCCTTCCATTTAATTAACAGCTCCGGACAGTGCACTGTGCCCCGACGTCGCCACTTGACCAAGAGTACCTCCGCCGGTAGGGGGCGAAGCTCGCCTCCGGAAGTAGCCTCGGGCAGGAGGAAAAGACCGGAACCGCCTCACCCAGCTTACGCTTCAACAAGGAGACATGAAAGGTAGGATGAATCCGTGAGCCTTCGGGCAATGCCAAGGTATACGCAACTGGCCCGACCCGGCGCGTGATCCGAAATGGACCATAGTAGCGGGGTGCCAGCTTCTGATTCGTCCTCTGCGCCACAGACAACTGCCGGTAAGGGCGAAGTTTGAGGAACACCTCGTCCCCCACTTGGAACTCCCGTTCCGTCCGATGTCGATCTGCCTGTTCCTTCATACGATCCTGCGCCGCCCGAAGATTCTCGCGCAGGGTGGTGAGGGTCCGATCACGATCACGGAGGGCTCGATCAACTGCTGCCACCGCGGTACTGCCTGACTCATAACTGCTGAAGGAGGAGGTGGCCGTCCATAGACGACCTCAAAGGGGGTGAGCTTGCTAGCGGAGTGATACGACGTGTTGAAGCAGTACTCCGCCCAATGTAACCAATTGGCCCATGTCCTCGGCTCATCCATGACAAAGCAACGAAGGTAAGTTTCCACGCCCCGATTCAAGACCTCCGTCTGTCCATCGGTCTGGGGATGGTGAGCCGTGCTGAAACGCAAGGAAGTCCCCTGCAAGCGGAAGAGTTCCGTCCAAAATCGGCCAACGAAGGTAGGGTCCCGATCGGAGATAATCGCCCGAGGGATCCCATGCAATCGAACAATCTCCCGAACAAATAAAGCCGCCACAGACTCCCCTGTGTAAGGGTGGCGCAGAGCAAGGAAGTGCCCATACTTGGACAACTTGTCCACCACCACTAAGATAACGGATTGTTTTACCCTGCGACTTGGGCAGCCCATCAATGAAGTTCATAGAAACCGTGTCCCAGATTTGATGCGGAATCTCCAAGGGGTGAGTAGCCCGGCTGGAGAAGTAGTCTCATACTTCTGTCGTTGGCAGATATCACATTTCTGAACAAACTCCTGAATGTCACGGCGCATCCCCTTCCAAAATACATTGGCCCGGGCCCGCTGGAGAGTGCGAGAAATACCCGCGTGACCGCCCGTCGGCGACGAATGGAACTCATGCATCATCACCGTCCTCCAAGCTGACTGCCAAGGGATGACCACCGTCCCTGATAATAGAGCCGGTCATTTTGTAAGTGATAACCAGGGGTTACCTCACGAGCTTGCCGCAGGTTCTCCACAATAACCCGTAACTCGGGATCACGCTGCACCTCCTCCTGAATCTCATCCAGCGACTCCAACTGTGGCATCGAAATGTGTGCCAAGGCCCCCTCTGGTAAGCGCGAGAGGGCGTCCGCCACCCGATTGTCCTTCCCGGCCGATACTCGATCTCATAATCATATCCCAACAACTTGGTGACCCACTTCTGTTGAAGAGGGGAGGAAATCCGCTGGTCGAGAAAGTGCCTCAAGCTCTGATGATCTGTCCGTATTTTAAAACGATGTCCCAGTAGGTATGGCCGCCATAAGGCCACCGCATGAATAACCGCGAGCATCTCCTTTTCATACACCGATAGGCCCAGTGTCCGTGGAGCCAAGGCCTTACTGTAGAAAGCAATCGGCCGCCCCTCCTGCATCAAGATTGCTCCCATTCCCACGCCGGAAGCATCCGTTTCGACCACAAATTCCTTAGTAAAATCAGGGAGTGTCAGCACTGGAGTCGTCGTCATCGCCTGCTTCAACGCCGGAAAGGCGGTCTCGGCCTCATCCTGCCACGAGAAAGCATCCTTCTGTAGCAGTTGTGTAAGTGGCCGTGCAATCTTCCCATAATCCCGAACGAAACGCCGGTAGTACCCAGTGAGGCCCAAGAACCCTCGCAGCACCCGGATGGTCAGAGGTCGGGGCCACGAAAGCATACTCTCGATCTTCCGTGGGTCGGCTTTCACCCCTTCCGCGGAAACGAGATGCCCCAAGTACTCCACCTCCTGTTGTCCAAAAAAACACTTGGACTTCTTAGCGTAGAGTTTATGTTGCCGAAGAGTAGAGAAGACCTGAGCCACATGACGTAAATAATCCTCCCAAGTAGCGCTGTAGATCAGAATGTCATCAAAGAAGATCAAGACGAAGTGTCGCAGGAATGGGCGAAAAATCTCATTCATATTGGCCTTAAAGGTAGACGGCCCCCCCGTCAAGCCATTCGCCGTCACTAAGAACTCGTAGTGGCCATCATGAGTCCTGAACGCCGTTTTATGCACGTCCTCCTCCTTCATAAGAATCTGATAATAGCCGGATCGCAAATCCAGCTTCGTGAATGTAGTCGCCCCACTCAACTCATCCAGCAGCTCCTCAATCACGGGAATCGAAAACTTATCCTTCACGGTGACACTGTTTAAGGCGCGGTAATCTACGCAGAAACGCCACGATCCGTCCTTCTTTTTAACCAGAATAATCGGTGCTGAGAAGGAGCTAGTACTAGGCCGTATAATGCCGGCCTCAAGCATTTCCTTCACACTACGCTCGATCTCTGCCTTCTGCATGTGGGGTACCTGTAAGGACGAGTGTTGGGCGGCTCCGCCCCCGTCTGTAGCACAATCTGGTGATCACGGAACCGTGACGGTGGAAGCGTCCCCGGCTCCTGAAAAACGTCATCATACTCCTCCACTAACGCTCGCAGCTGGCCAGGAACCTCCGTCGGTCTATCCTCGCCAGACCTCACCCCAACAGGACCGTCATCAGACTAGCGGACTCCTGAAGCTGCTGTAAGCTGCGAATGGAGATCTCTTTGACCGGAGAAGATCGGAGCCCCTTCAAACAGAACTGGCGCCTCCCTTGCGAGAACTCCATCGTCATCTGGTCCCAATCAAAAGTCACCCTCCTCAACTGCTGTAGCCACTGCACTCCAAGCACCATATCTGAACCCCGGATCGGTAAGAGATAGACATCCGTGCACCCCACATAACCCTGCATCTGAAGCTCCATCGCCTTCAACACCCCTTGGCACTGTAGTTTGCTACCGTCTGCAACCATAACCTGGAACGCCGCTCTGGCGTCAGTCTCGTGCCCCACCCTTTGTGCCACATCGGGATGAATAAAATTATGAGTACTCCCACTGTCCACCAGGATGGTCACCCTCTCCTGTCGAATCCTCCCCGCCAGCCGCATAGTAAGCGGAGGTGGATTGCACCCTTCCATGGCATGAAGGGACACACCCAACTCCGTCAAATCGAAGTCCCCCCCAGGCTCCAAATCCTCCTCCAGTAACTCGTCCCCCTCAAGCTGCTCCTCCTGATGTGACATAAAGACTTGGACCTTCTGACACTTGTGTCCTGGCGTAAATTTCTCAGTTAAAGCAAAGGCCCTTCTCCTTCCGTGCCTGTAACTCGTTCCAAGACAGCCGTGTCACCGTAGGTCGGCCGGTCACTGGAGTCTCCCTCCTGGCCGCGGCCGGTGTAGTAGTGTGCCTTGCCAGACTGCGGGCTCGCTGCCTATTCAACTTTTCCTCTTGGATGCGCGCCAAGCTGATCGCGTGGTTCAGACTACGGGGCATGTAGGCATGAACCTCATCGCGTAAGTGATCCTTCAGTCCCGATACAAAACAGCTGAGGAGTGTCTTTTCTTCCCACTGAACCCTGTTGGCCAACTTCTCAAACTCCGTCCTGTACTCCATCACGGTACCCTTTTGCCGGAGCTTCTGTAAGAGCGCCTCAAAGTCTTCAAACTCCAAAGGCCCAAATCGAGCCGTGAAGCCTTCCACAAATTCCTCTCACGGAACATACTCCCGTCCCCGCAAAAACCACTGTGTCCACTGGAACGCGTCATCCTCCAGATGGAAGGACGCTAACTACACCCACTGAGCCTCTGGCACCTCCTGATAGTTGAAAAATAACTCAGCTTTCTGTACCCACTCCAACGCGTCGCCCCCACTGTACCGAGGGAAATTCATCTGAGTCAACTTGGGAGCCATGTACGGCCTTTGGCCACGTTCCCCCGCCACTGGGGCCCCATGACGGAAGGGCCCCCCTTCTCCCCACTGCAGCCCTCTTCCAAAGCCTGGTGGTTGCCCTCTCCTGCCGGTGGGGGTAACAACCCATCCCCACCTTGCCTCCAAGGAGCGTGCTCGGTAAAAGTCCCGGCCCGCCCGTCAGCACCAGTTGCGTACCCGCCACCCCTGGCTGCCATGTCCAGGCCTGCCGGCCCAAATCCGGCCCTCCCCGTGCGTGCCTCGGGGGGTCCAGCCACTCCGAAGCCCCCTCCAGCCATGCCGAAGCCACCCGGCCCAAATCCGGCGCCCTGATGACTCGCCAGCCCCGATCCGAGCCCCACAGGGGCCGCTGATGCCCACCCGACCCCTCCGGAGCCTCCTGCTGCATCCCCGCTCCACCGTAACCCGCCGGGACAAACCCGACCCCCGACATGCTCGCCGTCCCCGATCCAGCCCAGCCAGCGGAACACCCGCCCGATCCGGGCCCCTGCGTGTGCGCTGAAGCCGATCCGGCCAACCCGACGCCGCCCCAGGCCGATCCGGCCCCTCCGTGATACGCCGCGCCCGATCCGACCCCCGTCTGGCTCGCAGCAGCGAGTCCGACGCCAGCGGCTCCCGATCCCGCACTTCCCGCACCCGATCCGCCAAATCCAAGCATTTCCGGCCTATTCCCTGTAGATCCGCCCGGTTCCTCTTCTCCACCGCCTTGCCCTTCAAATTTTGCGCTAATAGCGTCATGATATCGTTCAAGCGGTCGTCGATCCGCTCCTCCAACCTTTGAGTGGACGTTTTGACATTTTCTTCGATGGCGGCTACCGAATCGGTAAGCCCCATCAAGTTTTCCTCTAGGGTTTCCAAGCGGCCATTCTCCTCTTGCGAGCGTGTATTCACCATGACGGAGGAAGGAATCCTCTGATACCAAATGTTATGAGCAAACTAGGAAGAAGAGATCTAGGGGAAGAAGAGAGGTGCTAGGGTAGAAATGAGAGGGAAAAGAGAAATACCTTGGTTAATTCTTGCATGCCTCCAAAAGAGAGGGGTCCGGGTATATATAACCCCGGACCCAAGGCCGGCCAACCAAGGGGGCCGGCCGGCCCCCATGGGGCTGAACCAAATGTGGTTCAGCCCCCTTGAGCCGATTTTTAAGAAGAGGGGGCTGAACCCATTGGTTCAGCCCCGTTGTTGCCTTGCACGCGCCGTTGCCGCCGCTGGTAATGTTGCCCGAATAGCCTAGCCTCGTCGGGAGGCTTAACAAGGACCCATATAAAAGGTTTTGATGTTTAGGGGATTAAGGGAGTTGAACAGTGATTTTGCTTAAGAGTGACTGGAATGATTTATGTGGATTGCTACAGTTCTGTTGTAAAAGAAATTGTGAGTTGAATATAAGATGTGCTGTGTTAATTTGCTTCGGTGCACGGTGAAAAAAGAAATTGAGTTGGTTTTTTTGGCTTTTGAGAAATTCGTTGGAGCCTCTGTTGTGATTTGAGATTTCGTGCGCCACTTGAGTGTGAGAGAGCGAATTTTTCTTCATGGTGCCCGTGTGCGATAGCGGCTGACCTCGGAGCGGGAGATCAAAGGCGAGGAGGAATTCCTCGTGGGATCGCCGTCGACTTAGATTGTGGAAAGTTGACTCTTTCCTCAGGTAATTGTTTCTTTCCCCTCCTTTGTGTGTGCCTACATTTTTTCTTTAGGTTATTAGACTATTTGTTGGATTTTTGTCTAGATTTTGTCAACGAATGCTACGTCAAAAACTCCAATCGGAAACGTAACTTAGAGTTTTCGATTTTTGTTTTGCTAAGACAAGGGGAACGAAACGAAAGCTGGTAATTTCCTTCCCCCGATTTTGAATTGAACCATTTTTTAGGCAAATTCATTTTAAAACAAAATAGTTATTTTATGTTTTACAAAAATTAATAATTTAATAGTTTATGCAACGCCCACTCGAGATTCTTTATGCAAAATTCCATTAATCATCACATGTATTAGGGTTCCTAGAAAAGCCGTCACGCGCGCATACCCTACGCGCCGTGCTGCATCAATTTTCTTGTTGAGGATGAGGGTTAAGGGTAAGAGAAGAGTGTAGGTTTGACAGTAGAGGGGTGGACGGTGGCGAAGATTGCTTTAGAAGAGTGGGCTGACTAGAAATAGGGGGAGGAGGAGGGAGGAGGTTTCTGACGGTGGGAGTTTGCGGGCTGGATGGAGGCCGACGAGAGTAAGGTTGGTGTGGTGATGGAGGTGGCCGACGAGAGTGATTGGCGTTGGGAAGAGCAGACCGACGAGAATGGTTGGCGCTGTGAAGGGGAGGCCGGTACCCAGAGTCGCTCCAGGAGAAGCTTGGCGTCGCACCAAGGGACCAACAGTTTCAAAATTTCTCCAAAACCCTTGATGCCCACAACTCTTGAACTGCTGCTATTTATAAAACCCTAACCCATAACTGCAGCGGAATCTATAAAATTAAATAAATCCACCTGAATCAGACGGCTCAAACTGTTTGGGTCGATCGAGAGTCAAATATAACTCAAAATATAAAAAATAAAATATGAACTCGACTCGGATCGACCATCCAGACGCAATCATGGACTCAGATCGTCCGACTGACCAACTTATCACTGCCTCTTGCGGGAATATACTCGTGTCGGGCGTGACGTGCCATCACTAACCTAATAAACATCAAAGGATGTTAGATCGAGACAAAGGATAAAATAATAAGGAAAATGAACCATGAACAAGGAAGAATATGTAGAAGTTTGTATCTAACAACAAGGAGATATCCAAAGGCGAAGCAGGAATCACACGTCAACATCACTCACAATCATGGTCAAGGATGAATTTCCGTCAAAGCCCTTGAAGTACTATAGCTTGTGTGTTTAATATCGCAGACAGAAGTACCACACAAGACTCAAATTGAATCAGTGCCTTCGTAATCGAGATCATGCCTCCTCCCTACTCTCTGATGAACTCATTTCTCTTCTCCTCAGGCTGAATCAATGCCTTTTTAGTCGAGCCAAACAACACAGTGCCTCTCGTGCAGCCACCTTCAGCTCCAACAAGGGCTGAATGTCTGTCTCCTTTCAAAGAGACCCGTCCAACCTTCTATTTAGGAGGACTTACCTGTTCAACCCTTTCTTGTGGAGGTATACCCCGTGCGTTCTCCCTTGATCGTATGTAGTTGGTGTAAAGAGAGCAGGAAAAGAGAGAGACCTCCAACCTTGTATATACTTTTTGAATTAATAATTAGTTAATTACAAAGTATGAATACATTTATATAGGAAGAGGGAGAGGAGAAGATCCCAATCCAAGATGCGGGACAAATACAAGGAAAAAGGGCCTCTTAAATGGGTCTTTACAAGGGCTTTTCTAACACTCTCACGCAAGCTGGAGCGTACAAGTCGTAGGCGCCAAGCTTGAATAAAAATTAGTAGTATAGCGGTCGGGAGAGAGCTTTGGTCAGGATATCAGCAACTTGATTTGTAGCAAAGACATGCTCCAGATCTACCTTCTTTGATTGTACTTTTTCCCGAATAAAGTGACAGTCAACTTCAATATGCTTTGTGCGTTCGTGAAAGACCGGGTTCTTGGCAATATGTATTGCTGCTTGACTATCACAAAATAGGGTCGCCGGTGATGAGAGACAAACACCCAAGTCTCCCAGAAGGCTCTCAAGCCATGTTAACTCGGAAACTACAGCAGCCATGACTCGGTACTCAACTTCAGCAGAAGTGCAAGCAACCACATTTTGTTTCTTGCTACGCCAGGTTATGAGATGACCACCGAAGTAGGTACACAAACCAGATGTAGAGCGCCTATCATCAATGGATCCTGCATATTCAGCGTCCGAGTATGCAACAAGAGATAGAGATGTGGATGTCTTGTACACAAGCCCTTGTCCTGGAGCGTTCTTGAGATACCGAAGAATGCGCTCGACAACTTGAAGATGAGATGTCTGAGGAGCATGCATAAATCGACTCACGACTTCTACGGCAAAGGAGATGTCTGGTCGAGTAACTGTAAGGTAGATTAGTTTCCCAACCAAGCGTCTGTAGTATTCCGGATTCGTAAGCAGCTTATCAGAGTCAGAGCTATGAGCTGAAAGCCTGTGATTAGCGTCCATTGGAGTATCCGTAGGTTTGCATCCCGAATAACCAGCATCATGAAGGAGGTCCATACAATACTTCCTTTGGGATAATACAAGATCATCAGGCCGTCGTGCAACCTCAAGCCCGATAAAATATCGTAGGTTACCAAGATCTTTGGTCTGGAAGGCGGAGTTCAATTGTTGCTTAGTATGTTGTATCCCTGTAGTATCGTCACCAGTAATGAGGATATCGTCAACATAGACAAGTAGAATCACAGTTCCGGTTGACCGGTGTCGAGTGAAGAGAGAGAAGTCAGCCGAGCTCCGAGTGAAGCCAATATCGCAGACTACCTTGCTGAATTTGTCAAACCAAGCGCGCGAGGACTGTTTGAGACCATAAATAGATTTTCGAAGATAACAAACCCGAGACTCCCCCGTTGTCTCAAACCCGGGAGGTTGATGCATATAAACAGTCTCATGCAGATCACCATTGAGGAAGACGTTCTTAACATCCAGTTGATAAAGAGGCCAATGACGGTGAACAACCAAGGAGAGAAGAACTCGGACCGTGTTCATTTTGGTCACTGTAGAGAAAGTTTCCTCATAATCAAGGCCTTGTTGCTGAGTAAAACCCCGGGCCACGAGGCGGGCCTTCAGACGCTCAACGGTACCATCCGCGGCATGTTTAACAACAAAGACCCACTTGCAGCTGACACAGTGTTCGCCTGCAGGAAGGGGAACCAGATCCCAAGTCCGGTTAGCCCAAAGAGCCCTCATTTCATCCTCCATGGCCGCCCGCCACCCCGGGTGTTGAAGCGCCTCCTGCACAGTGTTAGGAATAGAAATAGAGGAAAGTGAAGTGGCAAAGGCGTAAAGAGGTGGAGTGAGCCGATGGAGAGAAACGTAGTTGGGCAGGGGATGGGCCGTGGAGAGAGGCACCAGATCAGCAGGTCGTGAAAGCACGTCGGTAGAGCGCGGCCGTGATAGGGCATGAGAGCTCGGAGGGCGACGAGAGTACACTTGGATGATAGGCGGTGTAGGGTGGATTGGCGGGGGGGGGGGGGGGGGGGGGGTAGGTGTTGGAAGTAGAGGGGGAGAAGGAGAGGTAACAGGCACCACATGCCGAATTATAGGAGGAGGAAGAAACGGATCTGCATAGATGGTATGAAAGAGTTAATTTTCCCAAAAAGTGACATCAGCAGAGATGATTAGTTTACCGTTGGCAGGAGAATAACAAACATATCTTTTTTGGGTGCGAGAGTAGACAACAAACATCATCTTGATTGCTCGGGGAGCGAGCTTGTCAGTGGGTGGAGCCAGGTTATGAACATAGCATGTGCACCCAAAGACTCTGGGCGTGAGACAGAACAGAGCCTGTGAAGGAAAGAGAAGAGTGATATGGGCCACAAAGTGCAAGGTGGAGGGAGGCATGCGGTTGATGAGATGACAGACAGTAGAGACAACAAAGTTCTAATAGAGAGGCGGAATCTGCATCTGAAACATGATAGAGCGGGCGACCTCGAGAAGGTGCTGATTCTTCCGCTCGGCGACGCCGTTCTGTTGAGGAGTATATGCACAGGAGGTCTGATGAACAATACCAAACTCTGTGCAGATAGTGGAGAAGGTGCGGTCTGTATACTGGCGCGCATTATCGGTACAAAGAATTTTGACGCAGGTAGAACACTGAGTACGAATCTCGACCAGAAAGACACGGAAAGTCGAGGGAAGTTCAGTACGATCCCGAAGTAAATATAACCAGGTAACACAGGAGTAGTCATCGATAAATGAGACAAAATATCGATAGTCAAAAACACTCGGGAGCTTATAGGGCCTCCAAATATCGGAATGGGCTAAGGAGAATGGGGCATCGCACCGAGTATTAGGTGAGGAAAAGGAGACACGATGTTGTTTTCCATAAATGCAAGACTCACACCGAAACTCAGAAAGGGAAACATCAGAAAGAGCTTTCTGGAGAATGGGAAGAGGAGCATGCCCAAGCCGACGATGTCAGTCAACAGAAGAGAGGGTGGAGAGAGCGGTAGGAGAAGAGGAAACGAAAATGTAGAGCCCATTGGACAGCCGCCCAATATCGAGGATGTTTCGCGTCCTGCGATCCTGCACAACACAAGAGGTTGAAGAGAAGGTTATGTCGCAGTTAAGGTCGTGAATGAAACGACTAATCGAGATAAGATTAAAAGGAGAGCCAGGAACATGAAAAACATATCCAAGGGTAATAGAGGGAGTAAGAGAGATGTCAGCGGATCCAGAGACGGGAGTGGTATTCCCATTTGCAATGGTGATGAACTTAGGATGCACAGAGGCCAGGTATTGCGGAGGCTGTATGGGGGTAATGTGGTGTGTCGCACCAGAGTCCAAAATCCAGGAGGAACTGTGTACAAGAGAGGAGCTCCCGCTATCAGAGATAGACACCACAGAGCCCAGTGGTGGGACGATTAGCGCGGAAGAGGCACACATCCTGATAGGGGTCGCCAAAGATCAGGCCGCAGAGGCTGCAGCAGGAGCACCAAGCAGAGAAGAGACGAGACGGAAGAGGCCGCAGAGGCCGCAACAGGAGCACCAAGCAGAGGAAAGGCCAAGCCGCAGAGGCCGCAGCAGGGGCACGAAGCAGAGGCGGTAACAAGGACCAGGCCGCAACCAGGACCAGTGACGGAGAGAGAACCAGCGGCCAGCGACAAGAACCGGCAAGAAGCCGAGGCCGCAGCGAGAAGCATGCCGCAACAAGAACCAGGCCGTAGCAAGTACCAGAGTAGTCGGCAACGAGTAGAGAGGGGAGGCCGCAAGTGCAGGAAGGGAGCTCGCCGATTGAAGAAGGGTAGTAGACAGAGCAGTCAGCGAGCAAAGAGACCGCAGCGGATAGGAGCAGTGAGCAAGCCGCAGCGGATTGAAGTAGAAGGCGGTGATCGCAGCGGACTGGAGGACAGTCCACGCAGCTGGCGGAGCCGGTCGCAACGGACTATAGCAGAGAACAGTCCGCAGCGAACCCGTGGCGGACTGAGGCAGGATCACACAGCAGACAGGTGACCAGTCCGCAAGAGAGAGGAGCCCACAACGATTAGGACAGGAGTAGTCCGCAAGGAGACTGGCGCAAGTAGAACTCAAGCACCAGGAGGAAGCGGGAAGGAGAAGTCCGCGAGTAAAGAAGCTCGGGCGGACAAAAGAAGGGACCGCGTGGATGAAGAACCCAAGCAACAAGGGAGAAGGGAAGCACGCAACAGACAGGAAGAGAGGCCGCAGCGCATAGGAGAGGCGGGCCCCACGTGACAGAGCAGAAGATGGCTATAAGAAGACTGAGGAGGGGGGGGGGGTCGAACCACGGAGAGAGAGGAGAAGCGGACGCAAAGAGGCAGTCCGCAGAAGCCGCGGAAAGACAGGCAGGCCGCAGGAGAGCAGAGCGGATAGACAGGCAGTCCGCAGGAGAGGAGAAGGGATGGCGGGCTGGGCGGTTAGACAAACTGAAACCGCGGTACATGACCGCGGCCTCTGATACCATGTAAAGAGAGCAGGAAAAGAGAGAGACCTCCAACCTTGTATACACTTCTTGAATTAATAATTACAAGTATTAATACATTTATATAGGAAGAGAGGGAGAGGAGAAGATCCCAATCCAAGATGTGGGACAAATACAAGGAAAAAAGGGCCTCTTAAATGGGCCTTTAACAAGGGCTTTTCTAACAGTTAGAATATTTTTTTGCTTAATTTAATTGAATTTCTAAAGTAAGAGCTTTCCCTCGAGATTTTCAACTTGTATTCTTTGTTGTTAATGTTCTAAACTCCTGTGTTTTTCTTACTCATTTCTTAAATACCTTTGGAAGAATTATTTTGTATTGTTAATCCCGTACAAATGCTAGGTTCTTATGTCTTTGCAAAATTGAGATCGGTTAACGGTCGAGATTGCTCATGTGAACTCCGATAGTGCCACATAATTTTAAATTGATTCCCAAGTTTAACAATTAAAAAATCAACGTCTAGTATTAGCATACATCACATAACAACAACACTTAGGCCTTAATCGCACTATAATGGGGTCAGCTATTTGGATCTTTTGTCGTCATTGTGCGTCATAATCTCACTAATGCCTATGCACATAATGTCTTTACTTATAGGTTCATTCCAAATCTTTGTTGTCTACCCCTCTCTCGTTTAACATACCTAGTGATGACTCTCACAACGCCTAACAGGTGCCTCTAATGGTCTCATTTGCACATGTCCAAACCACCTTAGTCGAGCTTCTCGCATTTTCTCTGCAATTGGTGCTACTCCTGTCTTATCCCTTATACATTCATTCCTAATTCTATCCAGACTCGTGTGTCCACACATCCACCTAAGCATTCTCATCTCCGCAACTCTCATTTTTTGCTCATGTACACAATTCACGACCCAACACTCAGAACCATAAAGCATCGTTGGTCTAATTATTGCAACCTGCTTGGATTCTATGTGTCACATATTTATCAATACCTTTGTCTTTTTGAACTATCGATCCAAGATATCTTGATCTCCCAACTTAATAACAAAGTCATTCGTCCTTCTTGCGCTGTTAAATTTAAGCTCCATATACTTTGTTTTTGTCCCGCTCAATTGAAAACCCTTCTTTTCTAAAGTGTTTCGCTAAGATTCAAGTTTTGCGTTTACACCATTGTGCGTCTCATTGACCAAAACGACATCATCCGTAAATAATAAACGCCAACACCACGGTATTGCTTGTTGAATATGTCCGGCGAGCTCATCTAAGATAAGGGTAAAGAGATAAGGGCTTAAAGCTGAACCTTGATGTAAGGCAACATTGATAGGGAATTCATGTATTAATCCTCTAGATGCCCTCACCCTTCTCACTGAATTTGTATACATATCTTTGATTGTGACAATGCATGATACATTTACACCTTTCTTTTCTAAGACTCTCCATGAGATCTCTCTTGGAACTCTATCATAAGTCTTCTCAAGGTCGATAAACAGTATATTCAAATCTTGTTTTCTTTCTCGGTGGTTGTCAATGAGTCTCCTCAAGAGATGTATAGCTTGCATGGTCGATTGCCCTGGCATGAATCCAAATTGATTATCCGAGATGTTAGTCTCTCGTCTTATTCTTCTTTCTATTACTCGTTCTCATAATTTCATGGTATGACTCATCAATTTAATTTCTCTGTAATTAACACAATTTTGTATATCTCCTTTATTTTTATACAAAGCTACCAAGATACTTTCTCTTCATTTGTTTGATACTCTTTGACTTCAGTATTTTATTGAAAAACCATGTAAGTCACAAATTTTTTTCATTTTCTAGATATTTACATACTTCGATGAGTATACTGTTTTGCCCAACCGCCTTTTCATTTTTCATCTTATTTAGAGCATTATGTAGCTCTGTTAATTGAATTTTATGATACATTGTTATGTCCTATACTCCTCTGAGTTACTTGAATTTTTCAAGTCCAATTCATTGTCTTTTATTTTATTATAAAGTTGATAAAAATATCTTTTTCATCGCTGTTTAATATCCACATCATCCATTAAAACTGTATCTATTTCACCATTTATGCATTTTACTTGGCCTAAATCTCTTGTCTTCACTTCTCTAGTTTGAGCAATTTTATATATGACACGCTATCCATTTTTGGCATGTAGTCGTTTATTAAATTTTTTATAAGCTTGATTTATTGCTTTACTTACTGCATGTTTAACTTCTTTTTTGGCGACTGTATACATGATTAAGTTTTCATCATTATTATAAGCGTAGAATGATTTATAGTTGATTCTCTTTACCCTTACTTTATCTTGCACTTTCTCTTTCCACCACCAAGATACTTTATTGGGCGGCGCACGACCTTTTGATACTCCAAGTACGTTCTTTCCAGTTGTCCTTAAATGTGAAGACTTAACTTCCCATGAGACATTAGGATCAACATAAAGGTCATCAACTAGTTGTTTCATAATTACTGTTTTGAAAGCAATCTGTTTTTCAATTTTCAAGTTTCACCATCAAATTTTTGGCAATATTTTTGTTCTTGTTTTAAATTTATTATATTAAATTTGTACGTTAAATATTTCTAACCTATGTTGTGTTGTCAAACTTTCTCCTTGTATGACTTTGTATTCTTTACAAGTCATTTTATTCATTTTGCAAGTCATAAAATAATCAATCTGCGACTTATTTGATCCACTTTTAAACGTAATTAAATATTCTTCTCTTTTTGTGAAAAACATATTTGTCACAATTAGCTCATATGCTACGACAAAATCTAAATTGATTTGATCTTCATTTTTTTCCATATCCAAATCTTGCATTAACGGCAGTATAATCTACATTTTCCTTCCTTATATGTCCATTTGAGTCTCCTCCTATGAAAATCTTTTCTCTTTATGAGATTTACCTTATTAAATCATCTAAGTGTTTCCAAAATTGAACTTTAATAACTTCACTTAATCCTACTTTTGACGCGAAAGCACTTATCACATTAATATTTTTTTTCTATGACCAATTTAAGAGCTATGATTCTATAATCTTTTCTACTTACCCCAACAATTTCATCCCTCCAAGTAGTATCAACAATAATATCGACTTCACTGTTTGTTTTATTTTTTCTTGTGTACCATAATTTAAAACTTGAATTATCTAAAAATTTAGCTTTCTCACACACCCATCTAGTCTCTTGCATACATAAAATATTTATTTTTCTTCTAATCATCGTATCCACTACTTCCATTGCTTTTTTCGTTAGCGTACCTACATTCTAACTTCCAAATCTAAGTCGGTCACAATTCCTACGACATACTTTCCTAGGACATCTAATATGGTAGGACTTTTGCTTATTTAACACTTCACTGCAGTTCTCTTGGAGGTGCTGCGTGCGGTCCTTGCCAAGACGCCGCATTGGGACGATACGACGAAGACTCTTGCATATTTAACACTACACCCAAGTCCTGGAGATGCTTCGGTCCTTGTCAAGTCGCCGCATTCGGACCCTGCGACGCGTTTCTTAGGGGAAACAACCTAGCTTTTGCACAATTTCTCAAATGATTGATATTCATAAGGGTGACTAAATTTTACGCTGACCGTCTACCTAACATATGTCACATAATTACCTAAAATCTCAATTCAGTGATATTTGTGGAGAGAGGGTTCAATGAACTTTTTAATCGTTAGAAAGTAGGTCTTTCTTAAATTAACAGGTTTCACATTATCTATCAATTTTTCTAAGAAAAGTTCAATAACCCCTTTTATTTGAATGTTTTTCTTCTTGGATTGAACCCTTCATCATGTACAAGTTTGACAAACTCATTACTTTAAAGTGCACAAGGTTTTGTTTTGTGACTCTAGCACAACTAAAATTACTCGTATGCTAATTTCAACACCTGAAGTTATACTCTTTATCCTATAGAGATGATTTAAAATGTGTACTGTTTTCAGGCTCAGTTTTCACAAATGCGTCCATTACCACTACCTCCTAATGTTGCTCCTCGTGTTCCCATGTATCCTACTGGAGCTCCAGGAATTGGACAGCAGCTATTTTATGGTCAGGCTCCCCCTACCCTAATTCCGCAACAGGTGATCATACAAATTTTGATTTAGAAATAATTAATGTTACACATTTTTTGAATATCACCAAAAACTGTTTGTGCCGTATATAAAGGGCTGAATATCAGACAAAGTTTAGTATTATTTCATTTTTAGTGTCCTTTAACTCTGGAAATTGGTGTACCCTAGAGCAATATGGTATGATTGAAGGTAGTAAACCCTTATAGATTTAAATCAAAAGTACTGAAATTTATTCAACAGAAGTTCACCTGGGTTGACTGCTGCTATAAAAAAAGTTGAAATTTGTATATCGTACCTTTTGATGGCATTGTACCTATGCCACGTGCTTCTATATTCAAGTTATTACACTTTTTAAAATCCTTTGCATGCCTCCTTCATTTTACTTATTTTTTCTCTCCAGTTTTCGGAGTCATGCGACTTGAATTTATGCTGAATATGATCATCTCTGATGTTCAAAACTTAGTATTATGCATATTCAGTATTTTTTACTTCTGTCTATGTTCATTTATATTACAATGGGAACTATGATAAAAATATTGTGCACACATGAGTTTTAATGTTTTAACTTTATTTCACCGGAGCTTTATATTGTTTTCAATGGGTCCTAAGTACTGATATTATGCCCGCAGCCTGGATTTAGCTACCAGCAGCAGCTTGTTCCTGGGATGAGGCCTGGGGGAGCTCCAATGCCAAATTTTTTTGTTCCCTTGGTACAACCTGGTCAGCATACCCAGCGCCCTGGGGGTAGACGCCCTGGGCCAGGACCTATGCAACAGACTCAGCAGCCAATGCCTCTACTCCAGCAGCAGGTGAGTAGCATCCTTCATGGAGAGAAATTTTTATACTTCTTATTCTGATTACACATTAGTGATTTAGGCTTTGTTTGGGAGGACTTATTTTCACCGGTCAAGCGGTCATGACCGCATGAACCGGGACATTTAAGTCCCGGTTCAAGCGGTCATGACCGCATGAACCGGGACATTTAAGTCCCGGTTCATGCGGTCATGACCGCATGAACCGGGACATTTAAGTCCCGGTTCATGCGGTCATGACCGCTTGAACCGGGACATTTAAGTCCCGGTTCATGCGGTCATGACCGCTTGACCGGTGAAAATAAGTCCTCCCAAACAAAGCCTTAGGCTCACCATTACTAGTTGCAGGAGAAATAGTAGATCAAAATTAACTTGAATGAAATTTATTTGGTTTGATTTAATATAATTTAGACCTAACACTAGGTAACTTTGAATATGAGCTAATAAAAATGAGGATTCATACACCATTAATTTGGATAAACCTATCATCATGATGATAATTATCAGCTGTTTGACCTTCTTATCCATGGCTGAATTTGATTTATCTGGTGGCGGTTTATGTGGTTATGTTTCAGGTGTGCACTGTTTTATTTTTAATAGCCAGTTAAATTAATCTACAATCAGGTCTTTAGGCTGATTGTAGATTGTTTCCATGCCACATAATTTTGGGAATTTAACGGATGTTTTCTCTAACCATTATCATCCTGATTTGTAGAATTTTTTGTATATTTGTTCTTGATTTCGTCAAATCGTTCTCTCTTTCCTTCGATGTCGCTGCAGATGCTTCCCAGGGGGAGGGTATATCGCTACCCTCCCGGCCGTGGCATGGGCGATGTTCCAATCCACGGTGTCCCGGGAGGAATGCTCTCCGTCCCCTACGAAATCGCCGGAATGCCCGTCAGGGATGCCGCACTGCCCCAGCCTATTCCCATCGGTACATTGGCCTCCGCCCTCGCCAATGCCGCGCCCGAGCAGCAGAGGACGGTACGCCTCTATCGACTCGCATCTCTTGAGCTCCAAGTTGATTAAGGATCGTGTCGGGTCCCATTTCTTTACCGCATTCATGTAATTTTTTGCTGTTCCTGCTACGCTTCGCCCCACGCAGATGCTCGGTGAAAGCTTGTACCCGCTGGTGGAGCAGCTGGAGCGTGACCATGCCGCCAAAGTGACGGGAATGCTACTGGAAATGGACCAGACCGAGGTGCTGCATTTGCTGGAGTCGCCAGATGCCCTCAAGTCCAAAGTTTCCGAGGCCATGGATGTGCTGAGAAATGTAGCTCAGCAGCAGCAGCAGCAGCAATCAGCTAATGCACCCTCTGATCAGCTGTCAGCTCTCTCTCTGAATGATGCCTTTGTTCCCTGAGACTGCTGCTTATGGAGAGGAGTCTGAAGCCCCCAAAAAAAGAAAAACTTGGTTAAAAAAATGGATTTGTAGGTGATTTTAATATTTAATTTGTGTGCTGGGTGTGTGCTACTGTGGATTTCTTGTATGCGGTTTGTTTTATTTTGTCAAAAAAACGTCTATTTATGTCACACTATTGTATTAGAGATTTCTATATGCTTTATAAACTTCACTTATATATTTTGTGATGGATATGTTTTTGATCAATATATGGAATATTCATGTCAATTTACTAATGTATGGGGTGCTATTTATGTTGAAGGGGAGCCCTTTGCGCAATGGTTGGGCATTGCCGTGCGAACTTTAGGTCACAGTCATGTCCTGGAAATCGTCTGTTGCAAAAATGCACCCTTGTGGTGGTTCCCTTCCCCGTGAATGCTGTCTTTGTAGGGCGATCTTTATGTTGTGGGATGCTGGTGGTTGTTCGGCTGGTCTGGTGTGCCTAGAGCTGTACGATCCGTGTATTTCTAGGAGTCGTCCGACACCAAAAAAAACAAAAAATCTAGTTTTGAAAATAAAAGTTGATGAAATTCTTTAGGCGAGGTCGGACGTTGACGAACGATCGAGTTCACAACCTCCACCGCCGCTGTGCAAACAGAGCCAGAACTATTTACCACAATCTTGCGTTTACATTAATTGACACTTGGGGATGATGTTTTTTAAGCTTATTCATCAATGTATTGACTCTTGAACATTTTTTTATTCTAGAAGAAATTACCATTAGGTTTCAAGAAAGTCTACTATATTTTTCCTTCTAGAAGAAGTAATTAAGGATGGAGAAGTTAGCTATCTAGGAAAAAATGTTTTTTATTTCAACTGCTTTGGGTTGAATTTACTATTTAGCATACTAACATCTTATGAATTACTATTTTTAGCATTGTCTTTTGAGGTGTTTTCTTGTGATTTTGAGGTCATGAGTTTGCGACCTCAAAGGAGCCTTTTGCAAAAATGCATGGTAAAGTTTGCCTATATTTCACTCTTATGATGGTACCCTTCCCCAAATCCTTGTTGCGTGGGAATGCCTTTGCGCACCGCCCTTTTTTATGGTCTTTTGGTACTATTGTGAAACACAATTTTGCATCAACAAGATTATATTTCACAAATATTTGCATTTAGTTTTTGAAGGTTTGATTAGGCTGCGTTTGGCGTGCAGCCTTTGTAGAATGTATATTTGGCATGACAATTATTATGACTACTATCAAGAAAATAAAATTAATTTTGATTTTCATCAATGAAATTTCTTTAAAAAACCAAGTCATGATCAACAATAAAAGACAACTGATGTCTATTTAGCTCATCACTTGGAGAGAAAATCTATGCGGGGCCTTTTTTAGTTCAAAAATTAAACTATAATTTCGTTTAAAAATGAATTGTATTTTAGTTAAAAATTCCAACTGTAAAAAATAGTTGAAAAAGAAACTTTTTTTTACAGTTGTATTTTTACCTCAAATTATAGTTATATAGGTACTTCACTCTTTATTGATTTTCGCTTCACATGGATGATCATTTTATGACCTACTTCTTTAGTTTTATATAATATTTATTTATCTATATGTTAAATGATTAGCATAAAACACATTATGCGGGTAGCAAGCGCGGTGGTGGGCACAACGGGAGGCGACAACAAAGGCACGTGGGAGACATTCCCTTGTGCTAGTGTATTGGTGCGCACTGAGGGCTGCTCCCGCGTGCGGGAGCACACCGGGGGCTCTCCCACACACGGGAGCGTGTCTGGGGCTCTCCCACACGGGCGATGCTTGGGCGCAGTGTGTGCATAGCGTGGTGGGACTTGTGAGCAGGCGCACGTTGCACGTACGAGTTATCTGACGTGTGTTTTGGGGACCAAACGTACTCAAAATTGCATGAGAATGAGCTCGCTGGAATTGTATTAACGAGCTGGGCGATGCCGTTGCAAAAAATCACCGATTCCACCGAACAATTTTTGGAAAACCCCATCAATATATATATAATGGCTATACCAAAATTATTTGTAATTTGCCTATATCATTTTTATTTGTAATTAACATATAACTCTGTGCTAACTTTAATTTTTTTATAATCAAAATATTATTACATCAATTTCACTTGAAAAATTCAATTTTATTTTTTTGCCTCAATTTACGTATTTTTTTACATCATTTTTACACATGAGCGAACTATTCAAAGGCACACCCGGGCACGTGTCCGGGTTCAATTTTCAGGGAGAATAATATAGTTTTTTTTGTCTATGCGAACTTACAAGTATTAATAGTTCATTTCTCCTCAACCGCTCAACAAAATTCAAATCCGAAAATGATATCGGGCTTGTATCAAAAAAAATTACACAAGATAGTTTTTTCAATGAAATGTTTTAAAATTTGATAGGACTATCAATTTACAAAATTAAAATTATATAGCTAATTATCAGATGTCTTTTAATTAGATCAAATATAATAATTACTAGACACATGAAAACTACTTAAATAATTTTAAAAATTTTGTTCCAATCAACAATGATTAAATTAATGTAATATTTTCAAAAATTTTGATTACTTTTATTAAGTAGTT
Organism: Platanthera guangdongensis; assembly: GCA_039583875.1. Taxonomy (NCBI): domain Eukaryota; kingdom Viridiplantae; phylum Streptophyta; class Magnoliopsida; order Asparagales; family Orchidaceae; genus Platanthera; species Platanthera guangdongensis. The sequence continues at coordinate 173,875,893 of CM077160.1, read as the reverse complement.
TTGTCATATTCTTAGATATTAATTTAAAACTATGCTATGTAATCAGGAGTCATAAATGCACATGAGAAATAGGAAGATTCATGATATTCCATATATTTTAATAATATCATAAATAAAAAGATTGAGGCTCCGTTTGACATAACTTATTTTTACCAGTTAAATAGTTACGAATTAAGGTTCAATTTATGCAGTCGTAATTCTTTGATAGGTAAAAATAAGTCCTCCTAAAAATGGAAAAATTTTTGGTATATGTAGCGTTCCCTGAGCGAGGAACGCGTTTAAATAGCACTTTCAAAAAACGCGGGTCCACTTCATTTTTCGGGTTTCCCTCTTCTTCCCTAACGTAACCTAGGCTATTTCCAGGCAGATTTCTTCCTCCTTATTCAGATTTCCAGCATATTTCTTGCGAGACGAACTCCGGTGAAATGTACCTGTTAATGTCGGCGTCACCGACGACCAACTCTTCTTCTCCTCGCACTTGCGATCTCTAACAGATTTCCCGACGCATTTTCTCGTCGACGGCGTCGACGGCTTGAGAAAAACCAGGTATGACTTTTTTCCATCGACGATGGCTTCATCTCAAGTTAGAGCAACTGTATATAAAACTGTATTTCAGGTATAATATAGGACTGTATTTGCATATAGTGTTATATACAACTGTATTCCATGTATATTATAGGACTGTATTTGCATATAGTATGAAATACAACTGTATTTCAGGTATAATATAGGACAGTATTTGCATATAATGTTAAATACAACTGTATTTCAGGTATAATATAAGACTGTATTTGCATATAGTGTTATATACAACTGTATTCCAAGTATATTGTAGAACTGTATTTGCATATAGTGTGAAATACAACTGTATTACAGGTGTAATATAAGATTGTATTTGCATATAGTGTTATAGACAACTGTATTTAACTTTTAGTAGTAGTACAACTGTATTTTATGTTCAATATACAACTGTATGTACAGTCGTATGTTCAATGTTGAACATATTATCACTCTTGAACCCCATTTGTGTACTCCCCTTCTCCATGGATCCCTACTCCAAAGGGACGTTACTGCAGGCAAGAAAGCTCGAAAAACTCATTGAACTTAAAGATAATACGTAAACAGATGTTGGCGAAGACGACGAGGCCTGGAGAGGAGGCGGCGGGCGGCGGGGGAAGAGATAAAGGGCGGAGGAGATGAAAGTGTAGGTCGGAAGAAGAAAAAACCTAGCACCAAAGCGGAAAGAAGAATAGAGTTTTGCAGCTCAATAGCGGGAAAGTGAGAATTAGGTGGGGTACGCATAATATTAATTTAAAGGCGTTCCTAGAGGAAGGAACGCTACACATACCAAAAAATTTTCCCCTAAAAAGAACTTAAGATAAGAAAAAAACCTAAAATAAGGCCGAAATCGCGTCTGGTCATCTAGGACAGCAGTGCGGATATCACTACCCTAAAATATTTTTCGGGCAGCTGAGGGAAAAACCGTTAGCTGCTACTGGAAGAATGGCGAGCGGTATCGGGATTGTAATTTGTAACAATCTTTTTAATTTATTTACTTTCTTTTATACACTGTAAACACTGTTCATTCATGTTCTTCCTCGAACAACAACCTTCTTTAAGGGGGAAAAAACAAATTTTGCTTAAGAATCTGTCGATATTTGTTAGTGATCACTTCAATGATAATATCCAATCCACTCAAAATCAGAGCGGTGATAAAATTCAAAATGAATTTGACTTGCAATTCGCGTCAGCCCTGCAAAGAAATCTCAAACAGATCAGACTCTGCATCCAAGTTATCATCTAACTGCAGACCGTTGCTCTTCTTGCTGTTGCTGCTACTGTTTCTGTATTTGCTTCTTCTGTCGAGCCACTCTGCTTCCATTCTAGACACGGAGAAGAGTTCGCGGCTGTCGACGAAGCTGGACGCCTTCCCGCCGCCGGCATCTCCGGGAGGAGGGAGGAGAAAGCAGGGATTCGGCGTTCGCATTGTGTTCGCCGGCGCGTATTTAAAGGGCGCCTGGCCCAGATTCACCAGAAACATCACGTCGGCGTCCGCCGCCATGACCGGATACAGAGGGCTGCCGTAGGTAGCCGACGTGCAGCGGATGACGTGGGCGAGATTGGAGTCAACTGTAAAGAACACCTTCTTCTTCCCCGGCTCAAAACCGCAGCCGATCACTCTGTTTACGCTGGCCCACCCTGTTTTCTCCGATTCAAACACCAGTTTTCTTCCTGTGATGGCCGGGTGAATTTTAAACTGTTCAAAATTCTAATGAAAATCCAATTTGAATTACAAAAGAAAATCATTCTGGAATTCGAATTGGACTTGCCATCAAGAAAAACAGAGCCGTTGGAGTGAAACCCAATTGATCCCGGAAATGTTCCAGGTTTAGCCTGACCCAGCGAAGCTGCGCCGGAGCTGATTAGACCCAATGAAACAGTGACATCGCCGGAGTTTCCTTGGTAGGGATGTAAGATTGGTTCTTGGGAAGCAAACATGATTCCGGCGCCGGAATTTTCCCTGATCAGCTTCGCCCGATCTCTCTCGTGATTCTTCACCCGCTTGCTTGCCGTAGATTGAAGCTTCTTCCGGAGGTAGAGGATCGTGATTTCAAAGTAGGCTTCTTGAGGAAAGGCGCCGCCGCCCAATGCCGGGCCTGGGAGAGGGAGGCTCGTTCGAACCCATGAGAGCGATGGGTTCTCGGCGGTTCTGTTTGGAAGAGTGTTGAGCTTGACCGTCTGCATGAATTCCGACGAGTTGGAAGGAATCTCCCAACCGATCTCCGAGCCGGATGAAGCTCGTGGGGTCGGAGCAGAGAAGGCAAAGCGCGGCCAGCCGGTTTCCACCGCCTCGGCGATAAAGCGGGGGTTTTCCTCCCAATTGAAAGGCGACGGAGGTGGAAACGCCGGAGAGCGGTGATGGTGGTTGAGATTATGGAATCGAAGGCTTCTTCCCGACTTGTAGGAGAGGTGAAATTTGTTGATGCCGGCGTGGATGTTGCCGGGTTTGAACTTGCCGGCGGCTTGGGGGAGGTTTTGGGCGCTGACAATCTGTTTCTGCTCCTTGCGCCTGCAGAGGCAGCGGATGAGAAGGATGGAAAGGAGTAGGAACACGGCGGCGCCGGGGACGGCGCCGGCGATTATTTTAATCCAGAGCTTCTTCATATCTATGATTTCGATCAATCAATGGTTGAGATTCTTGAGGAAAAAGTTGCTGGATTGAAAAGAGGAAAAAGTCGGCGGCCGCGTGGACTGTATCACAGAAGCGTTTTCATGGCGGCGGCCAGAGAGGAACGGGAGGGAGATGAGTTTTGAGAACGGAGACTGAGAAAAAGTCGTACTTTTTAATTTTATTTTTTTATTTTATGGAACAGAGAGAGGGAGGTTAGAGGTAACGTGGTCCAGCGTTCTCCAGATGTTGAGGAATGGAATAGGCACGTGTGAATAATAGTTTTATTTGGCAAATTAAGTATTTTGATTGGACTCTTAATTTTGAGCATAATTTAAAATAAATCCTTTAATTTTTATTTGCTTCTTTTAATATCATCAACTCTATATTTTATATTTAAATAAGTCGGCACGATTAGCTATTTAATGGATTCGTAATATCGTATGACTGATTTTTTTTTTGTAATTATCTAATAAAACATCAATTTAAAGAATTTATAAATTTTCTTATTAATTCTTCCTAACACATTTCGAATTTATATTTGCCTCTTAGAAAAAAAAATAAAAGTCTGCTGACGATTGGGAGTTGTTGCGGGTCACGTGATTTTTCTTCGGTCTATAGAATCAGATTGTCTTAGCTCGGAGTTTAATCCGGATCACAAACAGTCAATGAAAATCTAGCAGCAATAAACAAGAGGCTTTGTTTACCGTGCAAAATCCGGAAAGAGCGAAAAATCACATGGGCGGATCGGTGTCAGGCCAAAATCCACTATTTAGTTTTGAGTTTACAAGTATTGCGAGTTTTCTCAGAGAGTGACAGATCCCTCTTCGTTACAAGCTCGGAGTACAGAAAAGAGGAAAATAAACAAAGTCCATGAAACTTGGATGAGGGCGTCCACAAATCTTAGATGAGAGCGTCCATAAGAACAATCCTCTATTGGAGCGTTTTCTAATGCCTTTTTGAGAGCTCACAAAAACGTTCAGGTGAGCATTGAAGATTGTACAAACTAGAGAATGTGCAAAGCGAATTCCAAGCGAAAAAAAGTTCCAAGTCCCACGCTATTTTATCTTACTCATCAATTTTATATTATATTGATTTAATAAATTAAAAAAAATAATGAAACTTTTTTTTAATAAAGAATTTGAAATAAATCATTTTAGATACTCAGCAGTCAGCGCCAAGGTTTTAATTAAGATGTTAAGTTAGTTTTAAGCCTAAGAATTTTGAATGAGAAGCCTAACTTAAATTTAATGCATTGAACTAATAATTAATATATTGTAATAATTAATTATATTTGATATGTAAACAGTAAAACAGTTAGATACTTAGATATTAGCTTGATATTTTGGGTATTGAAATATTAGCTTGATTATATGAAATATTTAATTTTATGTCAATAAATTAAAAAAATTATTGAATTTTATTTTCAAATGTAAGACTTCTAGGTGAAGATCATTATTTTTTTAGATATGTCTGTGATTTTGGCTCCGTTTGTGGAGACTTTTATTTTCACCGGTTAAGCCTTTAAGATCTCATGAACCTGACCTTAATTAAAGTTTAAGGACCGGTTTATGTGGTTGTAATCGGTGAAAATAAGTCCACCCAAACAAAGCCTTTGTTTTTGTAGGCTCGGGTTGATTGAGCGAAAATGAGACTCGGAATTAAACTTACGTTCTGTTTGCTGGGACTTATTTTTACAACCGCATGAACCGGATCTTAATTAAGGTCCGGTTCACATGGTTGTAACCGCTTGACCGGTGAAAATAAGTCCCACCAAACGGAGTCTTAGACTCGGAATTAGAATTAGAGATTAAATTCCATTGAGAATGAATTATGTACAAACAAAGGGACCATACCGAACGGTACCGCATGGAAGCGGCCACCTGGTCAACTGGAGGGCTGACCCAAACTGCATAGTCCGGTTCCATATAGGACCCATACCCAAAAAAATCATGGGCCTTATAGCTAAGTATCATTAGATTTTTTTTAAAATCTAAGCCTAGACGCAAGACCGCTAACATGGCCTAGCTCTCACAGATAGAACATAGGCTGCCCGTACGTCCGTACGTCCGCACTAGAGTACCGCTGAACAGTGAACTAGGCCCGGGCTTGGGCCTGGCCCGGCCTGGGCTTGCCCGATAGGCCTTACCAGACCCTCTTTTTGGAGGAGAGTCTGGGACTGGCCTGGGTCTGGAAAAAGTCAGGCCTGGGCCTGGGCCTGGACTGATTAAAGCCCTGGCCTAGCAGGCCCAGGCCTGGCCTGGGCCTGACAGGCCTTATGTGCACGCCTACATAGGCATCTCTTCCAATCTCCTCCAGGAGTAATATTTCTGTACGGATAGCATTCTCTTTTCTGAGAATGAGTGAGATCCAAGTCGCTCAGCTTTAAATCAAATATTTGTGTTTTAACAAGCTTTAACAAAAAAAAAGAGAAAAAAACAAGCAAAACACAAATTTTAAAACTGGATCGGATGGTTACTACGCTACACGCGCTCCTTCCTCTGGATGTTGATAGCGCTCGGAAAAAATTATTAATCCTCCAAAGCTCTGAAATCCATCCGGTCAAAACTTTACGATTTATTGTGACAGTCTAAATAAAATGTCTTTTCAAATGTTTTCTCTCCAAAAGTACAGCATAATGAATATTATTTCAAAATAAAGATTGGGCGCCGCTATCCGCACCTTAGTTTTGACTATTCGTAGCGTATTTTTTCCTAATTTTTTATGTCTTTTGGAAATACGCCTTGTACATGCATTTTTAGGAAAAGTGTTCAGTGTTGAACACTTTTATTAAAAATGCATGTTCAAGACATACTTGGGAAATACGTCCAGATTTAGCGTCTTTTGTAAATACATTTTGTACATACATTTTTAGGAAAAGTGCTCAACACGAAAGTTGTAGATATCGTCAAGATCTACAACTTTCGTGTTGAGCACTTTTCCTAAAAATGCATGTACAAAGCGTATTTAAAAAAGACACAAAAAATTACGAGAAAGTGCGGTGCGAATAGTCAAAACTACGGTGCGCATAGCAGCGCCCAGATTATACACTTAAAAAGCATGTTCTCACCACTTTCTAATATCAGTCGAATTGACTAGTCCCCCAAGTTTCACCAGTCGTTCTGTCATAACACTGATGCCTGTGAGTCTCTTCCTTCTCAGCAGATGCTACTAGATCCTTATTATTCATCTCTTACAAATTACTTGGAAGATTTGTTGATTTGTTGATTTGTTCATTTGTTTTCTTGTACATGCATTCTGAAATCCTAAAGTTATGGAGAAGATGAGGATGTGAGATATTATACACGTCATCAATTCCTTCTGAGATGCGAACAAACAAAGATTTTTCGCCACCTCTACCTAGACGGACTCCGGTCCTCCTGAGGTGCGGACGAACAAATGTACTTAACTTCCTCCACCTGGATGGACCCCGGTCTTCCTGAGGTGTGAACGAATAAAGGTTATTCCTCCAATCCTCCTGAGTCGCTAACGAACAAAGGTTTTTCGCCACCTCCACCTGCACAGACTCTGATCCTCCTGATACGCGAACGAACAAGGGTTTTTCGCCACCTCCACCTTGACGGGCTCCGATCCTCCTGAGGTGCGAACGAACAAATGTTCTTTGCCACCTCCACCTGGATGGACCCCGGTCTTCCTAAGGTGCAAATGAACAAAATTTCTTCGCCACCTCCACCTCGACAGACCCCAGTCCTCCTGAGACGTGAACGAACAAATGTTCTTGCCACCTCCACCTGGATGGACTCGGTTCCCCTGAGGTTCGAACAAACAAAAGTTTTTCTCCACCTCCATCTGGACGGACCCCGACACTCGTGGGGGGCGAACACACACAGGTTCTTCGCCACCTCCACCCAGTCGGACCCCTGATCCTCCTGAGACGCGAACGAACAAATGTTCTTCGCCACCTCCACCCGAACGGACCCCAATCCTCTTAAAGCACGATCGAACAAAGTTGCTTTGCCACCACCATCAAGACGTACTTCGGTCATCCTGAGGCACGAACGGATAAAGGTTCTTCACCACCTCCACTCAGACGGACCCTAGTGCTCCCAAGACACAAACAAATAAAAAGTTTTTTGTCATCTCCACCCGGATGGACCCTGGTGCTCCCAAGGCACGAACGAACAAAATGTTCTTCGCCACCTCCACCCGGACTGACCCTGGTGCTCCCAAGGCACGAACGAACAAAAGGCACTTCGCCACCTCGACCCAGATGGGCTCTAGTGCTCCCAAGGCACGAACGAACAAAAGGATCTTCACCACCTCCACCCGGACGGACCCCAGTCCTCCCAAGGCACGAACAAACAAAAGGTTCTTCACCACGTCCACCCGGACGGACCCCGATTTTCCGAAGGCAAAAAACAACAAAGGTTCTTCTCCACCTCCACCCAGACAGACCCCGGTCCTCCTAAGGCACGAACGAACAAATGTTCTTCGCCACCTCCACCCGGACGGACCCCGATTCTTCTATGACACGAACGAACACAGGTTCTTCTCCCCTCCAACCAGACAGACAAAGTCCCTTCACCATCATCAATGTAACCAACCCCGACTTCTTCTGAAATGTGAATGGATAAAGTCCATCAGATTCTGAAACAATCCACTCCGCCAAGGCAAGGGGGGTAAATGCCCCTCCTCATCACGCTTAAGCAACAAGTTCCCGACACTAATGTCCGACGACAATCGTCAGGGATAGCGCGTGTAACACATCCCCTATAATGACCGTATAATATGGGTCCGACCGGGGCCCCACAACATATGGACGCTACAGCTTTAGTATTATAAGATGATATAACTACCCACACTCAAAACTCTTTGCATAACACAACGAAAAACATAAGCAAGACTAGAAGTTATCTACCATTACAAGAGTAATAAAACAATGACCCTTAAGGCCTTACCACAAAAGAGAGTCCAAACACGAATAATACAACAGTCATAAAAGTGCATAAGCACTCCTAGTCTACCTCGGCGTGCAAACCGGACATCATGAGTCTCAAACATACAATATCATAAGTAGAGTTACAAAGGAGGGGAACATTTCATGAGGCTTAGGCCTTTCTGGCCGGCGAGCTAGCTCCTGCTTGCGATCCTTGCTCTGTAAAAATTATTAGTAACGTGGGTCAGCAAAGGCTGACCTCAAACTGTGTAACCAACACATCTCCTCCCGGCTGCCCCTAACGGACCCCGGGGAACCCTCCAACCTGCAAGTCAGCACTTCGTATGCAATATATAAATATAAACAAGAAGTGCATTAAGAACAAACTTGGATGTCTCAAACATCATACACGTTCTCTACGGGTTGAGCATATAATATAAAAAGGGGTCTACTTATGCAACATGTATGCAACCACCCGGGTTTCACCCAAGGCACCCTATAGCGTATGCATCTAGCACAACATCACATCAATTGGGTACTCATCGTTTCCCCATTGGCATAAAGCCACAAACAAAAGGAGTAACACAATCCCCCCAACGACACTCAAGCCGCTACATGAAACTCTTACTAAGGCCCCACCCGCTCAAGGTTTTAGACCCGGGCTTGCCTGCAAGCTCTGACGTCTCATGTCAGGATTCCAACAAACACAAACTGACCAATTCTAAGAAGCCTTGTCGGACCCCACCCTCTCATGGCCTCATTGCCCGGGCTTGCCCCCATGCTTGGTATTCTCGTCAGTCTCACAAAAGGGGACCAGTCTCGTCGGGACACTCTCCACACATGACGTGAACGTCACGAGATAGCCAGCCTACCACAGAGACATGGCCACGCCTTGGTACATCACAAACCAAGACAATTCCACCCTAGTCCCTCTTTTGTACTGCAACGTTCCCGCGCAATAAGGAAACCATCTACCACCAATGCAGAGCTAACCTTGTCCACCAGGGAAACCATCTACCGCCATTGAGGAGCTAACCTTGTCCGGTTCTGACTACAAGTACTCACTCGAGAAAAAGGGGAAAACATCACCACATCACAAACGACATCTTGCCGCAATGGATCTCTACGAATCCTTAAAGCTCGTATGCAACATCACCGAGTCGGACTAACAGTCGTGACTACGACTTCACCCACCATGCCTAATCTACTAACGGAGCGGATCTCTAATGCAAAACATGCCGGGGACGGACTCAATCGACCCGGAGGTTCCTCTTGAACCTTGGCGACCCAAAACCCCTCTCATTTGGGTGTTTGGTGCCCAAAAATAGAAAAGAAAAGATGCTAAAACGTCCATCCTAAAACCGAGAGCAGAAGTGTCGTTACCTTCCGACTCCTCTTCCTAGCCATGGAAGATTATCCAGATGAAAACCTTCGCAAAGATCTAGCCTCCACGGATCTGGACTCGGCTCGCGATTTGGAGCACCGAAACCTCTCCTACAGCGCAAACCCTCCTTCACTTTCTTCCTTGCTCTCCCTTCTCTCTAGGATTTTAGTAAGAGAAAGCTTGGAGAAGAATGAGGGTTTCCAACCCTATTCTCGGACTTAACTCCCCAAGAGCAGTCCTGGACCATCAGATCCCAAAATAAGGGAAAGAGCGGGCACGATCCGTCTGAAAAATAAAACGCCTGGGCCGAACACGGCTTGCGACACGGCCGTGTCCCCCATTCACCGTCAAAAACCGACGCGCCTGGAACAACACACGGGCATCAGACACGCCCATGTTCGACCCGACACGCCCGTGTTCCAACTGACACGGCCGTGTGGTCGGCCGTGTGCCTTCATCAACACAGCCCCGAAAACAACCCGAGAATGACACGGCCTGGGACACGCCCGTGTACCACGCCGTGTGCGAAGTCTCGACACTCGTCAACTACCTTTGTGTCGACACTGCGGAAAAACGTCGAGCGAAGATCGTCGACCATGCGGGACACGCCCTGTGACACGCCCGTGTCACAGGCCGTGTGCCCCTGTCTCGACACTTGACACTCGTCGAGTGAACTTCGTCGAGAGAAGTTCGTCGACTGATTGACACGGCCTTGGACACGCCCGTGTCCTAGGCCGTGTGCCTTGTCTCGACACATCGTCGAGCGAAAATCGTCGACTCCCGGGACCGATCGTCAACACGGGCTCGACACGCCCTGAGACACGCCCGTGTCTCAGGCCGTGTGCCTTGTCCCGACACATCGTCGAGCAAAATTCGTCGAACTCTCAACCAAAACGTCGACTGGAGCCTGACACGCCCTGGGACACGCCCGTGTCCCAGGCCGTGTGCCCCCTGTCAGCAACCAAACTTGGCCAGAAAACGCTGGTCGACCCTCTCTCAAATTTTGGAGTGTTACAGCGCGCAACGCACAAGGAACATAAAGTATCATATACTTTCAGACCATCACAATTCACAAAACCCAAAACGTGAGGATATCTCCGTAAAACTCCCCAGGGGCCGCCAAATGCGCACTGCACATTGCGACGCTAATTCACGCATGCGACGACATGGGCAAAACACTAAAAAAAGAGACAAAGTGTGCACACAACACAGGATGCAATCAAGTACTCTCCCGACATCAACACCATCTTTTGGGGCATCACCTGTTCAAGGGATGAAACTCCCCCACATCTGTCACACTGCATGAAGCCCCCGCTCAAGTGCAAGGCAGCGCTCAATAATGCTTGTCCTGTCGTGATGGACCTATCTTCGTCACCGTCGCCTCAGGGCCCTCTCAAATATCCAACACCGCTCTAATCCAAGACCATAGGGCCCCAGTATTCCGCAATTGTGAAAGCATGTATCATTCCGACATCCTGAGGCACAAACGCCATCAACGACCTCCGCCCAAAAAGACTTCGTCTCAACTTTTGATTGGAACAAACACCAAGTCCTTCTGCATCTCCTAATAGGAATGGATCTGCTGGTCCTTCCACAGCTCCGAGGCAAGGGGTAGTGCATCCATTCACGTCACGTCCCAGAATCTGACACCAGCACTAACACCTCGCAACAACAGCTCAAGCTAACGCACAACATCATACTCGCGTGTTCATATGAGAGGGAACATGAAAAGCAACACACTTCTGCACCCACACAGTGCACAGTGCACAGAGCACAAAGTAGGAGGACGTTCCCACAACGCGCCGCAAGAGCCACATAACGAGCAATTGCGGTGCACGGGCAATCAACCGCAAGACTCACCGTCTAGGTATCCACCGCGGAACCTTCAACTCACAAAGAAGACATGAGTGGTGTCAAGTGATCGGTGCATGCATCCATGTTTGACGGAAAGGACTTCGCACGCCGCAAACAAAAAAAAAGGGCGGCTTACGACACAGGCTTGGTGAAACAATCCAAAATCCACGACCCCCAAGGCAAAAGAACCAATGACAAAAATTCTAGGGATCGTCACTTTACGGACACGAGCCACAAAAATTTAAGGGCATTTAATGAGGTTCTCCATATTTTTCTAAGTCAAAACAGGAAGATTTCGACCAAAAAAACGGAGGAAAGACATCCCGGCTGAGCGAGCCGTGCTCGCCTCAAAGTCCCAAAAATACCCTGAAAGGGGAGTGAAACCTCAATGAAATTTTAGCGAGTAAACTATCAGTTGCAAAATTTGATGGCGGTGGCCTATCAAAAGATAAAGCGAAGTTGTGGTCACAAAGGGGTACGTTCGTGCCGCTACTCGCACACCAAACCTTCCGTCAAAATTGATATATGCATATCACCAAGGCGCAGATCCTAAACCTGTGATTTTTGCAAGATTTTTATTTTTTTGAAGCTGACCAGAGCATATATATATATATCTTTCACTATTATAAGGGAAAAGTTGTCTTTGGTGAAACATTCAAAAATACCAATTATGCCCTCATTTTTATATTTTAATGACTTGACATATATTATAATCTATTTCAAAGAAATTAAAATACAATGTCCATTCAAGTAATTATACTATCAAAAAATTAGAAATAATGATAAAAATCCATTTAAATTCAAAAAAAAATTTAGTAGAGTTCCCACACCTACTATGATAGGTTGTCATTAGGCATGTCAACGGTCTATTCAAGGAAGGTTGTCATTAGACATATCAGTGGTATTTTCGAGGTGATGACATTAAATCAATTAACTTTATTAAAATCAAAATTAATATTTTTAAGTCAAAACATCTATTGTTCTACAAAATAAAAATTGTAATATTTATGTATATTTTTTATGGTCATTTTGAGTACTCATATGTATATGTTGTGGGTGAAACCCGCCTTGATGGGGCGGGCGAAACCCGTCGTCGCCGGTCGGGTACTGTCACTCATGTTCCTAGGGGCGGAGCCCCGTGTCGGGCACTCGTATATATATATATATATATATATATATATATATATATATATATATATATATATATATATATATATATATATATATATATATATATATATATATATATATATATATATATATATACACACACTAGCATCTTCGAACGGGCTTCGCCCGTTCTCGATGTGTCGCTGCGGGCTTCGCCCGCTTGACCCCCCGGTGGGCATCGCCCGCCCGCCCGCCCGCCCCCCGGCCGGCTTCGCACCCCCCCGGCGGGCTTCGCCCGCCCCTCCCGGCGGGCTCATAACTTTATTAATTATAAAAACATATTAATTAATAAAATAATTATTAAATAAAAAACAAATCTTATATATAATCTTGACCCCCCGGCGGGCATCGCCCGCCCGCCCGACCCCCGGCGGGCTCATAACTTTATTAATTATAAAAACATATTAATTATTAAAATAATTATTAAATAAAAATAAATCTTATATATAATTTTTAAAAAAATCTTATTAATTATTAATTATAAAACATATTAATTTATATATCTTATAATTTATATTAAAATAATTATTTAATAAAAAAAAGAAAAAAAAAACCTCCCGCATCCCGTCCCCCCCACGGCCGGGGGCGGCCTGCCCGCCGCCCACCGGCGGGTTCGCCACCCTCCGGCGAACCCGCCGGGGTTTGTCCGGCGGCGAGCGGGCAGGGCCACCGCCGGCGGTGGCCCTGCCCGTGAGCTCCAGTTTGGGGCTCACGGGCAGGGCCACCGCCGTCGGTGGCCCTGCCCATTCGCCGCCGGACAAACCCCGGCGGGTTCGCCGGAGGGCGGCGGGCAGGCCGCCGGCAGAGGGCTGAGGCCGTGGGGGGGGGGGGGGGGGGCAGGATGCGGGTTTTTTTTTTTTTTTAATTATTTTAATTAATATGTTTTTATAATTAATAATTAATATGATTTTTTTAAAATTATATAAAGATTTGTTTTTAAAAATTATTTTAATATGTTTTTATTTAATAACTATTTAATAATTAATATGTTTTAATAATTATTTTAATAATTTATTATTTGTTTTTTATTTACTTAATATGTTTTTTTAATAATTATATATAAGATGCGGGGGGCGGGCGGGCGAAGCCCGCCGGGGGGTCAAGCGGGCGAAGCCAGCTTGATTACGGGCGAAGCCCGCAGCGACGCATCGAGAACGGGCGGAGCCCGTTCAAAGATGCTAGTATATATATATATATAGTATCTTCGGTGGCTGTCCTAAACTCTTCCTCCATTTTCTTGCAAGATAATTGTAAGATGTTTTTTCTTACTCTAAATTTTGATTTTTCTTGATCTTGAATTTTGTGGGAAACACAAATTGTCTTTGACGCTTTTTCTTACACTACATTATGATAATTGATTGAATATCTTAATTATTTTTTTTTCTATGTTAAAATGGGTCGTCAATTGCTCAACACTCGTTATGTAATTTCGACTTTCATTAATGGAGCAAAAAAAACTATTGGATTCCTTGGACCAAATT